>JBBUKS010000095.1:6041178-6051538 GCA_038050645.1 Hedychium gardnerianum | reverse complement strand
TTTAAGTTTAAGTGTTTAAAATTAAGTACAATAATTTAATTATAAGCATGATATGTTTGACATGATTAATCATGTTGGAAATTTTATTCTCATTAGGATATAATATATATGAACAAGACTTAAATGTACAATAAGTTAGACAATAGATTTATCAGTCAAGAATTTTTTTGCCGGGTTGAAGAGTTTATGAATTTCGCTAAGTCTAATCCAGATTACTTGAATAGTGTCAAGTTAAAGTGTCCATATAATCAGCGCAGATGTAGAAATATCGCTTTTCGTGATGAGGATATAGTTAAAACACATATATATAGGTATGAGTTTGTTCCAAATTATTACAACTGGTACTGTCATGGAGAGTCGTATGTATTTGACTCAATTGGATCTTCCGTTGCTTCGTCATCCTGCCTGATTGCTCTAGAAGAATCATCAAGACATGTGAATGCAATGCAATCAATGGTTTACGACGCAATGAATGCATATGATAAATCAAATATAGAGGAAATACCTACACCAAAAGTTCAGAAAATGTATGACATGTTAAAGGCTAGTGAAAGAAAATTGTGAAAAAACATTCCTTTTGGTCATTCTCAATTATCAGCTACTGCAAGATTACTGAACATGAAGGCAAATCATCATTTTACTGAACATGAAGGCAAATCTTTATGTGGAGGTTAATAAAATAATTATTTTGATACAAGAAGCAATGACAACTAGAATTGCAAAGGCATCTCAGCCTAGTGCAGAGGAAGAGTCACCACAATCTCTTTCCACCGACCAGGTTAATGACATTTATTATGATGTCATCGATGGAAAGAATAAGAGCTCTCTCTACAGCCTTGACTCTCAGGCTAAAGTTATCTTCGACAAGATGAGGGATCCAGGGATCAGGGGTCGTCCTAGTTCCTCCTCCTCATCTACTGAGGTACAAGCTTTGCGGGCGAAAAATAAGAATTTGCGAACTCGATTGTCGTCATTAGAGCAGACAATGATTGAGAGGGACGAAGAGAGGGACACAACTGTATGGGAGATGCGTGAGTGACAGGCTCGAACTGAGGGGATAGTTCGCTAGATGCAAGCATATGCAACAGTAAATTTTACTCTCGATACACAAACGTCGCGCCCGCATCATTTGGAGTCCCAGAAGACTCAGGATCTCGATGATTCCCCTACTGAGTAGATCATTTTGAGGTATGTAAGACTAATCTTAGTTTTTAATTTTTCTTAGTCAAAAATATTCCTATTATTTTTTTATTAGTATATGCATCTCTAATTATCTTATAATTTTTCATAATCATTTTCAGATATTTTATATTTCTATCACCATATCTAGATATCCAGGCATGTTTTTTTAAATAATGTCAATATCTATTGTTTATGATAAGTAGTCGTCTTTTGTATTTTAACATCAATATCTATTATTATATTCACAACTAACCATATCTTTTTTCTTACCGGATTTAAGTTTATTTTATATTAGATTTTTATTAGAATGGCTTGTATGGATGTTATCTTTTTGATATGGATATTTTGCATAGATGATTATGTTGGTGCAGTTTGCACTAATAGTCTAACCTTACGTTTTGATGTATGACAACAGGTTAAAGTTAGATTGTTGTTATTTAACAAGTTGAGCTAAGTGTTTAGAGTTAACTAACTTGACGGATCTAGAGGGTCAGACACCAAGCAGAAGTCCAGATGTGTGATTCTGGCAGAAAGTCCAGCTGAGTTAGAGAGGACTAGATAGTTAGCGGGAAGTCCAGTCGGGTCAAGGAGAACCAGACGATTGGCTGAAGTTCGGATGTGCGATTCCGGCAAGAAGACCTGGTGGGTCGGAGATCAGACGTCGAGGAGGTTACTCGGCAAATGGTAAGGTAAGAAACTGGATGAGCGAATCCAGTTAGGACGGGTCCCCGGTAGGGACATTCTGGTCCAACTTAGGTCCAAAGTGAAATCCTAAGTTGAGACCATGATTAAATCCTAGTCGTGGTAAGACAGGATTTAATTCATACTTACATGCATTAATTATGCTAACTCCTTTGCTGCATGTATTTTGTGTCAACATATTTTGCAGGAGTTAAAGCCTCGGTGGAATGGAAGCACCTCAGCATAGAGGCACTGGAGGCGCCTCGGACAGCTGGGGGCGCCTCAGCGCTGGAGGCGCCTCAGAGTGTTGGGGGCGCCTCGGAGTTGGAGGCACCTCGGACGGCTGGGGGCGCCTCAGCGCCAGGATGAGCTCTGTTGACGCGCGGAGTTGTTGGAGGTGCCCTGGAGTGCTCGGAGGTGCCTCGGAGTGGATAAGTAGTGACTTTCTTGAATCCGATGAGCCTCAATGGAGGCGCCCCAGAGCGTTGGAGGCGTCCCCAATGGGTTATAAGAGAGCATCTCGACCAACAGCTATGAATAACTCTTTCAAGCGCTGTTTCGACTTAATACTGCTGCCCCAGAGCTCCAAAATTATTGTACTATAACCCTACTGCACCGAAGTAATTCCAAATTCCCTCCCTGCAGTAGAATCTTCATTTGGGTAACGAATTCATATTTTATTTATTTATTTGTTGTTACCATTG
This sequence comes from Hedychium gardnerianum, assembly GCA_038050645.1. NCBI lineage: Eukaryota > Viridiplantae > Streptophyta > Magnoliopsida > Zingiberales > Zingiberaceae > Hedychium > Hedychium gardnerianum. The sequence continues at coordinate 6,048,971 of JBBUKS010000095.1, read as the reverse complement.
TATAAGAAAAGTGTAGACCTGTTACACTTTCTTGTTCCTCATCTTGTACGTGATTATTTTTCCGGAGGTTTTTCGGAAAAAGGTTTTAGTGGATTGTCCAACAATATGATCCGAAGGATCGTGGACCTTGTAGTAAGAGTTGGCGAAAGCTCCGAACCAAGTAAAATAAATGTGTCTTTTGTCTGTTATTTTGATTTTCGTTGCGCACTTAAATTCTCGAAAGTTTTCAAAATCGAAAAAGAAAGTTTTAAACACATTATTACCCCCCCCCCTCTCACGTGCACTCGATCCTACACCTTCGCCACTTGAGTCATCAGTACTCGCCAGACACTCGATTGCTACGATGCAAGATCTTCAAGATTGTATAGTCCCCTATGGAGATTCGTAAGTACTAAAGACAAAATATTTAATTTTTTCAACTATCTTAATTATTTAACATTGTTTGTTTATAATTTTATGATAGGTTCCATAATTCTATACGTACTATTCACGAGATTAATAGAATCATGAATAACCATTGGAGAGGTGATTTTATGACATATACAAGCACTCCTACAGCCAAAAAAAAAGTTATGGTGGAGCGATTTTAAGGTATATCCCCTTCATTTTATATATGAAATAAAAGTGAATATATAATCAATTGGTTATTTTTTCATTGCAGTGGTCATTCACTTGGGACCCTATTAAGAAGTTGGAAATCAGGAGGATTTTCAAGAAAAAATATGATGATCACATCCGACATGTACTTAATCATGCAAAGACCAAGAGAGAAAGCCACCCTCCATCACTTAGGAAAACTGGACTAGAATCTCCAATTATTGGACAACTGAGGAGAGAAAACTAAGGAGTCAACAGAATAAAACAAATCAAGCTTATAATTCTTGAGACTCATCTGCAACATATGCGGGAGGCTTTATCAATATCGATGAGCATACTCGCAGATTGATAAGTTTTTAAACTCTCTCACTATTTTTTTTAATCTATTTCAGACTATTATATTATTTCTAACAATATTTTTTTAGACCAAGGAAATGAGGCGGGAGCCATTATTTATAGACACTTTCATCCACATATTTCAAAAAAAAAAAAGATAAGGCTTGGAGCAGAGATAGAGCTAAATCAATCAAGGTTTGGATTAATCTTTTATCTTAATTTATAACTTTGATTCAAGTCGAGTTATGTATCTGCTCTCTCTTTATATTATATCTAATTAAGATTATATGTGTTTTTAACATATTATTATTTTATTTTAATTTTTCTTATTACAATACAGGATAAATATGATGAGCTAGTGCTAGCATAGAGAAATTAGCAAGCTACTGATGAATCCAGCGGATCTGAGCCCTTCGTTGGTAATAATTTAGATTTATGGCTGGAGGCGAGTGGGGGATCGAAAGGAGGAAGGATATTAGGAATGAGTTCTTTGAGTAGAACTCATAGAGTTGCTAGTAGATCTTCTTCCACCCCACTAGCAGTAAGGACACAAATTAATAACTTGATTGATGAAGTTATCTCATTAAAAGGGAGACTCACTCAAAGGGATGAGGATATGATTCAAAGAGATCAGAAAATAAGGCAAAGAGATCTGAAAATTAGCCAACTGTGCCAACAACAGGACTTAATCTTGCGACATCTTCAGTTAGCCTCTAGTTTATGGTGCCTCTGACGATGACGACGATGACGACGATGGTGGTGGTGATGGTTGTTCATGATTTTATTTATGTATGAATATTATTTGTCTCAGAATTAGTATTTTTTACATTTACTTTTTATAATTTTGATTAATACTCTTAATTTATTTTGAACCGAGTTGGTGAAAATTGATCCATGTTGGAGGAAGAAGTCTTTACGTATTAAGTTTTGTGTTAGTTTATAAAATTTCCTTTCTTGTTTGTACAAATACTTTTTATTTGTTTTGATGTAGGAAAAGAAGAAGAATGGAAGGAGAAAAATGAACGATGATTTTTTGAGATGCTTGTATGGAATATATATTTTCATTTGTATTTAGTTGTTAAACTTGAAGAATGTTAGATATTTTCATTTGTATTTAGTTTTTAACTTGTATAGATGAATTTGATAGGTTTGTTTTAACTTATTTTAGATATATTTCATTTTTGATATGTTTGTTTTTGAATTGTATAATTGTGTTTGAATGTTAAATAGGATGTGTATGTTGATATTAATTAGGATGTGTATGTTAATGTTAATTAGGATGTGTAAATAGAATGTGTATGTTGATGTTAATTAAGATGTGTAAATAGAATGTGTATGTTGGATTTGGTTTGGATTTATATTGGATGTATGTATTATGTATACATGATAAATTGCTGAAATAAGTATTTTTTTAAAAAAAAAAAAATATTAGCATTTTGTGATGAATTTGACGATGAAAATGGATTTGTCGCAAAATTTTCTTAAAATTACTGTACATCGTAATTCTGCGATGAAAATAGATACGTCATATATTTGCGACGAAAATCTGTTTTCGTCACAGATCTGCGACGAATCCATTTTCATCTCAATTCTGCGACGAACTTAGATTCGTCGTAGATCTAAGTTTGGTGAATTTTGCGAAAAATTATTTTTTCATCTCAAAAACTTATGCGACGAATAAAAAACGTCGTAGAATTTGCGACGAATTCACATCTTTTCGTCACAGAGTTTTGCAACGAGCTATTCGCGACGAAAAATATTTCGTCTTCAAATTCGTCACAAATTTTTTTTGCGATGAATTTTTTAATAAAATTCGTCGCAAAAGTCCTGTTTTTTTTTTGTTTTTTTTTTTTGTAGTATAAGAACTTAGTTCTTTCTTCTCTTAGATTTGTCTAATTGCAAAGTAATATCGTACGTTAAATTGTGAAACTTAAAACTAGGAGAAGGAATCGTCACCTAATTGTTAACCTTTCAAGCTCTCCCTCTTGACTTCCCCTTCTCTCCTTTAGACGTATGAACTTGACGAGGAATTTGTTAGCCCTCATGATGTGGTGGCCAAGTTGATACTCAGATAATAGAGTTGCTTCATTGATAAAAAATTGGCCTTGAACCTAAGGTGATTCCTCATCTTCACCTTAAGCTTGATGGTTTTTCTTCGATATTGAAAGCTATCCACGACTTCCCAAAATGCCTACCGACCGAGCTTGACACTTCATTTTGCACACTCAATTTAACTTATTAAATACAAAACACTTGTAACCTTTGTCAAACAAGATTAAATCTAATTGCAAGAAGGACACAATCACCTTTCATTTTTTGATATTTGACAAATAATATAAGTTAGCAATTCCAAAGATAGAATGTATGCCTAGACAAGTAGATATATGAATGATGTTTACTAACTTTTCATTTGAAACGATCAAAGTATGTCGCTTAACTGCTAACTCCTCCTTGTTTGATCAATGCACAAATACATTGTGCTCTTGAAAAAGGATTATTCTTAGACTCAATTACGATTTGAAACCGACAATTCGATGATTCAAAAAATATTGATCCTTAATCTTAACCGTCCAAAATGATTCATGATTCGAAATTGTCATTTACAATTCAATTCATGATTCGCGACGGTTTAAAATTATTATTATTTTATTTTAAATTTTTTAAAAATTACAAATTTATAAAATATAAAATATTAAAAAAGAGTTTATACTTATCTAACTTGTATCCTCCTACAATATAAAGGAATTAAAGGTACGTATAGTTCATTAGTTATTTTGGTATTAATTTTTTTTTACTTTGTTTTTTAAAAATTATATATTTTTTATAATTTTCGCTCCATTATTAATATTTAAATTTTAAAAAAGTCAAAAAAAAATAAAGTATATTGAAAAAAAATTATTATATTAAATCATGAATTTTTTTTTAAGGTGTTACAGGAGTAAGGTGTGAATTTGGATGATTCGTATGGATTCAGTTTGAGTTGGAGCAAAGATACTGTAAAAAATTATTAATCTGAATCTGTTTCGAATTTAATCAAATTCAAAAATTATAAAACCAAATCTGGACCAACCCAATCCGCCAATCTGATATGTACTCCTTTTTTTTAATAAAATAATTAAATAAAAATTCAAAACAAATAATAATAATAATTTATGTTTTTTAAAAAAAATAATAAAATAAATAACTTTAAAAAAAAATTAAAAAAAAATGAACTACCTTTCTCTCCGAATTATCTCGAAACAACTCAATCCGAGTCTATCTGAGTCTATTTGAATTCAACTCGAATTCAACTTGACTCGAAAAAAATTTCAAGTTAGATTTCAGGTCAAGCCTGATTTGATGGAATCCTAATATAATATTTTTCGGATCAATTTGAATCGAAATGGCAGATTGAGTTAATTAAAAACATTAGCAGGAGCAAGGCGGTGGAGCATCGGCTCTCGCACTCATAAATGCCGCAACGCTAACATTGATGGTCGTCGATCATGATTGTTGCATTTGTTGCTTTTTATGATGTAAGTAAATAGGTCATTTAAGGATAAAGTAAGTTAAAAGTTTCCTTCCCCTTTACCTCCTTTTCAAACAAGATTAAAAGTTACTTTCCTTTGCTCATCTTTCCCTCGCCTCCTCTCAGACAGAGCTTAGGGAATTTTGAGGGTGAGAGTGTGGATGGAGGAGGAGGAGGAGGAGGAGGAGGGAGGGAGAGGATGCGACTGTAATGTCCTTGTGGCGAAGGCGATTAAGACGGAGTGGGCTGGAGGAGGGAGGGAGGGATCGATTATGAGGGGACGACACCAATGAGGAGGAGGAGAGGGAGGAAGGAGATGAAGCCGAGGAGACTGAGATCATCCTGGCGCCGGCGACAGGGAGTGTAAAAGTAGACCAAGATGACCAAGGGCGTCAGAGGGGTATGAAAAGAGCCAGATCTGATGAGTCGACGACGATGAAAAAAAGAGGAGAAGGTTGATAATGGCGATGGGTGGAAGCCACTAAAGAACGCAACCTTCGTGATGCCGGCGACGACGGCTTCAGCAAGCGGCGGCGGCGGCGGAAAGATCTCGTTTAAGGTGATCCTGACCTCCGATCCGAAGCTGTGTCGACCAATATCGTCTTCGCGTTCTTCTTTTCGATTCCTAGGATGGTTTTGCTTGATCGTTCTTGCTTTCTATCAATCCGTCCATCCAATCTCAGTTCCAGCGTCCCGGATGCAGCCCCTTTTGCTGCTCCCGCCTTGCACTAACGCCATCATCACCACAAATGGCATATCAAGGATTTTGTATTATAGATTAGAAATTGCTAAACTCACCTTCGCGCATCAAAGTTAATGTTTGACTATTTTTTTTTTGTTGCATGCTTGTGTTCTTTTGCCTAGATCTTCTCGACGCAGTAATCATGAGCTATGAGTTGCAATGTAGCTCTTCTGTAAATGTTGTTGGAGCTCGTTGACATTTTGAGGAACCAGCAACAAAATGCTGGTCTTCTGAAGCTACTGTTCAGCCTGCTGCATCTGAGGTTAGCTTTATCCTATTGTGCAATGCAATCAACTTCATTTCGCAGGCAATTTGTCGTGTAAGAATAAATCTTCATTTGGCAACTCGAGTTACATGATAATAGCAGGGCTAAATTTCTCCTTTGTCGCTTAAATATGATTTAGTTTGCCCTAAGTTGAATTATCAATTACACTCGCTTGGTATCTTCCTCACTGAACACTCATCTGCTTTAATTCATTCACCTGCTGCATATTTTACATGGTTGGATAAGGCTAGATTAGGATGGTAAATGAGCCAAGTTGTATGATGTTCAATTTTTTTTTTTTGTTTTGTTTTTATGAAAAAGGTAAATATAGTGTACCATTATACATAAGTAATCATGGAGCCCTTTAAATCATGTCTGACGAATTGTCATATCTGGTAGGGAGAACCATGATAGTGTATATGTGCTCACTCGGATACCAACTCTCCCTAAGTGTCATGTGTCTGTCGTCGACTCGGTGATGAGGTAATGATCAGCATTGACATCTAGAATAGCATCAAACTCTCATCTCGGACTAGAGCCACCACCTCGCATGTGACACTCTCTATCCATCTGTCATGTGTCACATCTCCATCCATACCACATATGCTCGATATATCGCCACTGTCGAAACCACATCCTGTGTCCAAGAGTCACTCGTGCTCTGCCTCCCCTCTTGTCTCCGTGAGCTCGGGATCATCCAAGGCCTCGTCTTACAACCTCTCGGAGTCACTTTTAGCAAGTGACCAACTGTTAATGGATTTGATGTGTCTTTACCACGAGTCGTTTATTGCGAACTAGATAGGTCATTCTGGTGGACCTATTCACCCTCTTAAGCTTTTTGGCCAAGCCTCAGCCATGAACGGATTTGACGTTTTACCATGAGCCGTTTGCTGCGGACTAGATAAGTCGTTCTGATGGGCCTATTCACCCTCTTTGACGTGTCTTTATGGTGTTCAAATTTGTTTGATAAGGTAATTCAGTCAAGCCGAGCTTAAAAGTAATCAAGCTGTTGAAATAATTGTTCAAGCTTGGTTTTATTTTTTTTCATGATCTTGAGTTTGATTCAAGCTTGGCTTGACATTGGTTCATTTAGATGTGATCCTGCCTAAGAACGCCGACGAGTAACTCACTGATGATTGTGTGTTGATGTTTGACTTGGTCGTCGATCACTGGGCAATAAGAAGAGTTTGGGAGAGGCACCCACGTTCGTCCACCTGAGATAGGCTAGGAAAGAATGGTTAGAATGACTGCTAGGAGGCTCCCCGGTGTAGTCACTCAGATGCTCAAGTCAGTTGAGGTGGAATGTAAAAGATGAATAGTAGCTAAGATTTTGTAGATGCATATGTGAGCCTACCTTTGCCTGCGGGAGCAAGCGTCCTTTTATAAAGTTGTGGACTCTTCCACGTGTCCTGGTATTTTCACTCACGTTACGTCATTTACTCTCTATTTACTGGAAAAAATGGCGACGTTCCCCATGTCACGCCCTAGGAGGATAATTATCCGACGAAAATCGGACAGCACCTCCCTTGTACGGCGAACAATATCCTAAATACATAACAATAACAAATACAGAATAATACCCCACACGGGTGTTCACAATCCACGCAGTGTATAGTAATGAGAAAAATACCCCACTTGGGTATTGCACAACCACGCAGAGTATAAGATAAATACAATAAACAGAAACAATGGTCTACACGACCAGAAAACCTAAACTTACTATTGCGAGCCGGCCCGGCTTACGATGCCAAGTAAATGATCGGAACAAATCCAAAATCCATAAATTAATTAATTAATACAATACCTATGAATAACATAAATGCGGAAGCTAAAATCAAACCATTATAGAATGCAATTAAATCCGGAGCTCGATGTGTGTGGGACAGCGCGGGCAGATATCCTCCAAGCGATCCAATCATATTCCTGCTAACAAGGAAAACAATAATAGATGCAGGGGTGGTGAGTACAAAAGAATACTCAGCGGGTATAAGATAAATAGTGCATGTCTAATACAGATATGGAAACAAAGGTATACAGTCTCAAACAGGAGAAATACTAACCTGATCCAAGAACCAGTAATAATAGAAATTACTTAAAATAAACTGGTCTGATCCACTAGGTATGAAATAATGGTCGCAAAACAATACAGAATCCGAAACAGTTCTATCAATACTCAATAACATCAATAAAGAGCATAAATCCTCTACAAGCAGGAAAAACACAACCAATGTATCAAATCTTCACATAAGGTCCACAAGCAACCAACCGTGCATAAATCCACAACAATAATGCACATGCAAGTGCAAATGCATATGCAATGCATAGTCACTCCTACTCACCACTCC
>JBBUKS010000095.1:6030018-6041078 GCA_038050645.1 Hedychium gardnerianum | reverse complement strand
AGCAACAATAAAACAAGATAAAATTTATTTAAATATAGATGATGATATAGTAGGGGATAGAGCTCAATAACGTAAAATAATCCATATAGCCGACCCCACATAGTGGGATAAGGCTCGGTTGTTGTTGTTGTACTAAAACTCGATACCACTTGACACTAAGGTTCAAAATCTCGAGTTGTGCTATAGTTTTAGTCTTTGACTGGAGAGACGAGCTCCGATGCATGTACATGGATGGCGAGGAAGGCCCGGGATGAGTGCAACAATGGAGGGAAACCTTAATTTCGAATTTGGCTTCCTCCCTCCAAAATCGGGCTACACAACATGACATTTAGTGATGTGGATCGGGCTGCTTGTTTCGGGTATGAGTGAAATGATCTATTCGGATCCTGGGTTGAAGCTAGACTCCAAGACATGTTTATATGCATGGGTCGAGCTGCGGACAAAGCCTAGAGGAGTCGGGCTACCAAGGAACAGGCTGCTCTCCCCTTGGGGGCCGTTGATGGCCCAACTTTACAAGCTGGGCTGATTGGCCTTGGCGGCTCTTGGGCGTTATTCGATGGATCACAGACTGAGCTAACTACTCTGGATTGGAGATGGTAATGGCTTGCTTCATTTAGATGAGTGGTCGAGTATGTATGTAGAGGGTAGGGTCCATTAGCTTTGTGGTTTGATTGAGGTTGTTGTATGATGGCTTCAGCTTTGTGGTTTGATTGAGGTTGTTGTATGATGGCTTCCCATTAGCTATGCGGGATGGTTGATGTTGGTGTATGAACTTGATTGGGCTTGCCTAATCATGGTTGTACCTTTTCTTTGGATATAATACAAATTTACTTAATAAAAAAAAAACCATTTCAAAATCGTGTTGATGCTATAATGTAGGGAGCCGATGACAAAATAGAGGTTAAAGGGGGAAGAAGATGAAGTAAAGAAAGGAATGTACTAAGTGGTATCGAGTTTTAATAATTTACTAGAATGATATGTTTCGACTGTTTCAATCGGCATAATACAAAATATAAAATCATACTCAGCATAGACAATATCTCCTTATACTTCATCTCCTTTAACTCTAATTCATTACTAACACCTGTATCAAAACATCGATACAATATTAAAATAATATCATTCCAATCAAATACCCGAAACTTTGTCACAATTCAAGATTTCAAACTTTTCTAATATGATAATATAACTTAATTAATAATATAAATAAACTTAAATAACTTAATTAATGTCTTATGTTTATTATGTAATAAATAATATAAATATATATCAATACTTTTAAGCGCAACGTGTTGTGCCAATCATGATAGTTAAGATTTTGTGATTGACTCTCATACTGAGATGCAGAACAGTCGATACCGGCACAAAGGCGCCAAGGATGAAGAAGTTAGGAAAGGGGCAGAGAGATACAAAATGAGAGAGATCAAAGAAGATCACTCACCACTCATCGGCGCAAGGTTTAAAATCTCTACTCGTGCCGAGGTTTCGATCCTAGATCGGAATGATACGATTTTGATATCGAATCGTGTCATGCTAATATAGTTTCAGTATTTTTTAAATATAAAATATATTAATTAAAAATAATAAATTTAATCTAAATATTTTAAAAATACAAAATACAAAAAATATAAAATATCTAATATATATATATATATATAATTAATGAGATAGTTTTATTAAGTCTATTTAAATTATTCCTATTATAATTAAGAGTTGATTGAAACTATTGATTTAAGTTTTATTTAATTAAAAGCTAACCTTGCTCTTTCCTGTTTTCGCGTCGCTAGTGACCTTGGGGCTAGTGTGATGCCTCCATAGCGATCGTGGGGTTCGCGCGACGAGCCCTCGAGGGGCATGCGTGATGCTTCAATGGGGAAAGGTAGGATACGTTCGCGGTACCCGCAGGGCAGGCGCGATGCGTCTATGAGGCATACACGACTTGTCCGTGGGGCATGCACGACGCATCCATGACGGCCTTAGAATTGGCGTGACGCGTTCGCGAGGGCTTACGTGACGCGTCTGAGGGGATTGTGCAATGCGTCTGCGCCAGCCACGGGGGATCGAGACCTCGGGCAAGCTGATGTCGGTTTCGTGATGGAATGAATGTTTCGCGGGGGAACGAGAGTTTATACCATGCATCGACAGTTCTAGTTTGGTTCATCTCACAAGAGAGATGGTGAGAGCAAGCTACCCTACAAACTCAATGTCACGAGAGAAGCATTGCACACACGTGAGAGAGATGGAGTAAGAGTTAGAGTTGTCGGCTTCGGCATCGCATAAGAGATAGTCTTGTCGCGTATGCACTAGAGAGGGTCGTCACGAGAGAGAGGAAAGTGCGAGAGGTTTAGGGGAGAAAAACATGAAGATTTTATTTTAAATTTTTTCTAATTTAACCAAAAAAATACAATTAAATTAGTGTTTGAACCAAAATAAGTTTGGTTTGACCTTAAATTGATCAAATAGAGTCTAAAACTCAATTTGAACCCACTTGACCTTGACAATAGATCCTACCCAAAAATGACTTAACCACACATTAATTACACTTTGATTATGTTATCTAAAACCTAATAATCACTTGTCTCATCCTAAATAACTAATAAAATTTAAAATTAAATAGCAACGAAAATTTCAATGGAAAGAAAAATTACTACTAAAAACCTGCTGATTAGCGATTGAAATAGCGACGGACAATTTTTTCCGTCGCTAATTAGTGACGAAAAAATTGTCGGTCGTTAATTCGGTCGATATTGAGGCGACGGGCGGGAAAACCCTAATTTTCGTCTCCTGTAGCGACGGAATTATATTGGCTGTCGCTATTTAGCGACGGAATTTTAGTTTCCGTCGCTATTTAACGATGGAAAATAAAATTCCGTCGCTAAATTGTGAGATTTAGGCACGATCGATTTCTTTCCTCTTCTCTCATAGTTAGCTCCCTTCGTTCTCTTCCTCTGATCTCGCTCCGAGCGCCGGCCGTTGACTTCCGCCGCCATGAAGGTATGCCTTTGTCTACTCTTCTCTCCTCTTCTCTCACTCGGCGTGGCCGGTGGCGCCGCGGCTGCACATGGCCGGCGTCGCCGCGGCTGCGTGTGGTTGTGGCCGGCCGCGGCTGCGTGTGGTCGTGGCCGGCCGCGGTTGCGTGTGGTCGTGGCCAGCTGCGGCTGCAAGTGGTCGTGGCCGGCCGCGACTGCAAGTGGTCGTGGCCGGACGTGGTTGCAAGTGGCCGGCGGCGTCGCGTGGCCGGAGGCATAGCGGCTGCAAGTCGCCAGCAGCGCCGCGTGGCCGGAGGCACAGCGACTGCAAGTCGTCCGGAGTCGCTTCGGCTGTGCGTGGCTGGCGGCGCCGCGGCTACACGTTGCCGGCGGCGTCGCGACTGGGCGTGGCCTGCCGCGCCACCGGCCACGGTTGTAAGTGGCCACGGCTATAAGTGGCCACGGCTGTAAGTGGCCACGACTGTAAGTGGTCATGGCTGTAAGTGGCCGGCCGCGGCTGCAAGTGATGCTTGCTTGATCGTAGAATTGGATGATCCTTGCTGTTTAACTATCTTACTATTTGTTGCTTGTAATAGAATTATTTCTCATGTTTGACACTTCATGCATTTGGTTATAATTGGATAATACTTGCAAATTGTTTATGTTTACTTAAGTAGTTAGGTCTTAGTTTGGTAATTCCTTTAGTTAGGTTTCGTTTCACTAGATAAACTTGATGTTGCTAGATTAATTTTCCTGTGCATTTTTATTTTAAATTATATTAGATTTTATTACTTGCATTGTCTTTTAATTGTTAGATATAAATAAAATTTAACTTAAATGTCAAGTTTAGCTAAATTTTTTATTTATTGTAAATAGCTAAATATTATTTTTTTAATATTCAGGTATAGAGCTGCATTTTCTCCGGCACGATAGTAAGTTTGTTTTCTTGTTTAAAATTTGGTTTAAACTATATGCATGATTAATTTATACTAGTAGTTTAAACTATATGCATGATTAATTTAAGTTTAATGATTGAAATATAAATAAGTTTAGTTTGACATGATTAATCAAATGTAAATTTTATTCTTATTAGGATACAATATGTATGAATAAGGCTTGAATGTATATAATTTAGACAATGGATTTATTAGTCAAGAATTTTTTCCTGGGGTTGAAGAGTTTGTGAACTTCGCTAAGTCTCATCCAGAATGCTTGAATGATGCTAAATTAAAGAGTCCATGTAATCAAGAGTCCATGTAATCAGGGCAAATGTAGAAATACAACTTTCCGTGATGAGGATATAGTTAAAACATATATATGTAGGAATGAATTTATTTCAAATTATTACAACTGGTATTGTCATGGAGAACCATATATATTTGACCTAATTGGATCTTCTGTTATTTCGTCATCCTACCCGATTGCTCCAAAGGAATCAACAAGGCCTGTGGATGCAATGCAATCAAGGGTTTACGACGCAATGAATGCATATGATCAATCGAATATAGAGGAAACATCTATGTCCGAAGTTCAGAAAATATATGACATGTTAAGGGTTACTAAAAGAGAATTGTGGGAAGACATTTCTTCTGGACATTCTCAGCTATCAGCTACTGCAAGATTATTGAATATGAAAGCAAAACATCATTTCTCTTAATGATGTTAAGATGATATGTGTCAATTGATGTCAGAGTTGCTCCCCGTTGATAATTGCATGACTGATAGCTTCTACGATAAAAAAAAAAATTGATTAGAGATTTAGGTTTGTCTGTAAAGAAGATCGATTGTTGTATCAATAACTGCATGATATTTCAGAATAAAGATAGCGATTTGATGGAATGCAAGATGTGTAATCACCCTCAGTATAAGCAGCGTAGTCGAATTCCTGGGAAGAAGAAGAAAAATATTTCAGTCAAAGTTATGTATTACTTTCCGTTAACTGCTAGACTTCAACGTTTGTATATATCTGCCGCAACAGCAAGCCACATGAGGTGGCATCATGAGCATGTACACGAAGGAGACATAATGTGTCATCCTTGTGATTCCCCTCCATGAAAATATCTTGATACAATATTTTCCTCCTTTGCAATGGAACCACGTAATATTAGACTTGGACTTTCCACAGATGGATTTGAGTCATTTGGAACCTATCGACAACAATATTCATTTTGGCTAGTAATATTAATATCATATAACTTACTTTCATGAATGTGCATGAAAGAAGAATTCATGTTTCTTACTATGCTTATTCTAGGTCCTTATAATTCAAAAGGATAAATTGATGTGTTTTTACGATATTTGATTGTTGAGCTAAATTATTCATGGAATATAGGGTCCGAGACTTATGACATTGTAAGTAAATCAAATTTTACATTCATGCTGTTTTGTTATGGATGATTAGTGATTTTTCCAATATATTTAATATTGTCAGGATGAAACATTATAGATAAATTAGCATGTTCACATTAGTACGTCCATATATATAGTTGTTGTTCTGATATTTGCTGGATTAATTTTCTTCAAAATCCACCCTGTAAAAATAATTGCATTATTAATTTTAAATTAAAGACAATATTATGTTATGTTATCACTTCAAACGATAATTTTCTATCAAAATGAATGTATTGAGTAAAAGAATAATTAACAATTCGATCATGTATTCAATCAGACGCCAATGCTTCTCAACTCGCCGACTAAGTGCAACCTTTTCGCCTCTGTTGGTGCACACAGGAGCAGTGAGTTGCAGCTTAGCCAAATCATTCTTCACTGCAATAACCCGAGCCCCAGTGGAGATGGAAACTATGTTGAGCATAAGGATCTCACTCTTGGTCAGCATGGAGACTTTCCCTTGTCTCTCAGTTCCTTTTGTCCTGACACCCAACAGCTGACGGAGAAGAAAGAAGTTCACCTGCAAGATCAAGTCAAAAACATTTGGCATCCAGAAGTCACCTACACATGCCATTTTTGCCCGCTGCTATTCCATCTTTTAGTTCTAACAAAGGCCAATACCCATTAATTTAAGGTCATTATGTCCTATTTAACATTTCTCAATGTCTCCCTAGTCTTATTCTCCACAAAACTACCCACCATTTTATTCAGTGATATTTTCATCAATAGAAAACTAATTCAAAGGTCATTTTCGAACTAAAGACTACCACAAAATAAAAATGAAACTGGTTCTCAAAATATTTGCATTCAAAGAAACAATTTCTGTGGCAAATATAGCATTCCTTATTTCATTAATTGTGGCATTCATAGTGATCAATCCTCATATCATTATCAATATAATGCTTTACAATCTCCTATTATGGCCATTTTCAAATTATCAAAGTTGAGCATAAACTAGAATTGGAAAAAACACGGAGAATGTCATCTTGAATTTGCCATGGGGTTGGGAAACAAGCTCTTATCCGATTATAGTAAAAGATGACTATATTCATCCTAAACGTTACTAATAATATGTTCTAAGATTATTTTAAGAGAAATAAATCACGAAGTCAACTTATAACAGACCGTTAAATGGCTAGGGAATAGAAAGAGTTTTTCTCCGAGGACATACGCTCATAGGAAATTAATCTCTGTCCCATTATAATAAATTTGTCATTCACTACTAGCCAACTAGGTATTCTGATGGAGACAACAAGCTCTTATTTGAGATAGTATACAAATTGGCCAAATTTCATAAGTAGATAATGGCAGGTCCGGACCTTTTTATGTAGCATGTGAAATAAGTGCCTCAGGCTCATAAATGTAAAGGGCATCAAAACTCCTCACCTTTTTATTCAGTCATATTTTCATCAATAGAAAACTAATTCAAAAGTCATATTCGAACTAAAGACTACCACAAAATAAAAAAGAAATTGGCTCTCAAAATATTTGCATTCAAACGAAGCAATTTCTGGGCAAATTTAGCATTGCTTATTTCATTAGGTGTGGCATTCATAGTTAGTCACAGTGAATTGCTTTTTCCGTTTTAATTTGCTCAATCCTTGTTTCATTATTAATATAATTCTTTAGAATCTCCTAATATGATCATTTTCACATTATCAAAGTTGAGCTTAAACTAGAATTTATAACGTCATCTTGAATTTGCCATTTAGGGTTGGGAAACAAGCTCTTATAAAAAAAAAAAATTAAATCATTAACTAGTTCAGATAATATCGAATTTAGATAATCAATTCAATCTTATAAAAAAAAATTATCGATCATCAGAATAAATTAAAAAATATTAATAAAGACTCATACAAATAATTAATATATTTAGACTCGCTTTTTATCGAAGAAAAAATCAACAAACTCTTATCCAAGATGGCATACAAACTGGCCAAATTTCATAGTGGATAATAGTCTCAAAGGATGTGAATCTTCTTTGTTACACAGCTCAATTTTTCTGAACTCACAACTAATCACTACAAGAAAATCAATCAATACTAACAGAAATTTCCTTTGGTATTCTGTCAGTAAAACTTGCTAACAACAAATTAACGTCTGAAATATAGATGTTAATCCGTTTGAAATATAGATATCATAAAATATTAAGTCGTAGATAAATATTACCGACGAAAATGATATTCCGTCGATAATTACCAAATATATGATTTTCCATAGGGATTATCAAAATAGTTTTTTCCTATGGAAACACTTATTCCGTCAGTGATTACTAACAGAATCATATTTCCGTCAGTAATATTGTATCAATAAATACCGACGGAATCTTATTTCCGTAGGTAATTACTGACAGAAACGTAAATTCCGTCGGAAATATTTCTGACGGAATAGCTAAAATCCATCAGTAATTACCGATGAAAAATAATATCCCGTCAGAAACATATCGAAAAAAATCACTGTTTCGTATTGTTGATTTCCGACAAAACCCGTAATTCCGTCGATAATTACAAAAATCTAGAACCAGAATTTCTTTTGTATTTCCTTTCCCTGTTTACATTTTTCATAACACTAAACCATCACACACGATAATATATCACAAACACACATTCAAACACACAATAGATAAATAAAATACTATACAAACAAACTATATTACAAACAAACTATATTACAAACAAACAATATCACAAACAAACCATATCATCACAAAAATCACTGTATCAACCATTAATATACAAAACATATCCATGATAAAATTCATATCTAAAGTTTGATACAAATCACCATCCTTAACAAAAAAAATAGCTCTATCATCAAATCATACATCAAGTACAAAATATAATAATTAGAATAATGCACAAAAAATGAGTGATAAATTATAATATTATCACGTAACATTATTATTCAATTAAAAAGAGTACAACTAAGTTATAGTTGAATATACCTCAGAATGAGCTAATCATTAATGTCTCATGGGTTTTGATTCTCCTGTGACTCAATACGATGTTGTGATTGGATTCATTGAATAATGCATTCTCGCATCTCGGCCAAGGTAGCATCATGCATCACATCTCGAGCGTCAATCCTCTACTCCTGATCGGACAACCTCTGCTTCACTATGGCCAGTTGAGTCCTAAGTTCTTGATTTTCTTCTCTTAATGACTGCACCTCAGTAGAAGAAGAACAACAACAACTAGCACGACCCCGAGGAATCCTCAAACGATAAAATGTCACTTTTGCCTAGGAGCCAAGGCCATAGAGGGAGGAGTTATTCGTCCTTCCATCGACAACATCATAATAGATCTCATTTACCGCATCGGTGGATAAAGGTTGTGACTCCCCTCCCTCTGCTGATGGTTGAGATATCTGAGCTACTCTATTTGTGATTTCATCTTGTTTGAAAAAAAATATGATTAATATATTGTAAACAATTACTAAAGATAATTATTATTAACGGTAAATATAATAAAGTTACTAATATTACGTTTATGGCCCGTGATCGAGGATCGACAAAAGTTTCATCTTTTTTCTGGTGAGCCTTGGTGAATATCTCCTAACAAGTGTGGAGGTCTCTCCAGACTACGTTCCTACATAGAATGTTCTACAAATCCACTAAAAGTTTGGACAAATCTACACAAAATTGATAATAAATTTTGCTTATATAACTTTAAATTAAACTCACTAAATCCATAGAATGTTCTACAATGGATCGGGATCTAGAAGTATGGCGAGCGGATCTGGTGCTCGGGCCAGCTGCCTCTGTATTTCTATTTGCTCAAGATTTTATAGCATTTGACTGCCACCTCTGCACTCTAGGTGACATTCCATGCAACCCAGATATCTTCTGATACATACGCTGGCCTCGTGCCCTTCCTTCTCAGACAATATAGAAGATCTTTGTACAACTTTGCACAATATATAATCCACATGACTATAAAGTCTTGCTCGTGTCCGTCCTCCCAAGTATATTTTTTTTGCAATTATCAATTAAAAATTTAATTAGTATACTAAAGGATAAATATATTATACAATACTAAATATATTCAATTTACTTACTACAAATTCCTTATAATAGAAATCTTTCATCTCCTGGTTTATATGTCTCCATGTAGTACTAGATACATAGACCCTTTCTTTGAATTTTCCACTGATGTATGTGACTACTCGATGCCCATCTGGAGTGAATCTGCATGGAAATATGTTAAGGAATGAGAAATATGTTATAAATAAAGTCATATATGAACTTGAATGACTAATAACAAAAAATGTTTACGTGTTCCTAACAACCGTCAACACTGTGTGACCACGGAGTGGTAGTGTCTGGTCTGCCATGATAATATCTGCAAAATAACACTACATGATAATATTTGTACAAAATAATATAGAAACATGACTAAAATGATGAATAATAATTAAAATATTTAATCATAATTACCATCTGACTAATCAACATTAACAGTTTCTAAATCCTCATCGCTAGATTTTGTTAGTTCAACAAGATCCTCACCGTTGGACATCTCTCCATCATCTATCTCATCGTAAGTGATATTAACATCTACAAGTAATTGAGATGTAGATTAGAGTTGTGAATCAATTGAGTGTCTCTCCACTTCGTCATTCTGAAATGCATCAAGGTTTTGAGAAATGATGGTGTTTGACATTTCTATGGTAGATCTAGGCTTCATTCGACAAACAGACAATCATTTACTAGATCTTCTTCTCTTCGTAGAGTACTTAAGATAAAAAAAAAACTTAATTTGCTTGTACCCCGAAAATGAAAAGTTCAAACTATAAGTACTCCGAGATAGTTTTGATATTATCAACCGAGTTAGGTTAGGTCTTGTGGTATTTTGATCCTCGTGTCTAAGTGTGCAAGAACTTAGGAACACAAAAAGTCGAGCGGAAGACGCAGTGGACGAGAAGGATGGCACGGGAAACGAGTCGACGAGCTCGGTGCATCCGAGGGATGAGATGCTACGGAAGAGTATACCGGTGGAGCGAGAAGGATGTGGTCTGAAGGACACGAGGCGAGAAGGATGCAGTCTGAGGGACGAGAAGCTGGGGAGGAAGCCTGCTCGAGGAGAAGGTCTGAGTTGGGTTTGGGTGAGCTCAACTCTGGACGGCTGGATAATCACCCAAGGCGATCGGAGAAGAGCCGAGGCGCCTCTATGTCTTGGAGGCGCCTCGGAAGAAGAGGCGCCTCGGTATGATGGAGGCACCTCAAGCGCCCAGACGATGGAGGCGCCTCACCCGCTAGTTTGATGGAGGCGCCTCACCCGCTTGAAGAATAGAGACGCCCTCGTTGCTTGGAGGTGCCTCAACCGTCCGCTGAAGACTCGTTGCAGCGGATGAGATTTGGAATCCAAGTCAGACCAACCGAGATGCTCCCAACTCGTGGAGGCGCCCCCAGCGCTGTCAGATCACCAATGGATCAATTTTGATCCATTGGAGGCGCCCCCGTGACTGCCACGTCAGCAAAACGGTCACCTCGACCGTTTTGCTATAAATAGAGGTTGTGTCCTCTCATTTATTGCAACACACTTGTCTTAACTGCTTCAATCTTCTTAGTCTTGTACTTCAACGCTGTAAAGAGGCTACTCCGCCTAAAGCAACATTTTAGTGGAGTTTTCAACTGCCTTGGATTAACAACCACTCCGGTTGTAACCAAGTAAACTCTTGCGCCTCTTTTTCTTTGTATGTGTT
>JBBUKS010000095.1:6008008-6029918 GCA_038050645.1 Hedychium gardnerianum | reverse complement strand
TCCTCCAACCACACTTGTTTATTCTGACAATGTACTTATTTATCTCATCAGAACCATCCTGATATACTGGAAGAAATTCATAGCTATCAATTTCGTCAAGAACTTTTACACCTGACTTTATTGCTGGGGGAGATTTTCTGACCATTTCATTTCTTATAAAATTTTTCTTATTTTGCTTAAATGGGTGATCAACTGGTAAAAATTTACGATGATTATCAAACCAGGATATCTTTCTATTGCAAGAAAATAAAAATACATCAGACTCCCTCATACAATGTGGACATGCTAACTTGTCTGCCGTGCTCCATCCTGACAACATTGAGTATGCTGGAAAATTACTAATCGTCCATAATAAAGCAGCATGTAATATAAAATTTGATTTACTTGCAATGTCATAAGTCTCGGATCCTACATTTCATAAATGATTTAGCTCTACAATCAAAGGTTATAAAAACACATCAATTTATCCTTTTGAATTATGAGGACCTGGAATAAGCACAGTAAGAAACATGAATTCTTGTTTCATGCATATCCATGGAGGTAAGTTATATGGTGTTAATATTACTGGCCAAGATGAATATTGTTATCCATAGGTTCCAAATGGCTGAAATCCATCTGTGAAAAGTCCAAGTCTAACATTACGTGGTTCCATTGCAAAGGAGGAAAATATTGTATCAAGATGTTTTCATGCCGGGGAATCATAATGATGACACATTATATATCTATCGTGTATATGCTCATGATGCCACCTCATGTGGCTTGCTGTTGCGGCAGATGTATACAAACGTTGAAGTCTAGCAGTTAACGGGAAGTAATACATAACTTTGAATGAAATATTTTTCTTCTTCTTTCTAGGAATCCGATTACGCTGCTCATACTGAGGGTGATTACACATCTTGCATTCCATTAAATCACTGTCTTCATTCCAAAATATCATGCAGTTATTGATACAACAATCGATCTTCTCTACAGGCAAACCTAAATCTCTAATCATTTTTTTTGTGTCATAGAAGCTATTAGTCATGCAGTTATCAGTGGGGAGCAACTCTGACATCAATTGACACATATTATCGTAACATTGTTCAGAGAAATGATGTTCTGCCTTCATATTCAATAATTTTACAATAGCTGATAGCTGAGAATGTCCAGAAGGAATGTCTTCCCATAATTCTCTTTCAGTAGCCCTTAACATGTCATACATTTTCTGAACTTCGGGCGTAGGTGTTTCCTCCATATTCGATTGATCATATGCATTCATTGCGTCATAAATCATTGATTGCATTGCATCCACATGCCTTGTTGATTCCTCTGGAGCAATCGGGCAGGATGAAGAAGAAACAGAAGATCCAATTAGGTCAAATATATATGGCTCTCCATGACAATACCAGTTGTAATAATTTGAAACAGACCAATTCCTACATATATGTGTTTTAACTGTATCCTCATCATGGAAAGTTGTATTTCTACCTCTGCGTTGATTACATGGACACTTTAACTCAGCACCAATCAAACATTCTGGATGAGACTTAGCGAAGTTCACAAACTCTTCAACCCCAACAAAAAAATTTTAACTGATAAATCTATTGTCTAATCTATTGTACATTCAAGTCTTGTTCATATACATTGTATCCTAATAAGAATAAAATTTGTGTTTGATTAATCATATCAAACTAAGCTTACTTATATTTCAATCATTAAACTTAAATTAATCATGCATATAGTTTAAATTCCTGGTATAAACTAATCATGTATATAGTTTAAACCTAATCATACTTAAACTTTAATAATTAAACTAAACCAATCTTGCATATAATTTAAACCTAATTTTAAACAAGAAAACAAACTTACTATAGTGTCGGAGAAAATGCAACACTATACCTGAATATTAAAAAAAATAATTAGCTATTTACAATAAATAATAAATTTAGCTAAACTTAACATTTAAGTTAGATTTGATTTATATCTAACAATTAAAAGACAATGCAAGTAATGAAATCTAATATAGCTTAAAATAAAAATGCACATGAAAATTAATTTAGCAACATCAAGTTGAATCTAGTGAAATGAAACCTAACTAAAAGAATTACCAAACTAAAACCTAACTACTTAAGTAAACATTCCATCAAATAACTTGCAAGCATCATTCAATTATAACCAAATATATGAAGTGTCAAGCATGAGAATCAATTCTATTACAAGTAACAAACAATAATGAATTCTAAAAAAAAACTATCAATGAAGAACAAACAACACATAGGAAATATCAAATCCAAGAGCACAACCACGGTCGGTAGCGCGCAGCCGCGACCGGCAGGGCGCAGCCGCGACCGGTAGTGCGCAGCCGCAGTCGGCCACCTCAAGATCGTTCATGCACTAGGAAAGAGAAGAAGGGTATTGGCATACCTTTGTGGCGGCGGAACTCGATGGCCGGCGATCGGAGGGAGAGAAGAGGAGAGAAGAGCGGTCAGCCGATCCCTCCCTAAAACTCACAATTTAACAATGGAATTTTATTTTCTTTCTCTATTTAGAGACGAAACTTAATTTCTGTCGCTATTTAGCGACGAAAAATAAAATTCTGTCGCAAGAGGGGACGGGATTTAGAGTTTGCTCGCCCCGTCGCCTCAATAAAGACGGAATTAGTGATGAATTTTTTTTTCGTCGCTAACCACCAGGTTTTTGGTAGTGTATCTCTTCATAAGCCCAAACCTAGTTATATAAAGTTATATAAAACTAATCTGGTCATATAAATTTATATAAAATCAACTCACCTCTAATAGGTTTGATTTATTCTTTTCCCGGTTCGGTAAATAATTTTCATTTTACCCTTTGCCTGGTCTAACTAGACTTAATCTCTTTTTTTATTCTCTTTTTGACTCTTTGAGAATCATATTCTCTAACTTGTTTTATGTCTCAAAGAAAAACACTCATACGTAGTGCGTGTGACCCAATAAGTTTCCGATTATGTTGGACATTCATAATTAATTATTAATTATGAAAAGATCATGATTGACACCTAGTAGTACATCATGACCCTCCAATTAACTGAAAATAATTTAGAACGAATTCTAAACCCTTCAACAGCTGCAGTAATCAGTGACTCTGTTCCTTTTATGTATCTTATACTCACTTGGTTCAGGACATGATCTATGTGTCAGTCCTCACTAGACTGACTACGTCACACCACGCGGATTCAAATTACTCAAGCACATGTCCAAGAAGACCATCCTCTTGGCATATTTTATTTTGGCCAAAGACTTATAAGTAATAATCCTAACAAGAGGTCATAGGGTATACGTCTCCTTATAAAAGGAGTGGTGAATCCTCCGTGGACTATTCAAACACTATCAGACATATTGACTTATACTCAATCATCCTGTAACTATATCGCCTAAGAGATGTATAGCAAAGATGTCAAAGTATAAGCATCCATGACCAAGATGGCTTGAACACCTCAAGTCTAAGAAAACTTGCACTCGAGTTACAATGAGATCTTCATTGACATGTATAGAATCACATGAAGTTTCATAACAGGTCACATCTGATGAACTAGTTATCCTTAACTAGCATCCATATGTTAACTCTCAACATCTCAATGCTTCCAGTCAGCGAGGATCGACTACTTGAATAAACCAAAGAGTATAATATATGCTAGTCTTACAGAATCAACGATGTTTAGTCTCATTAATTCATCGATTAGGGAGATTTCAATACGTACATAATTACACATTATGAGATATCCTCTAACTCTAATCCAATCATAATTTCTCTCATACTATGCATTGTATTATAGACTTCATTAAATGAGTTTAAGATCTAATCACATACATATAGAATATACACTCAAAAAATGAATTTTTATTTATCAAATAAATAAGACAATATTTAAGACGATTTCCTTTAGACATCTGTCAAACACAACATACTCCCACTTGATCTAATGTTAATCGCCTTGGTATCTAATACCACAAGCTTCTACATGTCTCTCAAACTTATTTTGTGGTAGAGGCATTGTCAAAGGATCTGCAAGATCTCTTTTGGTGGAAATTTTCTCAATTTGTATTTCTTTCCTACTTATGATCTCCCTGATCAAGTGAAAGTGACAAAACACATATTTAGATCGTTGATGAGATCTAGGTTCCTTGGCATGTGCAATGCCCCATTATTGTTGCAATAAACTGGTAATGTTTCAACAATGCACAAAACCACTCTAAGTTCTATAATGAACTTCTTGATCTAAACCACTTCCTTTCCTACTTCAAAAGTCGCAATGTATTTTGTCTCAGTGGTAGAATCATCAACGGTTTCTTGTTTGAAACTTCTCCAATTTATTGCACCTCCATTTAAGGTGGATATGTATCCAGATTGAGACTTGGAGTTATTCTTGTCTCTATGGAAACTGACATTAGTATACCCTTGTATAACCATATCACCATCTCCATATATCAAGAACAAGTTCTTAGTTCTTCTTAAGTACTTAAGAATTGTCTTGATAACCACTCAATGATCCATTTCTGGATCTGACTGATATCTGCTTATTTATATATATCATAGCATACATGATTGATCCTATAGTTGACGCATATGAAATTTAACTCATACAAATCCTCTCATTTTGTGTGCTTGGGCACATAGACTTCAAAAGATAAATCTCATGTCTCATGGGAAGAAAATCATTCTTGGATTCATCCATGCTGAACCATTTTAGCACTTTATCTATGTATATAGACTGCGAAAGACCAAGCAACCATTTTCATCTATCCTTATAGACTTAATCCCTAGGATATAAGTTACTTCTCCCATATCTTTTATGGAGAATGTTTTAGATAACCAAATGTTAATTGACTGTAGAACATACACATCATTTCCTATGAGTAATATGTTCTCAATATATAACACTAGAAATACGACCATACTCCCATTAACCTTCATGTACATATAGGGTTCGTCTGAATTTTGTGAGAAATCAAACTATTTGATTACCTCATGAAAACGGATGTTCCAACTCCTGGATGCTTGCTTTAGTATATAAATGGACTGTTGAATTTTGCATACTTTATTTTTGTCAACAGATGTAAAACCCTCAGATTGTATCATATACACATCCTTGAATAGATTTCCATTGAGGAAAGTTATTTTCACATCCATTTATCATATCTCATAATCGTAATGAGTTGTTATGGCCGGGAGTATCAGAATGGATTTAAGCATGACTACTGGTGAGAAGATTTTGTCATAGTCACTACCTTATTTTTGACGATAATCTTTTGTCACTAATCTTGCTTTGTAGGTAATCACATTACTATCCATGTCGATTTTCTTCTTGAAAACTCACTTGCACCCAATAGGTGTTATACCTTCGGGTGGGTCAACCAAGTTCCAAATTTGGTTTTCATAAATGGAATCCATTTTTGACTTAATGGCGCTTAACCATTTATCCCTTTCCAAACTTTTTAGAACTTCTTCCTTGCTAGTAGGCTCCTCATTCTCAATGAGCAACACATCTTTTGATTCACTTATGAGAAATTCATATTTCTCGAGAATTTGACGTGTCCTGCTAGATCTATGAAGAGGCGGTGTACTAACAGGTTCAGTCATTACCTCATCATTCTGAGTAATTAGCAGTAGTTCATAATTAGACATCTCTTCGATGTTTATTGGAGTCTCTTGAACTATCCCAAGTTCAACCTCACTGTCATTATTTTCCTGCAAGAGAAACTCTTTCTCTAGGAATATAGCATGTCTTGAGACAAACACTTTTTATTTCAAAGGATAATAAAATTGATAACCCCTTATTTTTTTAGGATAACCAATAAATAGATACTTGTTAGACTTATCATATAACTTATTTGATACAGTCCTCTTCACATAAGCAGGACAACCCCATGTCTTCAAATAAGACAAAAGAGGTTTTTTACTAGTCCATATCTCATATGGAGTAGTAGAGACTGTCTTAGTAGGGACTCTGTTTAGCAAGTAAACAGTCGTCTCGAGTCCGTAACCCCAAAAGGATTTGGGAAGATTTGCATAAATCACCATCGACTTAACGATGTCCAATAAGATTCAATTTCACTTTTCTGACACACTATTGTATTATGGTATGTATGAGGGAGCCATTGAGACAATATGTCACTGTCCCTAAGATAATCTATAAACTCTTAACTTAAGTATTCGTCACCTCGATTTAATCGAAGTATTTTGATATTTTTGTCAAGTTGTTTCTCTTCTTTATGTCTAAATTCTTTGAATTTTTCAAAGGCCTCAGACTTGTGTCTTAATAGATACACATACCCAAATCGTGAGTGATCATCGATAAAAGTAATGAAGTAGCTATAACCTCCTCGTGCATGAGTTGACATATGTCCACATACATCAGTATGTATAAGGCCTAGAACATCACACTCTCGTTCACCTTTTTCTTTAAAATGTAGCTTAGTCATCTTGCCTTTTAAGCATGAAACACATGTATCAAATGAATATAATTCAAAAGATTCCAAAATGTCAGTCTTTTGCAATTCGATCATGTGTTTCTTGCTTATATGACCAAGGCGACAATGTCACGCGTATGAGGTTAATTGATCGTCTATTCAAGCGCGTTTGTTGCTCGTTTCGATATTGAATACGTCATTAGATACATATAATGCATAGATTCCATTGCATAATATTCAAGTTCCATAAAGAATATCATTCAAAGTTATATAACAATAATTGTTACTAAAATTCAAATTGAAACCTTTTCTATTTAAACAAGAAATAGAAATAATGTTCTTTGTTAATGAAAGAACATAATAACAATTATCCAATCTCACAACTAGTCTACTAGAGAGTTTCAACAAATAAGTTTCTATGACTATAGTTGCAACTTTTGCTCCATTGCTAACTCACAGATTTGAATCTCTCTTGACTAATTTTTTATTATTCCTCAATCCCTGTATGTCATTATATATATGTGAGACATACCCTATATCCAATACTCAAGTGTCATAAGAAATAGTATGACATTTAATAACGAAAATATCTGAAACAGATAGGACATCGAATGTCGTCTTCTTCTTCAAATTCTTCAAAGACTCAAGATAAAATTTAGACAACAACCTTATCTTGAGGCTTAGATCAATTAAAAGCACCATGACAATCATTGATAATGATAATCGTTAACCATTAATCAAATTTTTAATTGATATCTAAAAATTTGAGTCCTTCAGTTAACCTAGAAGAAGTCCTTGGTTGACCAAGGCAAAAAATATCTATTGAAAATTTGACTTCAAAAGTTCTAAGAATTTCAAATGTTTGCTCAACCAAGGCAAAAGCTTAGGCCGACCAACTTTCGAGAAAGTGGTCAAACGATGACATTTGAGTTCTAAAACCTTTTGAAAATTACTAGTCAACTCAAAATTTACTTTAGTCATCCCACAAATTTTGATCTAGAAATTCCTAGCACAAGAATAAGATAACCCTTAGTATCTAATACTAGGGATTTTACACAAAGTCAGTGAAGAGTAACTTAAAAAGACTTTCTAGGTCACACTTTAGATTATAATAACATGTCGAAACAACCAAATTACAACAAAGATAATATAACTTGTAATTTTTAAGGATCTTCCTCTAAGTTGATGTTGTCTCTTTAAGATCCAAAGCTCTCCATGATTTTACATTGAATTAACCATGACCATTGTCCTAACTTGAGTTCATTGAACCTAAGATAGCCTACACACTAAAACAAATTGTTAAATATAAATTACTTAATTAAAACCTTACTTATTCAAACATTAAAACATTTGAGGGACTCATAATATTTTCTTTTTGATGTTAGGCAACTAGTTTAAGTTAGTGATTTAATAA
This sequence comes from Hedychium gardnerianum, assembly GCA_038050645.1. NCBI lineage: Eukaryota > Viridiplantae > Streptophyta > Magnoliopsida > Zingiberales > Zingiberaceae > Hedychium > Hedychium gardnerianum. The sequence goes on along the minus strand of JBBUKS010000095.1, from coordinate 6,022,079 downwards.
GAAAGGAATATAAATGTAAAAATATATATATATATATATACTAACTTTCATCTAAAAAAATATCATAGACTCTCTTTCAACTAGATAGCTCCCTCTCAATCTTAGCATTTAATGACTATAGTGTGCCTTCAAGTTCAGTGTCATTTTCTCTTTATTTGGGAATCCTATTAATCATCAATCTCTCAAAACAAGAAAGCTCCCCCTTCAATCAAGGCCTATTGTGAATGTATCACGTCTGAGTTGAGAGGGATTGATCGTTTGCAATTTCGATGGAAAATTTTGGCAGAGTCTTTCCTATATCTATCAACATTCCCCATATACATGCTTTACAAAGAGAAGATATAACAATAAACATATACACAAAGAAATATATAGAAAATAGGAATAGCACAAGAGCAATACATAATCAAAGAAAAAAGAAGAAGAAGATAGTATCAAAAATCTCAATTATAAAATATTGGCAAGAAATAATATCTAAGTAAAATGAAATTCTATGCACATAAATGTCTAAGAAAGATAAAAATCAATTTGATAAAGAAAAAAAAACAAACTTAAACACTTTCCTATCAAACATCAAATGAGGGAGGTGATAGATGTGTGATAGTCAAGATAATGTCAAGTAAAGTGATGATCAAACATAATAAATTGAAACATCAATGCATTCTTGAGGAGAGCAATAATGTTGTGGTAGTAAACATATAAATCCACATCCCCTCTCTAGGGTGGTAGTGCTCCATCATCGAGTTGTGAATGTATAGGCCAAATTTTACATTCCTTTGTTGGATGAGGAAGTAAAGTAAAACCATGTGTCCGTTGTGCTTGACCGCTCGAATGGTCATAAGAAAAATGCAAAAAAAAAAAAATGATGAATCGGTAGACAGACAAATATATGAATGACAGAAGTTGATATGAAGTGGATGAGTGATTCTTAGAGGAACATGATCAATCAAAAACTTAGCAATGTCATTTAGGTTGGGTGCCTCATCATGATCAAGATCGCACTAATAGATTGTGCTACTAAAATTACTTTGTACTTTACAAATCATATTAAATCTAATCAAGATTGAGGAGAAATGATCATAGAAATATTCTGTGTGGTTGATTTTTTTTTTTTTAGTTATGAGCTAGAATAACATTGTTAAAAACTTCTGCTCAATAATTATAATTTATATCACAAAGTTCTCGAAATGATAATAATCAATGATTGACTTAAATGCGGGAGATCGACTTATATGTGAAAGAGACCAATCAAAATATCAGAGTGTTGATCAAGTGGAAGAGTAATCATGAAATCCTTTGGCTAAGTTTCTTATAGAAAATTATTGAGGAACTTATGGAGACATCTTAGATGATAGAGAAGGGACTCAAAGGTGATTGAGCAATTATTGGTTTGATGGTTATATAACTTATAATAAGATAGACTCTAAGATGATCAACAACAGATAACTTAGAACATCCGAAGGACTAAATTTTTTTAACTAAGTGAACCCTAAAACAACTGATAAAGTTGTCCTTTGGTAAACAAAGAGCATCTTGATAAGTGTCTAAGTTCCATGTGGCTAGGATGATCAAGTGGATTCAACTTACATCTATAGCACAAAATTCACCTATTGACTAAATTGAATAAACAAATGAAGATCCAATTAGTTGAATCTTGACTTTAGAGGAGCTCACTAATTGAATCATGGTCACACTATTGATAATTACAAGCTACACGTGTCCATCTTCTATGGTGCCTAAGATTCATATCAATCTAAATGTTTGTGGGGTCTCCATGGATAGATGTATGAAATATTGACCTTCTAAATGTAGACCTTCTTGATCTACATCAATTTGAATAGATGTATGAAAAAAATTTCAATCTAATTCTTTTCATTATCTTCTAAAGGTAGATTTGAAATATTGATAATGATTAATAACCCATTTTCATCTCCTTGTTATTGATGCCAAGATTACATTAATTCAATCATTTGATTGAAATTATAAAACCATAATAAAAAAAACTACAAAGGGCATTTCAATAAGTTTAAAACAATAATAATAGTAAGGAATAAAATCACAATAGATTTAGAAATTTATTATTTCCTATAGCACTAAATTTAACCAACACATAAAATTCTCTATTAATTGAATTGGGACACTTTGAATCATGTTTACAAACATTGTTGTCATTACAAATTACACATATCTACATTTTATTGTGTCAAAGATCTATATCAATAATGATGAGATTGTCATGGATGGATTGACCCCTGTTAGTCTATATCAGTTTGATGTACAAGATGTCATTTTCTTTTAAACTTAATATTTTCTCTAAAGGAAAAAAAATGTTGATAATAATTAATAATGTTTTTTTCGTCTCTTTAATATTAATAATATTAATGCATTTTTGTATGCTTTCTTGTTAAATAAATTTTGAAAGCAAACCACCAAAAACATAATGATTAACGAGCATTTTCAGCTATTCATGCTAAATAGTAAATAAAAAAGACAAGTCGAAAATGACAGATTCAGAGAACTTATCAATCAATAATATGCAAACCATAAATTAATAAAACAATAAATTATTTAGAAATATTTATTTAATCAATGCATGTATTTATTTAAAAACAGAGATAAATCTAAATTTTGAACCAATAGTTGTTTTAATTCAATTTTTTTTTTGTCAGTACAATCGATTTTTGATTAAGATTGATCAATTTAACTAAATTTGAGTTAACTTAAGTTGGATTTTGATATTTAATTAATATATTAGTTAGTTGAGGAAGAGTCAAGTAGATTAAAGTTGATCGAATACTTGGCGGTGGAAAAATCAAAGTAGACCATGGTTGATCAGATACTTGGTGATCAAAAGTTCAATAGAGAGTTGATACGAGACAGAAAATCTAAGTGAGTTATAGTTGACTGAACATTTAGTGATCAGAAGTCCAATAGATAGTTGACAAGTGAGAAGTCCAAGTGGGTCATCGGTAACCAGATACTTGACGGTCGAAAATCCAACGTGGAGTTGGTACAAGATGAAAAGTCCAAGTGGATCACGGTTGATCGAACACTTGGTGATAAGAAGTTCAAATAAGTCAAAAAAAAACCTGGAGGTTTGGCATGGATGAAGTCCTTATAGGTTAAGGGTGACCGGATGTGATGCATGATTACTTTCAGAGTACCCAATGTTCAACGGGTCATAATTTTTAACATGAGACTCGAAATCAGGCTCTGTTTGTGTTCACGAGTGCAAAATTTAGAGATCACCACTAAGTTTAGGCCCCAAAAGCATCGTTTAAGCCCTTTTCGGAGGCCCAAAACATATTCTTTACTATTTTTAATAATTTTTATTTTTATGATATTTTGATATTTATGGGTTAAAGTGTGTCTATATACTAGTCATGTTTAGCTATTTGAGGATTATCCTTTATATTGAATAATACGTCATTTTTTGGAAATTCTAAAGGATGACGATCTTCTCCTTTGTTTTTCCATTTACTCTTCTTGTTCCTCCTTAGATCCTCCTTCTTGTCAGCCCGTAAGATAATCGCTATCTTGCCCGACGTCAGGATGTTAAGTGCGTGAAGTCTCGATAGGTCTTAACTAGATGTTGAGCAAAAGAAGCCTTGGTAGGTTGAGGTCAACCGGATAATGGGGAACATGAGAATTCATCTTTAGTAAGGCTGAAATAAGCGTATTAGTAGATTGATAGGGTATATCAATCAACTAATGGATGCAAAATCTCAAAATTAGGGTTGCTACAGTACTACTATAGTAATTATGAATAGTATTTTGCTATCGTAACAATCGATTGATGTGTTTTATCAATCGATTGATTGACATTGTAACAATATACAAAAGCTTCAAAACATGACCAATCACGATTAGTCGACTGATAATCAATCAACTGATGTCATTATTCGAGTGAATATAGAGTTCAGAACTCGACTGGGGATTCGACTATAGGCTTTAGCAGTCGACTAATGGTGGTCAAACAAGTCAAGAAGCAGTCATTCTATAGGTTTAAACAATCAGATTTGACAAGACAATCGATTGATGAGTAAGATTAGTCGACTGTTAGGCAGAAATCAACCTGAATAACAACCCTATAAAAGAACTTTTAAAGGTATTTTGAAGGAGTTGATTCTTGAGAGTTTGGAGACGAAGTTCTACTGCATCTCCCAACATCAAGAGGCAATCCAAAGCAACGAGAAAACATTCAAAGTAAAGATTTCACTTGTAAAGTTATTTTCATTTTTATTTGTATTTGTATCTTTGTATTGCTTGTATTTGATATGAAAAGATTGTAAGAAGCTTCTCCGCCTCCGAAAGGTATCCGAGAATGAGAAGGATTAGTGGTGGTAATCGTTAGGACTATACCTTGGACTTAATCGCCTTGAGAGACGGTGAATCAAGTAAAACCATCCGAGTTAGCGATTGTGGTGTTGTGTATGTGGTGTCGAGTATTGATTCAAGTTTTTCGCTGTGCATTCAAACAACGAGCACGAAATCAAAACGAAGTGATCAGAGCTATTCACCCCCTCTCTCTAGCTTGCACGAGTCCTAATAATTTTGTTAAATTTAAATCCTTTAAATATTATTTTTGAAATATGATATTTTGTGGTTACATAAAAAAAAAAAGGTTAAACTTTTAGATCATAATTATTGGATTTTTTTTTAAAAAAAATATTGTTTGAATTATATTTTGTTAAAGATATTCATTGAATTGTGGATAGGTTAAATTAATGAAATTGAAATTTTATTATGATTTGATTAATTTTATTTGAAAAAGAGTTGATGAAAAATATATCATTTTTTTAATTTTACATATATGTAATTTGATTTTTAATTTGAATCGAACACCCCTATATATTATATAAAATCCACACAATAATAATGAATAAAAGTATATATATTTTTATAATAATTGACCTTTAGTCAAGATTGATCAAGCTCGAATTTGCTCGAGTTGAGTTTTAATATTTAATTAATATATTTGATGTGAGCTCAAAAAATCAAATAGGTCGAGATTGATTAGATACATGATAGTGAAGAAGTTCAAGTTGGTCATGATTCACCGGACACTTGACAATTGAAAGTTTAATAGAGACTTGATAAGGACAAAATCCAAGTGGATCACGATTGACCAGACACTTTACAGTTCAAAGTCCAATAGGTAGTTGACAAGGATGAAGTCCAAGTGGATCACGGTTGATTGGACACCTGACAGTTGAAAGTCCAATAATGAATTGACATGAGAGGCGAAGTCCAAGTGGATCCTGAAGGACTAGACACTTGATGATTAAAAGTCCAACAGAAAGTTGACAAAAAATGAATTCTAAGTGGGTCATGAAGGATTGGACACTTGGCATGAGACGTGAAGCCTAAGTGAGTCAAAGTTGATCGAATACTTAACAATAAGGGAAGTCCAAACATGTCAAGGAGGACCAGATGTTTGACAATGGTGAAGTCCCAACAAGTCAAAATTGATTAGATAATAGGTAATGGTGAAATCCTGATAGGTCACGGTTGACTCGAATACTAAGCAATGATAAAGTCCTGATAGATTAAAGTTGACCGAATATTAGGGATCGGATATTAAGTAAAGGAAGTTTCGGTAGATCAAGTTTGACGAGATGTTTGACAAGGGAAGTCTCGACGAGTCAAGGTTGATTGAGTTCTAGACAAAAAAATTCCTGGTAAGTTGAGGTTAACTAGATAATAAACAAAGTGAGATATGAAAATGAGGTATTAGTTGACAGATATGGAATAACAATTGACTGATGAATTGCTAAACTATGAATTCAGGATTTGAGGGAGTTTGATACGGGTTTGACAGAGCAATCTTCCGAAGGTCATGACTATAGACTCGGGTATTAGAATGAAGTGCTATTTGTCTTGAATCGAAGCTCTTTAAGGGTGGAATCCATAACCGACCAAATTTTGGATCCATAAAACATCATTTAGGACTTTTTCGGAGCCTCCGAATGTGTTTTTCTCTCCTATTTTTAGTAATTTCTATTTTTATGATATTTAGGATATTTTTAGTGTTTCCTTCTTGTAATTAGGGTTTTGGGTCTATATAAGCATCCTATTTAATGTTTTGAGATAGTTTTTTATTATTGCTATTTCTAGCCGCCATTTCCTCTTGAAACGTTGAGTTATTCCTATTTCTTAGTACTCTTATTTAAATCAACAGATTGTAAAAGATTGCATCTGGTATTCGTGTGTGAATCAACGAATTCAATAGCTTGCATTACGTTAGAGTTCAAGGAGGTTTTTGGTATATCAATTGACTATTAGATATTAGCAAAAATTGATGACACTTTTAGAGCAAATAGAATATATAAAACTCGGTTGATCAACTTGACTATCATTATTAGTGAGACTATCAGTCGACTAATTATTGGACAATCTTTGTTGTCAGAGATAGAGAGGAAATTGCTGAATTGAAATTGAAAGTCACTTCAACTTATATGTTGAGTGGCCTGAGTAGATAATCTCAGGATGTCAAGCAGAGAAGGATGAGCTGCCTAGATAGTTGGGCTACCTGGAAGACCTGACCGAGATGTCTGCTGAGACCTAAGGCCGAGATGTCTGTCGAGATGGCTGAGACAGCCAAATGTCGAGATGCCGAGATAGCCGAGACGTCGAGATAGAGAAGGAAGATGTTGAAGCTTGCATTTGACGTAGTTTCCTTAAAATAGATTGTCTCCCTCCAGTAGTGCTTCGAGGTTATGATGGACGTCTGTTTTCCAGGATATAACGAGAAAATCACGTCGACAACCAAGCACTGATTGTTCATGGCGAACTGAGTGAGTACCCAAACATTATCACGGGTAAAGCTGCCAAACAGGTGCACGATAGAGAGAGAGAGAATGGGGGAATGAAGGTGGAGGAGTCTCTTTTTGCTATTGCATCCTTTTGCTTTCAAGGTCATGACCTCCTCTTATAGGAGCTTCATCCATTAGCTGCATTGAATGACCGAGTAATGACCATTCATTACCTCCAGTCGCTCGGTCATTGATAGTGACCATTTCAAATTGGCGATTACAGATTGTTCATTAATCATCGATTAATGCATCCGTTACATTTGAGCAGCAAGCAAAAAGATTCAGGTGGCAAAATATTGGTTCATTCTCTTGGGCAAATATTTGCCACGACCAGTTTGACATTTAACGTGCATTGGTCGTGCTCGCATACGAGTCAACTTGGTTCTGTGCAATCCGAGCCATGAATTTGCACTCCCCCCTACAAGCCCACACGTGAGAGAGAGTCTTTCCTCGTGTATTTGTTCACAACATTAATGCTTATGAATCAATATAAACAAACAAAAGTGCCTTGAAACTTCTAATATGGGACTAAAGTCTCATTCATAATAAAGTTTCTTTTTTTTCACCTCTTTTCCATTCACATATATCCAATGTCAATGATACAGTTGGAGCGAATAGACAGTATCAGAGTTGATTTGGGAACTGAATTGTTGATGCAATAACCGATTGATAGGGTATAGTATTCGATTGTTATGGTCAATGCTGAGCTAGAAGAGCCATTCTAGAGGTGCAACATTTGAATTTTAGAAGAACAATTGATTGATGGTGATAAGCAATTGATTGTTGGGCGATTTTTAGCTACAACTTGAAGCCTATAAAAGAGGATTTCGTATACGATTTTGAATGCCAATTCTTGGAGAGTTTTGGAGGAAAGTATTATTGCAATTTCAAACCTTCAAGGGGCAATCCTAAACAACAAGAAAGCTAACAAAACGAGATTCATTTGTAAAATTATTACTTTCTTTATTTTATATTCGTATATTCGTATATTATTTGTGTTGCTTGTATAAAGATAAATTTATAAGAGGTTTTTTTTGTCTCCAAAAGATATCTGAGAAAGAGAAAACATAGTGATAATATCACTAGGATGTTAGGCCATGAAGTAAGAATATGAGATTCCAAATCACATAAAAATCAAAGTATTATACTTGTTCTATTTTGTATTTTCTTATATGTGTTAACCTCTGTGTAGACGAGCACAATGAATGCGAACACATCCAAATAAGTCACTATTCACCTTCTAACGACCTCTTGGGCCCAACATTTTTCATCTCTTGAATATTAATAATATTAATGCATCTTTTGTATGCCTTCTTGTTAAATAAATTTGAAAGCAACCACCGAAAACATAATGATTAATGAGCATTTTCAGCTATTTATGCTAAATAATAAATAAAAAAGACAAGTCGAAAATGACAGATTCAAAGAACTTATCAATCAATAATATGCAAACCAAAAATTAATAAAAATAATAAATTATTTAGAAATATTTATTAGTTATTTGATCCAATGTATAATACACGTATTTATTTAGGAAAAATAGAAAAATCTAAATTTTAAACCAATAGTTGATTTAATTCAATTTTTGTCAAGTTTAAATCCTTTAAATTTTATTTTTGAAATATGATAGTTTGTGGTCATTTAAAAAAAATAATAAGTTAGACTTTTAGATTGTAAATTGTTGGATAGACTTTAAAAAAATTTATTGCTTGAATTATATATATTTTGTTAAACAAATTCATTGAATTGTGGATAGGTTAAATTAATGAAAATGAACTTTTATTATGATTTGATTAATTTTATTTGATAAAAAGTTGATGAAAACAAATCAATTTTTTTTTGTAATTTAATTTCAAATTTAAATCGAACACTCCTATATATAATATAAAATCCATATAATAATAATAAATAAAAATATTTTCTCTTATACTAAAGCACACTTTTTATTTTAAATAAGAAAAATCCTTTTTGTGTTTTTAAGTTTATTTGTGACATGTAAGGATTATTTTTAATTTTGAAGAATTGAAAAAAAAAATCCGTTTTTTTCGCTGGTCTTGAATCATAATACGAGCCAAGAATGGAACACTCAGCAATGATGTCCTTCACACTGAAAGTCGGGGCGCTTCTTTTGATCGTGACATTGAAACAACCTCCTTTATTGAAAACAAAACAAAACACTTTTGGTATAATTATTCGGCCACAAATTAATCTCTTATTAGTAAGTCTTTTGATAGTTAACTTTAGTTCATTATTGCACTATTATTACCTTTATTTTTAAATATTTTTAATGAGTTTTTTTTATTGATAATTGATAGTAAAACCATCCATTTGAATTAGATTCATCAAATTGATTCATCTTGCCAAATAATTTAAATGAGTTAAATTAAATAATTTAAATGAGTTAAATTAAATTTTTATCAATCTATTTAAATATTGATCCAAATGGATCCAAGCAAACCTACCCGTGGGAGTTGTGGGCCCAAGTGGGTCGGTCCATGATGGGCTCTGGTTGGCCCGGGGTTGAGAAGGATTTTTTTTTTCAAAACTTAAATCTAAAATGAAAATTTTAATAGACTCGTGGGCTGTCTAATCCGTAATCAAAACTTAAAAATTTCAATTATTTCTATATTTTTCTTGGCGGGCTCGTGAACTAATTTGTCTTGGGTGAAATTAAAATTTTCTTAATTCACGAGGATGACGAGTTGATTCACCCCGCTAAATAATAGATTTTCGAAAGACCGACCTACCCTAACATGAGTCGATTCATCTCACAGCCCTACTTAGTAGTTCTGTTTTTCTATGCAAATTCAGCAAAGAAATTATTAATATAATTAACATATATTAATTATATATGTTAATTATATTAATATAATTAAAAGAAATATAATTAACATATATTAATATATTAATATAATTATATTAATATAACTCATAGATAGTGAGAGTAAAAGAAATTATTAATATAATTAACATATATACACTTCAAATAGAATTAGATAAAAACATCAAATGTAAATTTTTAGAAGACCTAGATGAAATAATATAAAAAATTTGATAAATTATCGAACCACGTAACTGAACTTCTGAAATATCCAAATCATGTATCCAAGTTTCAAAACTATCAAATCACATACCTCATATCTATTTTACCCCTTCACATTTATCCTAATTGATTGTTACAGTATAGCAATCAATTCAGGATATTATTCATCAACACACTAAGACCCTAAATCAATTGCTACACTGTAGTAATCAATTTTTTAAAAAATAATTTATCTTCAAACAATCATTGCTCTCAATATAGTGTATCAAATTGATATTTGAGAGCATGTATATAATTAGGAGAACTTGACGAATACATAAAACATGATTTCATGTCATTCCAAGCTCTCTAGGTTCATAAGCCGATTTTGATCGATTTCGATCAAAACCGGTTAATGGACCTAGAAAGCTCAAAATGACATGAATCAGGTCCTATATATTTATCAAGTTCTCCTAATTATATTCATGCCCTCAAACATCAATTTGACACACTATATTGAGAACAGTGATTTTTTCAACACGAATCAAATTTTTTGAACACAATCGTATTAAAAAATTTGTTGCTCTCAATATGACATATGGAAATGATGTTTGAGGGCATAGATATAATCACGAGAACTAGATGAAGGATAAAAAAAATAAAGAATCAAGCAGAAGAAATATTTTTATCAATTTTTTTTAAAAGAGTTAGGTCGCCAACTTAGTTTAGAAAATTTAAATAAATCATAAGAGTATAGAAATTTAATATTTTACCTCAGAATTCAAATTTTAAAAGTAAATAAACATTAAATGAAATAAATATGGAAAAACAGTTAGATCAGATGATATTCTAACAGAGATATAGAAGTGCTTATGAAAGCAGGGTATTGAACGATTTATGAAGTTATTTAACTTGATATTAAAAGTGAAAAAAATGTAATTAGTTGAGGTAAGTACTTTGATCCCTCTGTTTAAAAATAAAGGACATGTATAAAATTATGTAAATTATAGAGACATTAAACTAATAAATCATATTATGAAACTTAAAGAAAAAAAGTGATAGAAAAAATATTAAGAAAGAAGACTTATGCCTAAAAGGTCAAATTATATATCATTTTAGGGAATTAATTTAAAAGTATCGGGAAAAGAAACAAAACTAACACATGTATTCATTGACCTACAAAAAATTTATGATAAACTTTCGAGTGAAATTATGTAAAGAATTCTAAAAAAGAAAAGATATTAGTGTAGGGTATTTTGAGATAATTGAGGATATGTATAATGATGTAATAATAAAGGTAAAAATTTTAAGCAGATTAATCAAAGTTTTTCCTATAAAAATAGGATAACATCAAAGATCAACTTTAAATTTATATCTTTTTATATTAATTATGGATGAACTCACTAACATATCTAAGCTAAGTTATCATGATGTATGTTGTTTGTAGATAACATTATTTTGATCGATAGGACTCTTGAAGGAATAAATACTAAGCTCGAATCTTTAGCGAAATTGAAAGTTAAAGGTTTTAGATTTAGTAGAGTAAAGATATAATATATAAAATTTAAGTTTAGTAACAATAGTTATAGCAAGACAATTATTATGATAAGAGATTACAAATAACCCGTAATTAAAAGTTTTAAAGTATTTAAAATTAGTTTTGCAAAAGGATGAAGGGGTTGGTAGAGATATTTTATATATGATACAAGTAGAATAGTTGAAATAGAAAAAGATGTCAAGTATTCTTTGCGATTATGAGAACCTCTAAAGGTTAAAAGGAAATTCTACAAAATAATAGTTAGAGCTAATATATTATATGAAATTGAATGTTGGATTATAAAGCAAATACATGAGCAAAAGATGAGAGTCGTAGAGCTGATGATATTAAAATGAATATGCAAACATACGAGAATGATAGGATAAGAAATAAGAATATTAGAAAGAAAGTTAGGATTACACCTACCAAGGAAAAACTCTGAAATACTTTTAAGATGATATTGATATGTACTTAAGTGATCAATAAATACCCTAGTTAGGTAGTATGAGATCATGACAAATATACATATTAATTGAAAAAGAAATAAAATTTATTTAAATATAAATGATGATAAATAGAAGATCAAACACAATGAGTATAAAAGAATTCATATAGTAACCTCATTTAATAAGATAAAATTTGATTACGGTTATTATTACTTGGTAAAATTCTTTACCCCAATAATAATCTAATCCTCCTTTTTTTTTCAACGTTGATAATTTTAATTTTGTATTTTTAACAAAGTCAAAAAATTTAATAATATTAAAACTCATGATTATATGGCTTTCTATTCACTCAATAACAAAAGGTTTTAAATTATAAATACTTAGGTTTTTTATTTAGATACGTGCCATAACAATAAATTATAATTATGGTATAAGAATGATTTGTGTGTGATTAGCATTTAATATAATAATATTCTTGCACCCACTATTCCACTAATGTTTATGTTTAATATCTTGATTTTTTTTACATTAGATAGACCACCTTCTCTTCTCTCTCCTAATTCATTTATCGAATAAATTTAAAACATAATTTATATACATTTAAAATCGACCTCAAAAATATTAATCTATAACAAACTGACCCTCTTAGTTATTTTTAAGTGTTTTATCACTACATTATATTTATAGAGACAAATTTAATTAATATCTTGATTGTTAATCGTGCTCTTATCAAATACGACGTAGGGTTATTATTTTCTTAGATGGTAATTTAGATCATATTATTCAAGTTAACATTGAACTGTATAAAATAAACATATTTATTTTTATATATTTATAAAATAATTTAACAATAATTAAACTTTGTAAATCATTTTTTAGCATACGAGTATTAAAGTTGCTGAAATTAATTTAACTTGATTAAAGGTTGCTGAAATTAATTTAACTTGATTAAATTTTTTAACATAATTAATTTAACTTGATTAAACTTTGTTAACAAGTCAATGTAAGTTACTTATTTGTTTAATTATGTAGATTATGTCACTTTTAAATTTTATCTTTAATCATGCCCAAGTAGGGTAGCTTAGATGGGCTTTGCCTTAAATGACTTTCACTCTTGGACCGGGCTAGTAAAGCAAAATTAGGTTTCATAGTTAAATCATAATTAGGAGTGACAATTTGTATCATTATCTATTAATATTTTACATCAACATAAAACCATATGAAATAATATGGAGAGATTTTATAATAGACTCTTCAATGATTCTATCTTGATCTCCTCGGATGCTTGGGATTCGAGACCCTCGAGTGCTTGAGAGATCAACCCACTCAGGCTCTGACACTCGAGTTGTTCCCACTGGGGCTCGGACACTCGAGCATTTAGGAGCACAACCCATTCGGATTACTCCCACTAGAGCTTGGACACTTGGGCACTTAGGAGTACAACCCACTCGGGTTGCTCTCACTTGGGCTTGGGCACTTGGGCGCTTGGTAGCGCAGCTCACTCAGATTATTCTGACTCGGGCAGTTGTTCGGCGATTGCAACTCACTCGGACTCGAATCCGACAATCGGCTGTTTGACCCAACTTGTTTTAGGTGACTCAATATGATGACTTGACTGATTTGAAATGGGGTCACATAAGTGCATCATGCTAACCTGGTACGGACTTGATTCCGACAGTATCAAGCTCTATGTGCAACCCATAATCTTATTAAAAAAAACACTTAATTTACACATTTAGTTAAGCCCTACCATAGATTGCCTGGTGCCTGTTGGATGCAAAACTTGATCAAGCGCCTCCTCCCTCGAGGAGTTCTCCACTCTCTTTTGCTAGTTCCATCAACCGGAATAGATTCAAATGAAACTGCCCTTTCACTTAATTTGGTGAGATTCATCGCCCCCCTCTATCTTTTTTTTATAACCGTTAATCCTGAAGGTAATTGATCCGATTTTATAAAAAATTTCCACTTATCTCCAATGGTAAATCACGAAAGCGCAGCAAGAAATCTTCGGTAGCTGACTTTCGTGGTCTTCGCTGTCTTTGTAAAACCATCCAACATCAAATCGATATTTTGCTCGTGAAGAAAAACTCGTGGATTTTTTTCTTTCAATGAGTACCTCGGCCTATGGCTGCCCATCCCAAGTTTTTCATTAAATTCAGTGTCAAATATATTCCAATCTCCGTTATGCTTGCACCATGCCTGTGGGGCTTCCTTGGCCCCCCTTTGCCTTGTGGTGGAGAAGATAGAGAGC
>JBBUKS010000095.1:5932421-5966589 GCA_038050645.1 Hedychium gardnerianum | reverse complement strand
ACTTAACTTATTTACAGTCCTAAGAGTTAGTGTAGAATCCTTGCACATCAAGAGTTAGTACTTAATTATTAATCACACTGAATCAACCTCTCAGAATAGTAGGTTTAGGTCGAGGGGATATTTTAAGTTTTAGTTTTTTTTATTTTTGTTAATTTAGGTATCCAATTATTTAAATCAATTAATTTTAAAGGTGACCGATTCACTTCCATGAAAAAATTTTATCGGTCATCAAGATAAATTTAAAAAGTATAGATAAATATTGACGAATGATCTTACCTCTTAAATAATTTGAACACCACGGACATATGATCTAAGAAATTTAAACTTTCATTATACAGGGAGTCCATTTTATCTCTTACCCTCGCACAGTGCTTGTTAATTCCCTTGCATTTTCATATGTTTGTTAATATCCCTAATTTATTTAAACGGATTGTTAAATATGAAAACAAACATGATTATTAGAAAAATGACTCTTACCGGATCGTTAAACTTATCTATCATTTTGATATATTGAAGATATAGTTGAAGTTAAAGTTGTTTAGTGTTTTGATATGTAGTTATGCAAGTACCTAGATAATTGTGCTCGAAAATACTAAAGCTAAAAGCCTAGATTGAATGGAGCCTAGCTTAAATCTGGTTGTTGCACCGTACCAGAGCCTATGGCGAAGCTCAGTGAACTCAAGAACTAAGGTTTGGATCGAGCGAGTAACAATGTAAAACAACATCTGATCTTTCCTTTGATTCGTGTCTATCGGGTAAATCGAGTATAATTTATTCCATTAAATGCTTTACCACTTTGGTTCCTCGTGGGGCATGATGCCTACCTCCTCTTACTTATTTGAAGCTGGGATATATGGCAGCAAATGGAGACATTGCCGGTGCGATCGAAAACGAGAACAGAGTCCGTTTCATAGGCTTTCAGATTGCTCAGGGTGGGCACACAATGGATATATGCCCGAGGAGAGGAGAAAGTTTGCAGTTAGTTGGGAAGATGCAGATGGACATGCATGCCCGAGAAGTTCAACATTCCTCTGGAGTTCCAAAGGCCACTGAGTTCCCATGTGAACTCGGTGCTGCTCGACCTGCTGTTGAGTTGGAAGAACAGAGCACTGATCACGTTGATGTACCTTGCTTCGAGTAGAGAATGCTGAATGCTCTGCTCATGTGCCAATTCTTTGCAGTCTTATATTAATTCGTAGATAAAGACTCTGGACCTACATTGGGACTCTCAGTTAACACAATAATCGATAGTTTTGATGATGAATTGTTTGGTTTCTTAGGGAAGAAAAACAAAAACAAAAGAGCGATAGCAAGCAATCGGTTCACTGTCTCAAGACAGTAGTAACCCAAAAAGGAGACTGCTCACCACTTGCAAAAAGAACTTTAAGGCCTGCCTGCCTTCTTGTTCGCTCTCTTTGATCACCAAAACTCTCGAAAAGGGGAGTATTAATTATACGGAAAGGCAAATCGAAAGGACGAATGGGGGGGACTGGTAATCGTAAGCACACCTGTTGCTACTGTTGCATGCTGCTGGAGGAAGTAGAGTTGCTTTTTTGATTGCGTTTGGTACTCAGGAAGCGTCGAGGGCGGTGGCAGAGGGAGGAGCTCTGCACTCCGCCGATCGTGGGAGCGCCGTCACCTGCTCCGCCGCGAAGACGCAGAGGTCCTTGTCGTAGAGCCTTTCCTGCACCCGCGGCGAGTTCACCAGCACCCGGAGCATCTGCTGGCGGTTGAGCTGCTCCAGCGCATGAAGGCCCCCGCCGCGGCCCGACGAGACGTGCGCGGCCGCGAATGAGGCGGTGTCGGGCATCGTGCGGAGCGCAGCCACCTGGGCCTCGAGAAAGCGGACGTACTTGTGCGCCTCCTCCAGGAGAGTCCCCGTGTCCATCCGCCGTTCCCACGGCATGAGTGACTCGATGATACGGATCCTGTCGCTTATTTTCTTCCGCCGAAGACGAGACAGCTCGCTCGACCGCAGCGATGGATGACGAGTTGGAGACGCAGGGGAAGGAGCCCGGAGCCAATAGTTAGCGGAAGAAGTAACCGATGATGCTCGGAAGCGCTTGCGCGATGACTCGATGGTGGGAATCAGATTGCAGGAGGGCAAAACCTGCGGCACATCTATGGGCTTGACGAGCATCGGCGCCGACTCCATCGATCGGATGCGGAGGAACCCACGAGATCCTCCTCCGCCATTGATAGAAACTGAATCGGCGACGAGATCAGTTTCCAAGGGCTCGGTCTTCGGAACAACTAGCTTTGGCTGGCGCTGGAGGAAGACGGGGAGGTTAATGGATGTGGACGACGAGTTAACGCGGTAATGAGAGAAGCGTACCGGTTGCTGCGCGGAGGCAGCCCATTCCACCGGTCGAGGGAGGTTAATGGATGCCTTCCGACGATCGCCGGAGGATGATACGGAGGTGGAGTGGAAGACATGGAGTCGCTTCTCGCCATTGCTCGCCATGACTTTCTGTTGCAGATGTTGAAGAGGAAGAAGGCGAAGCGTTGTCACTTTATATGGGAGGAGAGAGAGAAGGAAGGACACGTGTGATACTCTCAATGGACGATCCTCGTGCGGTTTCGACGATCGTGAGAATTTGAACAATTAACACCAATCCGTCGAGGTACCCAGAACGCGGTTGAAAGCTACCCTCGGGTCCGACGTGGGTCCCAGGTAAATCACCATGGTATACCGTGTTAAAAAGACGATGGGAGCAGCAAGTACTAGCTACTGACTGCCACGTGTCGGTGGTTGCTCCCTACGATGATCTCGACCGTTCGATATACTGGAGAGCGACGTGATCGAACGGCAAGAGCTCTCGCACGGTACCTGGGCAACGATGACGTCGACCGCGCTGGAGAAGCCGACAGCACCAGACTTTTTTTTTCCGGTTGTATCCATAGGTTTTGCGATAAATAACAGGAAGGCCACTACGGCAGGCGGCAATTAAAAAAGAGAGAAGTTTCAGTGGAAACCAAGCTCGATGGCAATTTTGTTATTTATGGTAACAATAGGTGTTTATATTAGGCAGGGCAGAGCATGTCGAGCGAGTAAGCGACGGGGCACGTGCGGAAACTGGTGGTGTCCTAACATAAGCCAACAACTGTCTAATTCTCCATTTAGCAAAGGTCAATTTAACTCTCCATATATTATGAAAATTAAAATATTAAAAAGATAATTGAAATAAAAATAATCCCATATTCAATAAAAAAAGATTATTGAATACATAAATAAGACATACCATATTTATTAACCTATATATCTAATTTTCTTATTATTTTCATGAGTTTGTTAATATTCTTATTTCTAAATTTTGAATGTCTTAAATGTCTTAGATTCATATCAAATAGATATAATTACACTCCTAGTGATCCCTTAACTATTCATGTTTTTTATTTACCAGACGTTGAGTCATTTAGGGTCATTAAATATTTTTGATCAAAAATATTTAAAGACCTAAAAAGCTAGGGTTATTCTTATGCTCATAATGGTCCCCTAATTCTGCCCATGTTTTATTTCTAAATTTAGAACTCTCCATAACTATTACAAACTTTTGGCCAAAAAAAAAATACTTAATAACCCTAAAGAGTTCAGGTTTGTGTTAGATTGATGCAATTGCACTCTTCTAATATCTCAAAATCAGGAATAAAAAGGACATAAAGAAAACTTGGGGAACCACTAGAAGATGTAATAGTATTAATTTAACATGAATCAAAATTCTTTAGGGTCATCGAGTTTTACTAAAAATTGGTTGATGATCCTAAAAGACTTCAAATTTTAATATATATATATATATATATATAAATATAGTCAGACTCATACGACTGTTAGAAGAATAATAATGTCAGACACCAATTTGAGGTCTTTAGGACTAATAAGAACATTTGACTAAAAGTGTTTGATGACATTATAGGACTTTAACACAAGTTTTTTAGGGTCATTAAATACCTTTTGACAAAAGTTCTTTGTGGCTCTAAAGGATTCAATCTGAGCAGAATATGAATAAACTATCACCAAAAGTGCAACAATACCTCTTTGACGTAAATCTAAAGCCCTAAAGGGCTTAATTGGAAAGTAGAATATGGATAAACTCATGAGAACATTAACAAGGCAACAATGCATATTTGACACAAATCTAAGACCTTAAGATCATCAAGGTGGCAAAAAAGTGAAACGTTCGTCTCCAGCGTCTCCGTCAATTCGTCTCAGGATCAACACGGAGGAGATAAATCACGGAGACTAGTCTAGCTAACCTGAACAATGACTAGTGCATGAGAGAGGGCAAGAACCTAGTTACTAGCCAGGATTTGATCCTCAGACCTCATAGTGATAACACCTCATGTACTAGTCATCAGTCCATCCCACGATGACACCTTAAGATCATCAAACACTTATGGTTAAAAGGACTTGATGACTTTAAGGTTTAAAATTTAGAAAAAATATATATAAATAGATTCAAAGGACCGGACCTCTAGAAATGTGACGATTACAATTTGATGTTTAATTTGAGACCTTTACGACCATCAAATACTTTTATTTAAAAGTTTTTGTTAGTTGTAAAGGTCTTAAAATTTAAAAAGAAGAAGATGAACAGACTTGGATGAACACTAGGAGTGTAACAATTATATTACAATAGCTAATTATGATATTTCAACAACATCTTCGAGCACACAATAAATATTCATCAACATGCATGTATATATATAAATCTTGTTGAAGCAACTCGTACCGATCCCTCAGCCAAGCCATCGATCGATTAATAGCATGATCTCAATCATCAGAATAAAAAGGCCGTTGGAGCAAACGTGGGCAACGCTCCCAAATGTCTGAAGCCACCAAATTAATTAATGCTTTTCAGATTCTAAAGGCACACAACAATTATTGCGGATTTATATCATCAGATTACAGGACAGTTAATTATGAGTAGTTTTGTGAGAACAGAATTGAATGGAGAAAATTGGGATACGGAGGGTAATAGAGGTGTCATGTGAAAAAGTTAAAAGAAAGTTAACAATCTTGTTGAAGTGACGTAATTAAGAGCCCGATTTTTTGTAATTCTGATTCTCGACGATTCTATCTCTCCACTTCACATAACTCTCGATTCTTAATGGATTTCGATTTTATATAACCCTCAATTTCTAGCGAGTTTCAGCTCCTAGCATTCTCGATTCATTATAATTTTTTTGACTCTCCTAGGTCCTCTAGTTCATAATGGTTTTCTCCACGTAACTTGGAGCTGATAAATGTTGCTCACGAAGAATATGGATAACATAGTCGTTGTCTCTCGAAGAACGTGAGAAACGTGATCATTTACTCCGAGTAAATGACTAATAAAGAAAGTAACGTAGCGAGAAATACGAAGCAAGTGGGGGACGTGGACCCCAGGCCAATGCAACTCTATAAAGGTTTGCTTGCCTCTGTAAGCACAGGTACGCACACGTACACTTTCACAAATCCTAACTATTGTTCATCTTCTCTACTCTACGGGACTCTAACTTGAGCGTCGGAGTGACTACGTCGGGAAACCCCCTAGTCATCCCTCTAACCCCTCTCATTTGCTCTACTATTGCACAGACATTGACAGATCACTTCTGCAAACTCTCCTCGTTGTTAGGTGATTGACGGTCAAAGTCAACATCAACACCAATCAACCGGTGATTCACCCATCATTGATCCTGGGTATGATCAAATTGGTATCGTCTGTGGGAACACTAAGTTAAGACCTGAACCAGAACGTTAAGATGAATGACACTGGCACACCCAACGTCATCACCATGACAACAAGAGACTTCAACAAGCTGGTCGCCGCCACAGTACAGGCGGTGTTGCAGGGACAGTCACAACAACCAACGTCGCTCGTACCTCCCCCAGGCAAAGTGCCTGCCGGATCCATGGAAGGGCCACAAATACCTTACCAAAGATTGATTAGGCCTAAGAAAATGTCTCAGGTGGAGGTCCCTACCTTAGTGGGCACACGTCAGTGGCAAGGGAGTCATCTTTGGAATCCTCAAGAGAGACCCTACATCGAAGTCCTTCGAAGGGAAAGATCGTTGTACTCAGTGGAGCAAAAGCTTCTCCGGGACCTCCGTTCTCCAAAAAAAATCCTTTGAGACGGATTACCCCGACACTTTCGGGCATTACAAATCGGAGAATATAACGGAACCACCGATCCCGAGGATCATATATGTAAGTTTGAGAATGTTTCCTTACTGTATTAATATACGGACGACTTCAAGTGTGGGGTCTTCCTGACAATCATCTCAGGCCCGACGCAAAGATGGTTCAACCGACTCTCCGCCTCCTCCATCCATACTTTCGAAAAGTTCAAAGTCATGTTCATGCAACACTTTGCTACTAGCCAAAGATATCAGAAGACTTCGCATGATATGTTTATTCTCAAGCAAAAATCCAAGAAACCTTTGAAGGGCTACTTACAATGGTTCAGTCGGATAGCCATGGATGCTCCTTCCGTTACCCTGGAGGTGCAGGTTAGTGTTGGTGTAGTTTGCACTGATAGTCTAATTCAGGGTTTTGATGTATGATAGCAGATTAAAGTTAGACTGTTGTTATATAACCTCTTGAGTCAAGTGTGCAAGCTAACTAACTTGACAAATCTAGAGGACCAGACACTAGGCAGAAGTCCAGTCTTGTCAAGGAGGACCATACGATTGACAGGAAGTCTAGCTGGGTTAGAGAGGACTAGACAGATGATAGAAAATTCAGTCTGGTCAGGAAGGACCATACGACTGGCTGAAGTTCAGATGTGGGATTATGAAAGGAAGCCTTGGTGGGTCAGGAGACGTTAAAAAAAAAGTCGACAAATGGTAAGTGAGATAAGCGAATTGGAGGAGTTCGCCAATGAGGTCGAATCCCAGTGGGGATGTTAAGCGTTGGTCTAACTTAGATCCAACTTGGAACTTTAAGTTGAGACCGTAACTAAATCCAGGTCATGGTTAAACAGGATCTAAGTGACAAATATAAGTTGTATATGCATTATTTATCTAACTCTGTTTTACAGGCCTGATTGTTTGGACTAAATATTCTTGCAGGCAAAAGTCAATCCTTGGTCAACAGCGCTGGAGGCGCCTCGAGTGGATGGAGGCACCTCGAGTGGATGGAGGCGGCTCGGCGCCAAAGGCGCTGGAGACGCCACGAGTAGAGGCGCCTCAACGCAGAGACATTGGAGGCACCCTGAGTGGATGGAGGAGCCTCAGCACATGGATAAGTAGTGAGGATGAGTTTTCGCGAGCTGCTGACACGTGGCGCTGATGGAGGTGCCTCGGATAGCTTGGAGGCGTCTCAGAGTAGATCAACAATAAATTTATTGAATCCAATCAGCATCAATGGAGGCGCCCCCAATGAGTTACAAAAGAGCCTCGCCGAGCAGCACCCAGGCATCACTTCTGAACACCGTTTCTTCATCCTAATGCTGCCTCGAGATCCGGAACTACTATACAACGACCCTGCTGCATCGAAGTAATGCCGAAATCATCTTCTACAGCAATATCTTCACCAACACACGAACTCAATATAGTCTTCATCTTTAAGTGTTGGTAATTTTTAATTATTTTATTTCAGTTATTGAATAGAGAGTGTAGGGTTATTATACTTCTCTCATATTATGATCGATTATTCTTCCGGAGATTTTTCGAAAGAGTGTTTTAGCGGATTGTTTGTCAGAAACGTCCCAAAAGAGACGTGAGCCTTGGAGTAGTAGTCAGTTGGGCTGCCAACCAAGTAAAAACAAAAAGTGTCATTTTTCTTATTTTTGTTTTACGCTTTTTCTTACTTCCGATGCATACTTGATTTTCAAACGGATTTATAAAAACGAAAAGAAAGCTTTAAAAATACGCGATTCACCCCTCTCACATCTACTCGATCCTACAGTTATTACCTTCTTCGAAGGCTTAATAGATGGAGATTCCTTCATATCCTCGGTCAAAAAGCCCCCGAGCGATCTTGACCGACTACAGACTCGAGCGCTCAAGTACATTTAGGTAGAAGAAGCCAGTTTGCCAAGAAAAGGGAGGTGTCAACCCCAGTAGCCGCTCCTACTCAGATAGCCTGCAAGGTTCCCCCTTCCCCTGCGGAACCGAGAAAAATCTAACCGTAGGAGTAATAAAGTGGTGTAGACGATGGAAGTAGTCACTACCTTGGCTCCTAAGTCCAGTTGAGAATTCTCCGCGGAAGATCAATGTTACGCCTTTCACAACTCTGGTACCCACCCGACTCGGGAATGCGAGCAGTACGACTAAGAGTTACGGCGAGAGGTATATCATTAGAAAGCTCCCCGAAATCAGCCAAAATGAGGAGGGTCCCCCAAGCCTTACCGTCGTCCTTGCTGCTACAAATGGGATATTTCCCTCAACCGTCGGTCAAATCGAGCATCTCCTTAGATAGAAACCCGATCCGCATCCCGGTCCCCTCGGAGAGCAGATCGAGAAAAAGATAAAGGAAAAAGTAAGATGAATCTCCAAGGAATGTCCGTATGATTTCAGGAGAACCAACAGATGGGGATCCACGCGAGCCCGAAAGGCCCACGACCGGAGATTAGAAAGCTACGGAGTAAGCACCAGTCGAGAAAGCAAGAAAGGTTCGGCGATTAGCTTTGGGTCCGAGGATTTAAAAGGAGTTGAAACTCCTCATAATGATGTCTTAATAATCAAAGTCTAGATCGTTAACTATATGGTGAAGAGGGTGTTCGTCGATACAGATAGTTTCGTAAACATCATTTTCAAATGAGCTTTTGACCAATTACAACTTGAGGAGGAGGAACTATGCCCTGTGAACACTTCCCTATATGAGTTCACATGGCATGAAGTACAGTTAATGGGTCAAATTATCCTTTCCCTTTCTCTAGGGGAAGAACCTCTAATGAGGACAAGACATTCACTCTTTCTCATTGTGAATACGATTTTCGCTTATAAAGTTATATTGGGGAGGCCTGTCCTGAGCGCATTCCAAGTAGTGGTATCCACTTTTTACCAAAAGCTCAAGTTTCCGGTAGAGGGCCAGATAGGGAAAGCAAAGGGAGACCAGTTGGCAGCTAGAAAATGCTATGTTGATGTAATTAAGACCGATTCGCGTAAAGCTCCACGTATTCAAGAAGCATCGGTACAAGTCTGTTAGGACCATCCTCGACCCAATAGTTCTTCCTGTCCCTCAGTCCAACCAACCTACTAGGTTTTCATGCCCCTCAGTCCACCCGACCTACTAGAACTTTCTTGCCTAGTCACAACTAAGGCTTCTCTGCCTGGCTGTCCACCAGGACTTTCTGCTTGATGTTTGATCCTCTTGATCTGGACACAGGAGCCCCCACTTCCTTTGTTCGAGGTCAATATTTTACTCTCATGACTCGATTAGACCATAACACTTGTGTACAGTTGGCGATTAGATATTCTGATAGTCCAAACTCCGATACCAATTGATAAGACCAAAAGAATTAAGATATCTCCATAATGGTATGATATTGTCCACTTTGGGCCTAAGCCCTCATTGATTTATTTTGGGCTCTACCCAAAAGATATTATATCAATGGAGATATCTTTTCCTTATAAGTCCATGATTTTTTTCATGTGTTTTCAATATGAGATTTTGTTTGCAACCTTACAACTCAACAAAGTCGTCCAAGAAGTACTCCTGTCTAGCCCAACATAAAACAAAGAGGATGTGCAAATCCACCCCGGCTTATCAGAGGGACCTTTATTCGGAGTTGAAATAAGAATTGATCGCGTGTCTCTAGTGTAATTATGATATCTTTGTCTGGTATGGCAAGGAGGTCACAAGTGTCTCCTCGATGATGATGGCTCATCAGTTGAACATACTCCCTGATGCCCGACCCATCTAACAAAAGAAATTGAGTTTTTTGCCTGAGCAAAATCAGGTAATGCAGGCTAAGATTAAAAGATTATAAGAAACCGGGCACATTCAGGAAGTCCAATTCCTGACTTGGCTAGCCAACATTGTGTTTGTATCCAAATCTGAGGGCAAGTAGAGGGTCTGTATCGACTTTCGGGACCTTAACAAGGCTTGCCCGAAAGATTGATATCCTTTGCCTCGCATTGACCAGTTAGTGTACTAAACCTCTGGCTATGAGCTCATATGTATGCTAGATGCCTACCAAGGATATCATCAAATCCCTTTTGCTTTGGAAGATAAAAAAAGGGTTAGTTTCATCACCTCCATTGGGACCTTTTGTTATACTATTATGCTGTTTGGAGTAAATAATCAGGAGCTACCTACCAACAACTTATGAATCGGGTATTCGAACACCAAATCGGAAGGAACATTAAGGTGTACGTAGATGACATCTTGATCAAGACCGCTCGGGCCGAAAACTTAATATCGGATGTCGAAGAGACATGTGGTACACTAAAGCAATATGGGCTGAAACTGAACCCAAACAAATGCCTATTCGGAGTCAAAAGCGGGAAGTTCCTTGAATACATCTTGACCGAGAGAGGGATTGAGGCTAATCCCGAGAAAATCCAAGCCCTCTAAAACATGTCACCCCCTCACAACCTAAAAGAGGTGTAACAATTAGTAGATCTGCTGACCGGAGCCTATCCTTCTTCAAAGTGCTGAAAAAGGTCTCTAAGTTTGAGTAGAACAAAAAATATAACAAAGCCTTCGGGGAGTTAAAGGAATACTTGTCTCGTCTGCCGCTCCTAGCCAAACCAGTAGCTGGCGAAATGTTATGGGTATATCTATCCTCCTCGGGAGGAGCTATCATCATAGTATTGCTTCGTAAGGAGGATAACTTGCAACACTCTATATATTTCTTCAGTCATTTGTTAAGAAAACAGGTATACTAGCTTAGAGAAGTTAACTTTTGCACTTATTCTCGCAGCTCGTGGATTGAAGTCATATTTCTTGTCCCACCCAATTACGATTCTCACCAATAGCAGCTTGAGTCATTGTAAACCTGGAAGTCTTCAGCAGACTGATCAAATGGACCACTGAGTTGAGTGAATATGATATTCAATATCAGTCACGAACGACCATCAAAGCTCAAGTTTTGGCTGATTTCCTTACTGAAGTCCCCGACTCAGAGGATGAGGGAGCCTTGAAAATTTACGTAGACTGGTCGTCTACCCGACAAGGTAGCGGAGTCGGGATCCTGATAATTTCTCCTCGGGATGATGTGTTCCAACTCTCTATTCGACTAAACTTCTGGGCCTCCAATAATGAAATCGAGTATGAAGTTTTACTGGCGAGACTCCAAGCAGCCAAACAGGTCGGCGCTTCCTCCTTCCCACAAGAGGCGAACATATATCGTATCACCCGTGTCCTTTTCAGGGCCCAAACTTCTCCAACTCGGACATAGTCGGAGTCGGGATTCCAGAACTACTAAAAGCTAAGTTATTAAGGAAATAGTAGAGGAGAAACTTCAAAAGACAAATTTCATTAGGACTCAAAAATTTATTACAATTAATTGAAGCCCCCAAAAGATTGGTTACATAGAAATCTTGGGGCTTCCTAAGATAAATCTGTCACATCTTCTTTTGGCAAGTTGTCCATGATCTCGTCTTGGTCGATGGAGGGAGGAGTCACGTCCGCCAGCAGATGTCCGCTTTCTTGTAGTTGGCATATGATATTGTTTATGCCATGCCACACCATTCAATTGAGGCGGAGAGCGACCATGTCATAAAATTCCTCAGAGTGAAGGATTTCCTCTTCCTAGTGATCCAGCGCTCCTCCTCTCCGGCTTGATATTTCTGGAGCTCGGACGTCTGTCCCTCCAGTTGACCTCTCAAGGCCTCCATTGTCGCCTGCAACTCAAACTTGGATGCCTTGAGCACCCTCACTTCATCCTGGGTAGTCCTCAGCGTAGATCGTGCCGCCTCTAGCCCCTACAATTGGGAATCGGCTAGGACTTAGGCGAACTCGGCGTCTTTGTGGGTAGTCTCTAGGGTTGCCAGTAGCCTGTCCTCAGCTTCCGTTTTGGCTGACTCCATCTTTGAACGGAAGGAGTCCAATTCTTGTAAATGGGCCTCCGCTAAGGATTGAGCTGACTCAACTGCTGTTATAGTGGCCCCCCAACTCTACCTTTAGCAACTCAAAGTCCTTCCGGCCCGCCTCCAAGTTGGCTTGGGTAGTCGTCGTCTGAGCCTTGGCCGTCTCTAGCTCTTCTTGCTGCGCCTTCGCAGCGGCTACCATCTTCTTCATCCTCTTCTTCATAGTCTCTTGCTCCGACTTTAGCTGTTGGATCTCATTTTCTAGAGGCTCGACTCGACGCCTCATCGTCTCAAGGTCGTGAATCCCCCTGAGCCTCTTACCCGATCTCTCGACTAACACCCCCCGCACCCGGGTGAGTTCTTTTTGGGTGTTGGTGGGGTCTGACATCAACTTCTTCAAACGTGTAATCTCTACTCGCGCCACACCCAACTCCACCCGAATGGAGATGAAGGTTTGCTCAGAAGGAGCTCAAGCAAATTGGGCCTCCAGCTCCATGATGCAATCCAGCATCTCAAGGCGGCCCTGTCGCGCCTCCATCCCGAATGCGAGCTAGCCTCCCTTGAGCTGGCGGTGTGGCAGTCACCCGGGGCGTCACTTCTGTAGGGGTTGCGTCGGGAGCCAAGGATGTCTCCTCCCAGGGCGCTATGCTCTCCACTGACAAGTCGATGATTTTGACTCAGCGCTCCTCCAACTTAGCCCTAGTAAGCTTCACCTTGTTCAAAGAAGCCTTCAACGTGGTCTCGGCTGCAGAAAAAAATAAACCTTCAATTAGATATCAAAAATTTTGGGAATGAAATTTTTTACCAAAGGAGTCTTTGAGGGGAGACGGGATGGGGCTCAGCCCAAACAAGTGAAACAACTCCTCCTCAAGCAGAAGGTTACTGTCAAACTTTAGATCTTGAACCTTTTCAGTTGAACTAGAGTAGCCCTGCTCCAGGTGTTGATTCTTCAAGAAGGGAGGTTCAGGCAGCTCAAGCTGTCATCTACTAGGCTAGAATATAGGGCTTAGGGGTCTCACGAAAAAAGAATTGTGACTTCCATCCCTTGTGTGAAGACGGGAGACTTTTCAAGAGGGTGATCCCCGACCGAGATGAAAAGTAGAATATCCTATCCTCCATTTTCTTCAGATAAAAATAAATAATCGAAGACTCGGGGCGATAGAGGGATGCGATACAAACGAAAAATAATACATATACCAACCAGAATATGAAAGGAGTCCGGGCCAAGATGGGACAAGAGGATACGAAAGTATTGGGATACTTCTGCAAAAAAGGGGGAGATAGGGAAGTGATGTTCACTCAACATGTGGCTTCTGAAGAAGGTCACACATCTCGATGAGAGTCGATTGGGACAGTCAATACCATTATGGAGAACTAGTTGGTGGTCCGCCGTAATCTCATAGGTGGTCTTCAACCTTTCTAAAGAACCATTAGTAAAACTGGATTCAATAGACCTCTACCACAGTGCGGAAGACGCCCCGACGACCATGGGCAGATACTACACTAAACGAAGGGACGCTGAAGACGACTGATAACAGGCACTAGAGGACAAGAAAAACTAACGCAGGAGCAAAGTGACTAATGATCAGAGGAAAGCTGAAGTATGTAGAGAGAAGACAATGCAAGCGGCGGACACAGAAATAAAACACGGTGAGTGCAAGGGGAACGTTTGCTCAACCTAATATACCCGTGCCTGCTCGATTACAACTGTCAGATGAATCCTTATCTCGAAGGCAAAGTGGGTCCTCAACCGTCAGATCTAGCTTGAGGATAAAGCCAAATTTCTATAATCATTATGATCTCGACGACACTTCGACTTCTGTGCATACGGTCACGTCACATTAAAAAAGGCACAACCTCGGAAGCAAGCTGCCTCGTCTCTGGCTCTCCCATCAAGGTCGATTACGCATGGGAGACATTTAATAAGCATGGTCACATTTAAAGATGTCAAATCTCGCATTTAAGTCACAAATTTTGCTGATGTCACACTCAAGGGATGACTACGTGGATGACGCAATCAGACTTGATTCAACCATATAGTAGTCCAGTCAATCAAATGTTCGCCTTCTTCGATTAGACTTGAAGGGGAGACATGTGATACCGAGGGTAATCAGAGGTGTCACGTGGCGAGAAAGTCAAGGGAAGTTAACAATCCTATCGAGGTGGCATAATCGAGAGCTCGATTCCTGGCAACCCCAGCTCCTAACGATCTTGTCTCTCCTAGTGGGTCTCAACTCTACACAACCCCCAACTCTTAGTGGGTCTCGGCTCCACATAATCCCCGACTCCTAGCGGATCCCGACTCTTAGTGCCCCTGGCTAGCCATGGTTTTTTTGACTCTCCGCGATCCTTCAATTCATAACGGTTCCTTCTGTGTAACCTGGAGTTGATAAACGTTACTCACGAAGAACATAGACAACATAGTCGTTGTCTCGCGAAGAACGTGGGAAATGTTGTCATTTACTTCGAGTAAATAGCTAATAAAGGAGGTAACGTAGCGAGAAACATGGAGCAGATGAGAGACGTGGACCCCCACGCCGATAAAGGTTCGTCTGCCTCCACAGGCATAGGTACGCACACATACACCTTCATAAACCCTAACTACTGTTCATCTTCTCCACTCTACAGGATCCTAACTTAAGCATCAGAGCGACTACACTGAGGAATCCCTAGTTGTCCCTCTAACCCCTCTCATTTGCTCTACTCTTGCGCAGACATTAACAGATCTCTTCTGCGAACTCTCCTCGTTGCTAGACGATTGACAGCCAAAGTCAACATCGATGTCAACCCATCGATGATTCACCCTTCGTCGATCCTAGACAGGATCATATATATATATATATACTGTCTAGGATCGACGACGGGTGAATCACCTGCTCACCTCTCCGTATGTACCCCGTGTTCACCTAGTATAATTTATTTATTTATATTTTTTAGAGTAGAGGGTTAAGAATTTGGTTTAGGGTTTAGGTTATAATATTCAAGCTAATAAAATTTTTAAAAAGACCCAATTTTTTTTTAATATATAGTACACATAGAAGTGTATATAGGAGGTGAGCATGATAAAATTCTTTTTCATATATATATAGAGTTTTGATATTTTGCACATCTTATCCTACACACCCTGTACACACAAAAAAATTGAAATTTTTTTGATTTGAAAATTTTTGTATACTTAATACTATAATCCAACTCCTAAATCCTAAAAATAAAGTTTCATTAACACAATCAGTTGTTGAAAAAAAATAAATAAATAAAAATTGATTCAGGCACCTGGATAAATCTAGACATCTGAATTTTATGAGGATTATTTATGTCGCTCACGAAACGAGTGTATATGCTATTTTATATATATATATAAATCATAATTTTGGTGCCTTTGTAATTAACTTACAGTTCATGCATGTTGACGTACTTGTAGACATCCTTAACCGCCGGCGGCTTCGGTGAATTCGGCTTCTGGGCCATCCTTCTTCCCACTCCACCACTCTTCACTGCCGCCGGCGTTGGCGGCCCTGCAGAGACGCTGTCTTCCGAGATGGACCCCAGAGACGGCCTCCACAGTGGTAGCGCCGCCCTTCGACTACGCCGCTTATCCGGCGCTGCCGAAGTCACGGCCTTTTCCCCTGCAGACCGCGCGTCCGACGGCGCTGACCTGTTCCCCGGCGTAGAGGCGGCGCGGAGGCAACAGAGGAACTCCATTGACCTCATCTTTCCAGCTTCCCTCGGCTTGGCCGCCTCTTATCTTTAAATGTAACTGAATCTCTCGTCCGTTGACAGTTGACTTAACAGTTTGCATTTGCCTCATGACAGCTCAACAGAGTTTGTTTAATTTGACAAGAAGAGAGAGAGAGTAAAAAACACTCAACTTGTTTTATTTTAATAAAATAAAACTAAGTAAAATCCTTAAATAATTATTTACACCTAAATTGAGTTATAAATATCATTAATATTTTAATATAATAATATGAATAAGTTGGTGGAAGCTCTAAGAATACACTAGTGGCACATGCTTTCATTTCACCTTCAAAAGTAAATTGATGGTCCCACACTTATATTTTAATGTGTCTTTTAATGTAAAAGGATCATTTGACTTTACTAGACCTACATTATTCGAAATATAAATGTAAGAATATAAATGAGTTTTTGGTCATTTCGACTTGATACATTTCACCTTAATGGACTTACATTTATAAGTTATTAAAACCTTAAGAGCACACTAGTTGCCTCATACTTGTATTTTTTTGGATAATTAATTTATTCTATAAATTTTTTTTATCGATCATCAGAATAAATTAAAAAATATTTATAATAATGACCCAGAAGTTTAACATCCTTTGATTTTATATCTCATTTAAAGAAAAAATTCTTATAAATACATCATAATTGAGGATCGAATCATAAATATATGAATGACAATTTGAATGTCTTATCGTTGTATCATAACCCGAGGACTATTTGCATTTTAAATTACGTAGATTCATCAAGGTAAAATGATTATTTCACCTTAATTGATATCCACATGTCAAAATATAAGTTTGAGAAGGACAATATACTCATGGAGGTCCTAAGGACCATCCATATTCTCAAACTTTCAATTTAAGTGGCGTAGATTTATTAAGGTGAAACGATAATTTTACATTGATAGATATCTATAGCTAAAAGGAAGTGTGAGACCACCATTGCTTTGCTAGAGGTCCTAGGAACATATCTATACCCTTAAAATTTTCATTTTAAACAATGTAGGTCTATTAAGGTTCATTTTACTTTGATGGACCTCCTTAGATTGAATTGCAAGTGTGAGACTATTGCCGCCGTGGACTGACATAGATGGTTCATATAAGGATGTTGTCATAGATAAGTCTAAAGTCGATTCTCAACGGGTATGGAATGTCTCACTAGTTATCTCATCCCTCCTTACATGTGATATTGTTAATGGGCGAAGTCCCTCGTGATTTATCTCCTTTTATGTATTGTGAAGATGTATTAGAAGGCCGTCAAGGTGATAGTTTTACCTTTTACCATAGGTAAGTGTGAGACAACTATCCCTGGAGCTACAGTACAGTGGTTAGACCTCCAGTGCATATCTCAAAAATCTCAAGGTCGAGACTTAGCTGTGACGAATTATAAGAAATTTTTCCTATAATGAGAACGAGCTTGAAAAAGCGTGGCTATCTGGATAGACCGCCATGAGCGTATTTCGATTTATCTTAGTAGTCGATGACAAATTTCTATAAGATCGAATCGATCGTCTCTAAAATTAATTGATTCAAAAAAATTAAATATCTAATGAACTAAAATATATGTGTAAGACTGCTTAGTATGCTTTTGGGGCTCTTGACAAATTCATTTATACTCTTAGATCTAAATATAGACACGTGTAGGTCTTTGTGGTTGTAAATATAAATTCAAATATGTTTGGTGGATTTGTTAAGATGAAATGGTCATTTAAGTTTGATAGACTCAAATGTAAAAATGAAACCATTAGTGTTCTCCTAAGACCCCAAAAACTTACACATGCCCTCACACTTGTATTTAGACCGCTATAAGTTCTTCAAGTTGAAATTAAAATTACACCTCGCTGAATCTTCCGAGGTGAAAATGTAAGTGGGAGATTTAAGAATTTATACATATCCTCACTGTGGCAAAAGGCAAAATGCTCGTCCCTAGCACCCCCGCCAATCCGTCTCAGGACCAACACGGAGGAGGTAAATCACGAAGGCTAATCTAGCCAGCTCGAATAATGATTAATGCATAAGGAGGGCAGGATATACATATCCTCACACTTGCATGTTGAATAGTATGTTAAGTCTATTAAGATCAAATAATTATTTTATTTAAATAAATATTCATGTTAGAATGCAAGTGTGAGATCGCTAATGTGCTCTTAGAGATCTCAGACCTGGTCTAGTTGACTAGATTGGGAGGGAGGGTATTTTGGCCAATTTTACTTTAAAGTCTGTTTGTCGGCCAATTATAAAATAAGGTGTGCTTGGTGGCCAATTCTCAACTTTTAGTTAGTGATTTATTGATGCTGGTTGAATTATGATTTTCTATCTTAGAAATAGTTATTCGTTATGAATTGTATTTTTTAAAGAATATAAGATTATTATATTTAAGCCTTCAAAAAACATATATAATCTATCAAATTAAGAGCATATCAAGTTTCCTAGATAATAATATAATAGTTAAATCTTTTAATAAATAATTAAAGAATCTAAAATTTAAATTTAAATTATGATATATTATAAAAAAAATTAATAAAAAACGGATCTAAGTATGTTGGTAATCTGGATGAACATTCATTAATATTTTTTAATTTATTTTAATAACTGATAAATTTTTTTTCATAAAATCAAATCGATCATCTTTGAAATTAATTAATTTAAAAAATTAAATACCTCAGCATATCAACCATCCAATTAAGTCGTGCTCATTTGATTGGCTAATTGTGATAAAATGAATAAATTGTGTGATTTAGACCGGGAAAAAAAATTATGAAATGATGTGAATTATTTTGATATATTCCTTATTAAATTCATTTTCGTTTTTCATCGCGCGGATTCCTGGGAACTTAACCAAGGTAAAGTTATTCAAAAGGACACTCTTATTTTTTTTTAAAAAAATAAATTAAAATTACACCATTATATTTCTTATATGAAAATATCTTTATTTTAACCTTATAATAAAATGTAAAAATAAATCAATTAAATTATTTTATTTTCATATATTTTGTAGCAGTTATGCATAAATGCTATAACAATGTTTAAATAAAAATATTTTTAATATAAAAAAGTGATAATATATATATATATATAATTTTTTTAAAATGACCTTTTAATATTCTAATAATTAAGCGCGTTCTTTTTAATTTTCACAACAGTAGTTTTATATTTCTTATCAGTGCCTTATATATATATATATTTTAAAAAATAATATATGCTTTAGTAATGTCTGCATCAACTTTGATAAAATATTATAAGATAGGATCAGTTTTAGATGTATTAAATAAACCTTTTTTTTTGTTTAAAAAACATTTTAAAATTGGACCCTATTTATTTAAATACTCATCAAAACTTATTTATTAAAAAGATAAACTTAAATATTTTTTATGGAGCCCAACAAACATATTATTATCCGTATAAATTAAGTTAAATAATTATCTAATATATAAAATATATATATATATATATATTTTAACATTTTATCAATAATTTAATATTATTAAAATTTATAAATTACTACAAGTTTTTACATATTTAAATAAAAAAATAAGAAATTAATTTATAATTAATTTTTTTATTTATAACTCTGCATAATTTTTATTCATAAATATTAATAAATTAAATTTACTAATATTTAAATTTATTTATTCTATATATTTTTTTATTCTTAAACAAATATAAACAAACTTTATCGAATTGAATATCAAATTTATTCAATAACATTCAATTCATTTACCACTCTAATCACTTACTCACGAAAAGCAACCACAATGATGTTAATATGTGAGTATTATAACACTAAAATAATATTATAAATTAATATGGATGAGTGTTATAACACATGCACATTAATAATGTTTAATTGTTTGAACACGATTAAGGGCATCCATATTAGTTTGAACGTTAATATATACCACCTATTCAAATAGCATGTTATGTATTTATTATATTAATATTTTTTATTAACACACTCATATTCATTTTAACATTAACATTCATTATTTATGGATCTCATTATCCATTATTCATTTTTATTCTTTACATACAAAATTTATTTTCTTATTTTTAATTTTTTTTTTATAAAATCTGTTCATTAATAACATTCAAAGAAGTAAACACGATTAATATAAGGATATTATAACACCCATCTATATTGATTTGTAATATTATTTGAGTATTATAACATTCATATATTAACATCAATGCTAATGCTTGTAGATTTTATAAAAAAAAAATTAAAAAAAATTAATATAAAAAATAAAAATAAATAAGTGGATGGTGGGAATGTTAATATTAAAATAAATACAGGTGTGTTAATAAAAGTTACAAATAATAAATATTAATATTAAAATAAATATGAATGTGTGTTAATAAAATAAAAATATTAATATAATGAGTATATGATATTTTATTTGAATAAGGGATATATATATTAATGTTCAAATTAATACAGATGCACTAATTCCACATCCCCTTGTTGGAATTTGTTTCATCTTTGTCTACTCCATTACCAACCATGACAGCCGAGACACTTCGACTAAGAAATCAAAACTCCATTAGCAGAGATAATTCTAACTCGAGGGATCAGAATAAAAATCTCTTTCATCTGGTTCATACACTGATTGTTCCTAATACAATACAATATGTTGTCATTATCAGATAATATGACAAATGGAAAAACATTTTTTTTTTAAAAAAAAATCAAGTTTTAATACATGTTTGGTTGGTAATTTCAATGCATAATTTGGAGCTTCCCTTTGTCCCACGTCATGGTTTGTACTTCTATTTCATTTTCCTATATATATATATATATATATACTTCTCCTCGCCAGTTGAATCTTTTGACCAATGACATAACAACAGATGAGGCCAAGTTTAATTAACATGATAATGACCTTCGGTATAATCTTAATAACAACAACAATATTAATGTGTAGCTTGATTGTCTTTTGCTGTGGATGAACATGCATGGGATATCGATTAATTCCTCTTCTATTTCTTGATGTATATTTGAACGGCCATGGAGGAACAAGGGAAGGCATCTTTCAATGTGTGATGGCTAACAATTAGCAAATGTATCCAAGCAAATTAAATTACAAAACTGAAGCTTGTCTTTGTCTCCAAGAGAGGAAGTCGACAAAGAGTCTGGCCGGCTGACTCTGCCTTTTTGCTAATTTTTAAAGCTTCATTTTAAATCAGTGATTTGGAATTTCATGACTCATTCATTAATCATCCAGTGAGTGAATGGTAATTTTCTTTCTCTCTTGTTGCTTTTCTTCCTTTTAGTTGACATTTTTTTGTTTGTTTGAAGAAAAGCAGAAACTTAAGCAAAGATAATGTCTCATATATCTGCAAGTATACTTCTGAATACATACAGTAGTCAATTACTGAATTACTGTATTGTGAAGGGTATCTACAATGAATTATACTCGCAGATGAGACATTAAGCAGTCCTCTGATCTGATCCTCCTATGGATATATATATATATATATATATATATAAGCTTCAAAACACACCAAACATTCCTAGTGCCTCATCCAAAATGAAGCTCGATCTATGAATTGTATCCCTTATGAGAAGTGCACCCCTACCTTATCTTCTTCAATTAATGTGTCGCCTTCACCACCACAGAAACTATGGCCATGCACGTTGAGGATTGGAATTAATGGAGAAGACATAGAGAAGAGAGGATGGGAGAAGATCAGTCATGAAGGGAGGGGAGCTAATTATGTCTTCGGACGGCAACGCCAGTAGCCTTTTCGATGGTCAGCTCGCCGGCGCTGCCCTCCGGGGATGCCTTGACGGAGGGTGCATCGAGAAGCTGCTACTCCACTGCGCCACGGCGCTGGAGGCCAACGACGCCACCCTGGTGCAGCAGGTGATGTGGGTGCTCAACAACATCGCCTCCCCCCACGGCGACCCCAACCAGCGTCTCACTGCCTGGCTCCTCCGCGCCCTCGTCGCGCGTGCCGCCCGCCTCTGCCCCACTCTGACGGCTGCTGCCGGAGGGCCTGCGGCCTCCTGCGCTAGGCGAATGTCCGTTACCGATCTCGTCGGGTACTTAGACCTCACCCCGTGGCACCGCTTCGGGTTCACCGCCTCCAACGGCGCCATTCTCAAGGCGGTGCAGGGAAAGAAACACAGCGTCGTCCATGTCCTCGACTTCGGGGTCTATTACTGCACCCAATGGCCGACGCTCATCGACGCGCTGGCCAAACGGCCGGAGGGCCCGCCGCCGCTTCTGCGAATCACCGTGCCCTCCGCTCGCCCTCCGGTGCCGCCGTATCTAAACCTCTCCACGGAGGAGATCGGTCTCCGGCTGGCCAATTTCGCCAAGTCAAGGAGCGTCCCCTTCGAGTTCAATGTGGTGGAGTGCTCCAATTCCGGCGGCGGCGGGTTTCCCGAACAACTCGCCTCGTGCCTGTCCGCGTTGGAACTGAGGGAGGACGAGGCGGTGGTGGTCAACTGCCAGAGCTGGATGAGGTACCTTCCGGAGGAGGGATCGTGCTTGACCAAGGACACCTTCTTGGAGCTGATTCATAGGGTCAATCCCTGCGTGGTGACCGTCTCCGACGAGGACGCGGACTTGGACTCACCCAGGCTGAGCTCCAGGATCATGGCCTGCTTCAATTACCTCTGGATTCCCTTCGACGCACTGGAGACGTTCCTGCCGAAGGAGAGCGAGCAGAGGATGGAGTACGAAGGTGACATCGGGGAGAAGATCGAGAGAATAGTGGGGTTCCACGGGACGGAGGTGGTGGAGTCAGGGGAGCGGTTCGCAGGGAGGATGTCGAGGGCGGGGTTCGCCGGCGTCGTGTTCGAGGAGGATGTGGTGGCGGAGGTGAAGGCGGTGCTGGAGGAGCACGCGAGTGGGTGGGGAATGAAGAAGGAAGAGGACATGCTGGTGCTGACGTGGAAGGGTCATAACTCGGTCTTCACCACCGCGTGGGCCCCCACTAGATTTAGCCATGGAAATCAAATCTCCACGTGAATTGAAAAAGAACTTCAATAAAAAAATGATAAATTTAGTTAGCAGAACTTGAATGAAAGAGAGAGTGGAGGAGATATTATAGAATTAAACAAGCACTAGATTTTCATTTACAACTTGTTAAAATTTTGTCTCTATATGGCAACCCATAAAGTCTGATCTTATGTCAACTCAACAAAAGTAGAAATAAACAATTTCTTGTTGTATTATATTTAATTGTATCATAAATGAATTAATCTTATTATTGGGATAAAAAATAAATACATATAATTTTAAATTAAAAAAATATATTTGTAATACGTATTTAATATTTTATAACATCATTTGCCAAAGTACGTAAAAAGATTTATCTAATCGATCTCACATCACATAATAGGATAAAACTTATGACCTCCTCTGCATTTGAGATGAGAAAGAGCGACCAGAAGAAAAGCATCATATTAGATAGTGATTAGTTTAGTTGGATAAAGCTATAATTGATTTTAGGGGTTCAGTAAAAGCTAGATGAGACGAGGTTTACTTGTGAGCTTGTATTCATATATTTCCTTTAATAAGAAATGAAACAAGTACTTTTTTGTTTTATTCATGTAATGGAATCTAGGATTGTACATTTGATTTCAGGAAATGTTAATTAAATGATGTCTCACTATGGCCTT
This sequence comes from Hedychium gardnerianum, assembly GCA_038050645.1. Lineage (NCBI taxonomy): Eukaryota > Viridiplantae > Streptophyta > Magnoliopsida > Zingiberales > Zingiberaceae > Hedychium > Hedychium gardnerianum. The sequence goes on along the minus strand of JBBUKS010000095.1, from coordinate 5,943,261 downwards.
AAAATTTTATTTAAATTGTCAAACTATCTTTTAGTATTTTGGCAAGTTTTATAAATCAGAATAGTTCAATAGTTTTTTTTTAATAATTTAAAATTTTAAATTTCACGGGAATAAACTTGGAGATAGTCAATCTTTCTTTTTAATTGGTCTATCAGATAAATTTATAATATAACTTATGAAGATTTAAATTTAAAAGTTAACTTCTAAAATATTTATTTTTATTAAAATTTAAACTCTAATCTTATTATTTATTTTTAAAAATATTTTATCACTATATTATACTCGTGGTAATAGAATAGTCCAATAATTTTGGATTTAATAATGGATGAATTTTCTAGTAATTTTTAGAAATTCAAAATATACTTAATACGTTTTTTCTTTTCATTTTTCATTAAAGTCTAAATATTATTATTTTGGATAACTAAGTTGCGAGAGTGACACTTGTTTTTTAAAAGTATTTTTTTTCGAGTCAAATCATCTTACTAATATTAGGACCTTACGAGTTAGAGGAGGGAGGGATGAATAACTTTAATTGCTTTATCGTATAGCGGAAATCTTAAAGCGAAAACAAACACAGCACACAATCGCTAATAAGTTTGTTTTACTTGGTTTATCGTCTCCCCGAGGTGACTACGTTCAAGGCTAACCTAACATTCTATCTCCTCTATTTGATTTCCTCCTTCTCAGACCAAATCCGAAGACGAAAAAAATCTTCTACAACAATATTACAACACACAAAGAGAAATGAAACAATAAGAAGTTATAATGATTTACTTGAGGGATTTGACTTCTTCTTCTTCAAATGGTTGCATCAAGATGGAGGTTGAACTCAAGAACTTCTTAACAAGAACTTAGAACGAAAATTTTGGTTTGGGATGGGAGCTCTACCTTCAAATGCAACCCTTTTTTCTTTTATATGAATACTTGATTTGAACAGAAGTGCAAGCCTTCTTTTAGACATCAGTAGATTGATATGCTCTCTGATAACTATTCCTTCCATTGAACAATTTCTAAACCTTCTAAAATCTATCTAATTTTGTTAATTATTTGAATATCAGTCAGCTATTGCATTCTATCAATCGACTGATATAAATCAATCGAATCTCACATTTTCTAGTTGATCTGCCGCTGCTTCTATTTTATTCTTGATCGACATTAGTCAACTGATATCAAACATCAGTCGATTGATTTCATCCGTCAAATCTCACAGTCGAATTGATCTACTTTTGTTTGGTTCATGATCGACATTAGTCGATTGATATCAAACATCAGTCAATTGATTTCATCAGTTGAATCTCGCGGTCGAGTCGATGTGCTTCTATTCGATTCCTGATCGACATCAATCGATTGATATGAAACATCAGTCGATTGTTGCCATCAGTCAAATCAAACTGTTGAATCGATTTGCTTCTGTTCGATTCTTGATTGACATCAGTCGATTGATGTATAATATAAGTCAATTGATACTTCGATCGAAATCAGAACAAAAGCTTTCCTTCTGTTCTTCAAAGTATCAATCGATTGATACATCTATATCAGTCGACTGTTTATCTGTGTTTAGCCATCCTAATGATTGAAATTGCCTAAACTTTTCTACCCTTGTTTCCCAAGTACCTAATGCCAAATGAACCTTTTGTTCTATGGACTTTTATGCCTAGAGCTTCCTTATCTCTTGATCTTTATCTACCCTCACATCAGATCCCGCGGTCTGCTCGGGTTTCCATCTTTTGTCAAGAACCCAATTCTCAATCTTCTTAGACTTTTCTTGCTTTGCATTTGGTCTTCTGATCTACATGGACTTTTCTTGCCAAGAATCTGATTCTTGACTTTCTTGGACTTTTCTTGTTTTGCATCCGATCTGCAAACCTACGAGGACTTTTCCTGCACACTCATCGAACAAGTGAGATCTCATTTTATTGCCTTAACTTAAATGCTATCAAAATATCAAACACTACAAGAAAATCCTTATTCAACAACACTCAAAAGACAATAGTTTTATGCCAAAATCGTTATTTTTTACCTTTTTATAATGGTTTTAACAAAAATCATTGTCTATGTGATTTTTTGGGGGCTACGACAGCGAATATTGAAAAACCATTGTCTATGAACATTTTTTTTGGGCTATAACAATAGTTTTGTTAACCGTTGTTTGTGTTTTTTTTATCAAAGACAACAATATTTTTTGAGTCAAATTTATTTTCCCAATCTTAATGTTTTCCCCCTAAACCAAAATCTTTCACGCACGCCTTTTCCTCCTCCTCCTCACCCTCACACATGCCTCTTCTTCTTTTCACCGCATCGTCTGTGCCCGAAATTCCTTGCCATGTCATTATCCCTTCGTCAAATAGAAAATTCATCGCAAATCAACTCGATGGTGAGGCAATCGACTTCGGCAAATTGAGCCCACCTGATCCGGGAGGAAGGAGACCAAAAGTGGACTGGCAAATAGAGTTTATTGGGGCGACGATTATGTAGAAATTTAGAAGAGGAAAAAGCTAACTTGAATCCAAGAAAAGCTTAAAGAAAAGTACAGAGTATAGGGTCTTATATAATTAAGTTGAGAAACCCTAAACCCTAACACAAAAGTGAAAAGACTAAATTACCCTAAAGCTATAAATAAATAAATATATAATCTAACACATCTATCTATGAATTCTTGCATTTGTCGCTCTACTAACATCTTGACCCGATCTTCCATTGACTACTCACTATTGATCTGAGCATGCTCTAAGATCGTGATCCGATCCCCCAATTCTTGATTTTCTTGTATTAACGAATCCACTAGTGTAGAAGAAGAACTGGGACGACCCCTGAGCCTAGGAACCATCACACGATCATAAGCCACTTTTGCCTAGGAGCCAAGGTCATAGAGGGAGTTTTTTTTTTCCTTCCACTGACAATGTCATAATATACTTCATCTAGTACATCGTCTGATAGAGTCTGTAACTCCTCTCCCTCTATAGCAAGCTGAGACACTTGAGCAACTCGATCAATGATTTCATCCTATGTAAAAAAAATATTATTAATATCTAATATACAATTAATAAAGCTAGTAATTGTTAAATGTGAGCGGTAATTAAGTTTATATTCTTACTTTTATGACCTTTGTTCGAGCATCAACAAAAGTGTTATACTTTTTTTTTGTGTATTGCGAAATACCTCCTAACTAGTGAGACGTCTCTATAAAGTATCAACCTGCATACATATTTTTTTTTATAAAATAAGTTCATTAATAATTAAAAATTTCCAATATAACTTTATAGTAAACTTACCAAGTCTATTGCATGCTCTACAATAGATCGTGATATAACTGTATGCCTTGTGGATCCGGTGGTTGGGCTAACGAGCTCAGTATTTCTATTATTTCGAGTAGTCGATGAATTTTGCTATCATTTTTCTATAGCCCAAGTCTTCTTCCATGCATTCTAAAACTCATATGATACATGGGATGACCTTGTTCCCTTCTTTTTCCACTTGTATAATAAGTCCTTGTATAGTTTTGCACAATAATTATTACATATTTCTTTAAATTGTATCTCGTGTCCTGACTCCCAAATATAATTTTTCTACAACAATATTGAGAAAAATAGTATAAAAGGATATTATATTTTACAGTATCAATAATATTCAAATTACTTACAAAAAATTATCGATAATAAAAGTCTTTAAGATCTTGGTCTATATGCCTTTATGTAGAATCAAAAGCACACTGACGCTCTCTAATTTTTTTGCTTATATAAGTAGCTACACTATGATCGTCAGGAGTAAAATTATATGATTTTTTTTCCTTCTAAATAATAAATAAAAGATTAGATGAATTTGAGTTACTAATAACATCAATACTTATCAATCCCCAACAATCCTCAAAACAATCTGACCATCGTGTACTGCTGGAGTATCCGATATGATTATATTTGCAAAATAACATTATAACACATACACATGCCAAATAATAATTAAATCAGAACAATAATGTCTTACATGGTAGAACTAAAGAGATTTACATGTAAAAAACAAGTATATCCTGAAATTTAATTATCATTACAACATGAATCATTAACATTAACAGTTTCTAAGTCTTTATCGCTAGACTCTATTAGTACATCAAGTTCCTCACTGCTGAACATCTCTCCATCATCTATTTCCTTATAAGTGACATTTACATCTACAAGTAATTGAGATGCGTATTGAATTTATGAATCAATTGAATGTATCTCCACTTCCTCATTTTGAAATTCATCGTGATTTTGTGCCATGATGGAGTTCAACATTTCTATGGTTGAGCGAGGCTTCATTCAACAAACTGCTAGTCATTCACTAGGTCTTCTTTTTTCATCGGGTATTCAAGATAGAAAACTTGACCAGCTTATATCGCGAAAATAAAAATTTCAAATTTGTTAAATATTTTGTTTGCATGAACTTCAACTAAATTATAGTTTGAATGTATTTTAGTACATGTTCTTAGAGTCAGATTATAACATGAACATTTGAATAACACATACTTTTTTATGGGTAAAACAGGATATTTAACCTCAATGATTTCATCAAGTCTACCATAGTAATCAAATTTAGTATTAGTGTTGTTGATAGATCTTTTTATGCAAACACCTGAATTATATGTCAGTCACTAACCATCAGTGTGTGTAAATCATATTATATCATGTGAAATTTGAAGCTATTAACATAATAACTAGAGTGAACTTTTATATTACGGAGAAGTTCTGATACAAGATACATTATCCTTTTATCTTGCATATTTGATATTCTACGGTGCTTCACCTAAAAAAATAGTTATGATATAAATTATCGATTATATAATACACTTGAAGAAAATAAATTAGTCTCTAACTTACATTGATTTCAAACCAGAATGCAAATTCTGTCTATAACTTTGTCTCTACCTCACTTGCACCTATTGATCGATTTTGTAGTTGTAGTTGTTGTTCGTACAAACTGTCAAGGAAGATAATTTTAAGACATATGGTATAATAAACAAACATAACGGGATAAATGTTTGTGTTAGTGTAGTTAGCACTAATAATCAAATTCAGGTTTCGATGTATGACAAAAGGTTAAAGTTAGATTATATATTTTCTAATCTATGTATTAAGTGTGCAGACTATAAGACTTGACTGGTCTAGAGGATCAGACACCAGGCTAAAGCCCAGTTAGGTCAGAAAGGATCATATATCTAGCAGGAAGTCCAGTTGGGTCAGCAGGATCAGACGACTGGCTGAAGTCCAGATGGGACATCTGATAGGAAGTCTTGGTGGGTTAAGAGATCAAACGTCAAGTAAAGTCACTATGCAAATGGTAAGTAAGGTAAACAACTAGAGGAGAGAGATCCAGTGAGGTCGAGTCCTAATAGGGACTTAGGCAGTGATCCAACTTAAATCCAACTTGGAAGCCTAAGATGAGATCAGAGTAGATCCTAGATAGGATCTAAGTCACACTATTATCATGCATCTGCTTATTAGTCTAACTCGGTGTTGCAAGGACATATTATTTTTGCTTGAGCTAACATGTTTTGGAGGAGCTTGAAGTGAAAAAGTCAAGTGGAATGAACAATACTCCAGGCGCCTCAAATAGTTGGAGGCGCCTCAGAGGACTGGTGGCACCTTGAGTGAACGGGGGCACCCCTAGAGAGACGGCATTGGAGGCGCCTAGGGTGAACAAAGGAGCCTCACAATGGATAAATTGCGAGGATAGACCTCAACAACTGGAGGTGCCCTGGGTGGCTGGAAACGCCTCGGAGCTGATAAATGTTAGCACATTGGAGGCGCTCTAGAACATTGGAGGCATCTGGGAGAGGATAAAAGCCGACGTCATTGGATCAGATCAACATGCATGGAGGTGCCCCGAATGAATCGAGGTGCCTCCTGTTGGTGCAGTTTGCACTAATAGTGTAGCCCTAGGTTTTGATGTATGACAACAAGTTAAAGTTAGACTATTATTGTTTAACAAGTTGAGCTGAGTGTGTAGGGTTAACTAACTTGACGAATCTAGAGGGCTAGACATCATGTTGAAGTCCAGATGTGTAATTCTGGCAGGAAGTCCAGTTGGGTCAGAGAGGACCAGACAGTTAGCGGAAAGTCCAGTCAGTCCAGTCATGTCAGGGAGGACTAGACGATTGGCTGAAGTCCAGTCAGCAGGAAGACCAATCAGCAGGAAGACCTGGTGGGTCGGAGATCAGACGTCGAGGAGGTTACTCGGCAAATGATAAGTAAGGTAAGAAACTAGAAGAACGAATCCAGTGAGGATGGGTCTCCGGTAGGGACTTAGGTGCTGGTCCAACTTAGGTCCAAAGTGGAACCCTAAGTTGAGACTATGATTAAATCATGGTCGTGGTAAGACAAGATTTAATTCATATCTATCATGCATTGATTATATTTGCTAACTTTTGTGTTGCAAGTAGTTTGTACTAACGTATTTTGTAGGAGTTAGAGCAAAAGTAAGCTTCGGATGAATAGTGCTCGGTGTGCTGGAGGCGCCTCAGATGGCTGGAGGCAGCTTGGATAGCTGGGGGCGCCTCGGTACTGGAGGCGCCTCGGATGGCTGGGGGCACCTCGGATGGCTGGGGGCGCCTCAACGCTAGAGGCGCTGGAGGCGCCTCAGATGGATGGAGGCACCTCAGCGCTTGGATAAGTACTGTTGACCTGCGAAGCTGATGGAGGCGCCTTGGAGTGCTCGGAGGCGCCTCGGAGTGGATAAGCAGCGGGTTATTCGAATCAAATTAGCCTCAATGGAGGCGCCCCTAATGGGCTATAAGAGAGCATCTTGACCAGCAACAAAATACAACTCTTCCAAGCGTTGTTTCGACTTCATACTGTTGTCCCAGAGCTCCAAAACTGCTGTACTACAACCCTGCTACATCGGACTGACACCAGAACCATTTCTCTGCAGCATTTCTCACCAACACACGAGCTCAACCTATACTCATCTTCTGTATTGGTAACGAAATCTTTTTATTTTATTTCTGTAATTGCACAGGAAAGTGTAGGATTATTACACTTCCCTCATCTTGTACGTGATTGCTTTTTCGGAGGTTTCTCGGAAAAGGATTTTAGTGGATTGCCTAACGATACGATCCGAAGGATCGTGGGCCTTGGAGTAGGAGTCGGCGAAGGCTCCGAACCAAGTAAAATAAAAGTGTTCCTTTTTTTTATTTGTCTTCCACTATGCGCTCGATTTTACGAACGATTTTTAAAAACTGAAAAGAAAAGTTTTAAAACACGTGATTCACCCCCACCTCTCACGTGCACTCAATCCTACAAGTACAACCTCTCAGATTGAGCATATGTATTTCTGACATCATCACCTCAGCTCCCGAGCTTCCAACAACTTTGATATGCATAAGCTTCCTCATTTCCCTCCTCATCCTCCACTTTGATTAGCTTTGTTGGAGGAGTGTCTCCCTCTCAGGGTTAGTTTTTTTTTTCTTTGTTAGTATTGTTTGATGTGCCTGTTTTTGGTGTTTTTGTTATAGTTTGTTAGTTTGATAGTTGTGTTAGCATGCATCATGTTATATTTTGTTCATGTTGTTCTTTTTTATTTCAACTTGAAGCACACATGCATTGCCTTGTCCTTTAAGTAGAATTTTGATGATTCCATGTGAATACAATCCTTTACTTTTGGTAATTCATATTTTTTATATCTTGTGGTAATATTGTGAAAGCATTGTTGAGTTGATGATGGTTCACCAAATGCCTACTCGTTAGTTTGACTATTTCACTTCACTTATGGTTTGATTTTGAAGAGTCGATTTAGTACGACTTAGTCATGATTCATCCTGTCAGACTAGTACCTTGGTAACCATAGGTGACCCTCTCCCAATATTTCAGTTACTGGATAACCTTGTTTCATGCCAACTCATTTGGAAAAATATGATATCAATCTAAAAAATAAAAGGTTCTTTGTTCAAGTATTGCACATTGCAATGCACTTAGCGAAAAAAAAAGAGAGAAGAATACAAGAATAAGAAATCACAAAAAATAGTTATCGTGAGTGAAAACTAATAAGTTACTCCTTTGAGACGGAGTTAGGTTACTAGGGAAATAACCATTATATTTCTTTTGATACCGAGTATTCCTTTGAGACTTTATGTTGGGAAGAAGGGATGAACCTCGCGTATGACAGGTAAGTGCTTAACGCTAGAAACCTTGGGAATACGATGGAATGACGACTTGACTTAAGACAGAACTTGAAAACTTTAGGAGTAAAATATGCACTATGCACTATGCATTGTGCACTTAAACTTTCCTGTTAGGCTTGGTGAAACTAATCGAATACCTTTGCTTAATGATTGTATTACTTGATGAGATTAGATGATCTTATTAAAGTTGAGAGATGATCATTCATATGTGTTCTTGATATTGATGTTTGCTTGAGGACAAGCAAATGATTGGTTTGGGGGATTTTGATGTGTGCATTTCATACAGAGTTTTTATCATAGTTGTACACACATTGTATCCCATTTATTATTAGTATATATCATGTTTTTATCTATTCGTGCTTCATTTTAATACTTTTCTAGTTCGGAGAGTTGTCCTTATTTATTTTCTTTGATAGGGCGTGAAAAGGAGTTAAATGGAGCTCGAAAATCAATTTCTAAGGGTATTTCAGCTATCACGACTGTGGCCACGGCCATGGCCAATTTAGAGAGGTCGTGCCAAAGTTTCAGAGCCTTCCAGAGTTCACCACGAGCGGACCGTGCCAGTCGATGTTGTCGTGTCAGATTTCTGAAGTTTCTCCAGCGCGTTCCACGGACTGCCTGTGCCATCTGGCATGGGTCGTGCCCCATTTCCAGATGTTTCTAGTGGGCGCCATGAGCCACCCGTGCCAGATCTTTAGAGCCTCCCAGCGTTCACCACGGGTAGGTCGTGCCAACCGGCATGACCGTGTCCGAATTTGTGGCTTCTCCAATGCTCGCCACAGGCAGTCCATGCCAAGCGACACGACCGTGCCAAGCGGCCATAGCGCCCGACACAGGCATGTCGTGCCAGTGAGCACAGGCCAAGTGGGACACTTGAAAACCAGGTATAAAAGGGGATTTGGATCTGAAAGAAAGGAATCTCAATTAGGAGTCGTCCAAGGGCCCTAAAAAGACTTCAGAGAGTAGATTTAAGGGATTTTCTATGCCTCAACACCCAGAATTCAGATCGGAAAGCATCCAGATACAATCCTTCATATCGAGATTAAGTCTTTCTTCTCATTTCTACATTTATCTTGATTGCAACTTTTTACATGACGATCTCTGATTGTAACTCCGAATTTATAAAGTAGACTCTTGATTCTAGGATTAAGGATTAGCCCATTTGATATATAAATACTATTTTGAGAATCTATTAAGTTTGAATGTTTCTATTTCAATGATATGTGTGTTTTTGGTCTAGATCTACTAATTGAACACAATCTTGATGCCAAAAGTATAAGATTCGTATCCCATGAGGATTTGGGGATGAACAAAAAGGATAACCTAATCCTCCGACCCGTAGAAATACAAGACATGAAGAGTCGCCTACGAAAGTAGATTGGTATGCCACGAGGAGCAATAGGCTATCACCGATCTTAATGGATCAGTTCTAATTCATCGTCACACAGTAAGAGAAGGCAACTCGGGGTTGTGAGATCTTGTGACAGAGATCTCCTTAAGAAAGCAATCCATCAGCTCTATCACTCTGAAAGTAGATGACTAATTGGAAGATACGCCGGTGTAGTACCAAAAGTTCACATCGGATACCATAGGATAGTTTACCTACATAAACAACCATTGAGGATAGGAAATGGAACATAAATTAGGTGTTTTCAATCATTGTGGTGAAATCGAAGTCTTAGAATCATTTTTCCCATCGAATTCTCTCGGATAACTCTCCTTCCTTCTTTCTCTCATCTAGCACAATTCTCTCTCTCCTCGCCTTATTCTCTGACTTCTTCCCCTAGACCTTTTTGTTGTTTCATGACTCAAACTCAGGATTAGTCTAGACAATTGCATTTATTTAGTATACTAGTATTTAAGGATTCAATTTTTTTATTACTTGACGACATTTCGGCCACTTACGGAATCCGGTCGATTGGTTACCTTCACCAATCAATTGACATTGAATCCGATCGTTTAATCCTGTAAAACAACTCTTTTTTACCTTACCAATCGATTGATGAGACTCACAAATCGATTGCTTACCTCCTATCGAACTAGCCAGTCGATTCGGAAGCATTCTATTCGCTACTACAATGCCACCAAACGATTACTTGAACCCACCAATCGATTGGCTACAGTAGTAAAAGTACTGTAGTAGAAACCCTAAACTTGGTTACTATAGCAAACTCTAAAGTTACTATAGCTAGCGCCCTTGAAAATAATGTAGCTACCCATAAAGTTATTGTAGCGACACTCGAAAAATATTGTAACAGCCTTAAGTTTCAGGATTTAAGGTTTACAGCAAACCCTACATACTATAGCAATTCTTTTTACTGTAGAAAAAATCCTAATTACTATAGTAAACCCTAAAAATACCTCAAAACCTCAATTTTGAGATTTAGAGTCCATCGGTCGATCGATACGCCCTATCAATTGACTAATACTCCTATTTCAATTGTACCAAGTTGAATTCTTATCTTGCTTGGTATCTGGTTGATCTCAATCTATCATGACTTTCTTTTCTCAACATTTGATCAACTTTGACCTGTCGAGACTTCCCATTACCTAGCATCCGGTCAACCTTGACTTGCCGGGACTTCAACCTTAACCTGCTAGGACTTTCGTCATCACCAAGTGTTCGGTCCTCCATGACTCACTTAAACTTCGCTTTTCATGCCAAGAGTTTGATTCTTCATGACCCAC
>JBBUKS010000095.1:5901582-5912052 GCA_038050645.1 Hedychium gardnerianum | reverse complement strand
CCCAAGTAAAGTATTATATTCCTATACACTGCGTAGTTGTGAATACCCGAGTAGGGTATGATATTTTTATTGACTGTGTGGTTGTGTAACCAAAAACTATGATTATCACAAGGGGAGTGCTGTCCGTTTTCAACGGATAAGTATACTCTCAGGGTGTGACACATGTTATACTCAAAATTAATTCCTAATTAACAAATTACATAACAAGACACCATACGAACTTTATTACAACCGAATACCTAATCTAAAATACTTTAGGGTATTTGGATGTAAAGTCCACAGACTAAACACTAAAGATTACTTAAGAAAATTTGCATCTAAATCACAAAAAGGAATCTTTCTAGGATATTCAACAACCAGTAGGGCCTATAGAGTTTATAACAAACAAACCTTGAAAGTAGAAGAAACCATAAATGTTACATTTGATGAAGATAATAACGTAAGTCAAACTAAATCAACACTAGAATCAAAAGTAGACAATGAAGAACTTAAATTAACCAAATCTAGACCTAAACCTAACTCTGAGTTAGTTGAACCAAACATTAGAACCACATTTAACCATCCAAGTGATCAAATAATAGGTGATCCACGTCTAGGAGTCAAACCAGATCAACATTAATAAATTTAAGCCAAATAGATCTAATATCAAAAATAAAACCTAAAACTATAGATTATTTCAATGCAAGAAGAGTTAGCCTAGTTTGAGAGAAACCAAGTTTAGGACTTAGTACACCTACCTAAAGACAAGTCCCTAATTGATACTAAGTGGGTCTTTCGAAACAAATGAGATGACAAAGGTGAAATAATTAGAAATAAAGCTAGGCTAGTGGTAAAAGGATTTAGTCAAGTAGAAGGTATAAACTATGATGAAACCTATGCTCCAGTTACTAGACTTGAGTCCATTAGGATGTTGCTAGCTTACGCTGCACATAAGGGCTTTGAGTTATATCAAATGGATGTCAAGTCTGCCTTCCTAAATAGGTTTATAAAAGAAGAAGTATACGTAAATCAACAACCAAGATTTGAAGATCCTAAATACCCAAGCCATGTATTAAGACTTAAGAAAGCCTTATATGGATTAAAATAAGCCCCAAGAGCTTGGTACGAAAGGTTGTCCACCTACTTAATGTCTAAAGGGTTTAATCAAGGTCAAATTAACCCAACCTTATTCGTGAAAACCCTAGACAAAGAAATTTTTGTAGCCCAAGTCTATGTGGATGATATAATATTTGGATATATTAGAACGGTTGGATCGACTTAGAGGGGTTGGACAAACCTGCAAATAAAGATTATACTTTTCTCTTGCTTCTTACTTAAGCAAGGACACACTAATTAAAAAAAGTAAACATAAATAAAGAAAGGAAAGAGGCAGGATATTTTTACTTGGTTACAACCGGGGAGGTTGTTAATCCAAGACAAGTGAAAGCACTACTAAACTCTCCTTTAGGAAGGCGGAGTAGCCTCTTACAGACGTTGACGGTGCAGAAACTTAAATAGCAGAAGTAGGAAATGAAAATACAAGTGTGTTGTTTTAAAAAGTGAGGTCACAACCTCTATTTATAGAAAACCAGTCGAGATGACCATTTTGATGATGTGGCTGTCATGGGGGCGCCTCCAATGGATCGAATATTGATCCATTGGTGATCTAGCAGCGCTGGGGGTGCCTCCAATCGTTGGAGGCCCCTCGGTTGAGCTGACTCAGCTTCCACATCTGATCAGTTGTTGCGGGTCTTCAGGGATGAACTTCGATGAACGGGGGCGCCTCCATTAGTCTGAGGCGCCTTCTTCAAAATAGCGGGTGAGGCACCTCCAAGGATTGGGGACGGCTCCATCAGTCGGCGCTTGAGGCACCTCCATCGAACCGAGGCACCTCACGCGCCTTTTCTTCCGAGGCGCCTCAGGTCTTCTCTGGTCTCCTTGGGTGATCGTCTAGCCATCCAGAGTTTAGCTCACCCGAACCCAACTCAAACTTTCTCCTCGAGTAGGCTTCCTCCCCGGCTTCTCGTCCCTTGGACCGCATCCTTCTCGCCTCGCGTCCCTCGGATTGCGTCCTTCTCGCTCCACCGGTGTACTCTTCCGTAGCTTCTCATCCCTCGGATGCATCGAGCCCGTCGACTCACTTCCCGTGCCATCCTTCTTGTTCACTGCGTCTTCCGCTCGACTTCTTGTGTTCCTAAGCTCCTGCACACTTTAGACACAAGGATCAAATACCACAAGACCTAACCTAACTCGATTGATCACATCAAAACTATCCTGGGGTACTTACAATATACCCTATGGTCTCTTGTCAATATTATTACTCATAAGTCTTTGGCCAAAGCAAAACATGTCAAGAGGATGGTCTTCTTGGACATGTGTTTGAGTAATTTGAATCCACAAGATAAGAAACTACTACTTTGGCTAGGTGTGAAGTAGTCAGCCTAGTGAGAACTGACACATAGATCATATCCTGAATCAAGTGGGTATAAGATGAGTGAAAGAAATAAAAACACTGATAACTATAGCTGCTGAAGGGTTCAGAATTTATTCTGGGATCAACTATGATTTTTTGGTCAATTGAGGGTCATGATATACTACAAGGTGTCACTCATGATCTATTCATAATTAATGATTAATTATGAATGACCAACATAACTGGAAACCTATTGGATCATACACACAACGAGTATATCTGAAAGACATAAAACAAGTTTGAGAATAAGATTCTCATGTAGAGAGAGAATAAGTCTGGTGGGACTAGACGAAGGGAAAATATGAAAAGTATTTGTTCAGCCGGAAGCATTAATGGGCCATGACTCTTGTAGGTGGGTTGGACCTACTTATGTAATATTGGTTTGGTTTAAAACCAAATTGGTTCGGTTTTGAACCAAGCCTATTGTAAGCGGATCGGGTTGGCTTATTGGGTATGAGTTTGAACTTGCTTTTCAAACCCTGATGGAGTTGTATAAATACTTCTCCATGGGAGAAAAAATTAGTAATAATTTGGTTATTAGGTTTTTCCTTTTCCCCTTCACCCTCTTGTTGTCGTCGATTTCGGTGCCACCAATTTCGGTGTCGCTGAATTCAATGTTGTCGCCGTCACCTATTGCTATCGGCCGCCCTCTCTACCGCCAACCTCCTAGCCTTCGGCGCCCCTTCTACGGGCCACCCAGCCGCTGACAATCGTCCTTGCTCTGGACAATAGCCCCCTTGTCGTCGATTTTGGTGTCACCGATTTCGGTGCCGCCGAATTCGGTGAAGCCGACAACTAGTTGTTGAGGCCCATCGTTTCGTGTCATGGGGTCTTCTCTTGGATCACGTCGTCTCCTTCCTTTGGCTAGTACCAAAACGAAGACGAAACTTGTGGCTTTACGAAGTCGTCTTGAAGTTAACTTGGCGTGGATACAAATAAAGACAAGTCTTGTGAGGCTTGCTAGTTGATGCATTTCCGATAAACGTCATCTGACAGGTATAATTTCTAAATGAAGTTTTATTCTATGATTATATCTACACATGTATGTTCCTGTGGATCTGTGTGATGCGTGTTGTAATAATTTAAAAAACTATTATGCTTCCGTTGTGTGTTTTTTGAAACTATAATTTTTGTACGTGAGACACCAATAGTGGTATCAGAGTCACTTGTGGTTCGACATAGATTGTAAATCTTTATTTTTGCATGTTGTAGGCTGTCTAAAATTTTAAATTGAAAATTATTTCCTAATTTGTTTGGAAATTATTTCCTAATTTATTAGGAAAAATTCAATTTAGGAAATTATTTCCTAATTTAATAAGGAACTTCCTAATTTGGAATTTATTTCCTAATCTAATTAAGGAATTTCGATTTTTTGAAACAGAATTTTGAATGATGTTTGAAATTTCTTATTAATTTATGACAGCTATGTCATGTTTATGTTATGTACATAACATGTCATGTTTAGTATGTCATGGTTTATGACATGTTTATGCCTTGTTTGGTATGTCATGTTTATTATGTCACGTTGATGCCATGTTTATGCATTTATACTTTGCATGTAATTGCTAAGATAAAAATTAAAGGTAAATCCCTTTTTAAATTTTAAAGCTTACACCTTTCATTAATATGGTAAGAACTAGAGTTCAATTTTATATTTGAGTTGTTGGACTCTCTCCAAGCCTAACTTGAAATTAGACATGTTCAGACCATTAAAATATGATCTCATGATTAATTTGTTGGTTTTAACTTGAATCATTAATTTGTTGGACTCACTCTAAGATTAACGTCACGCCTTGGAGGTATACTTGCTCGACGGTACGGACGGTACTCCCTTGTGACAAATGAGAGATACGACATGATACAAGTCCACTTGCTTACGCAAGCCAAAACCCACACAAGATATCAATATCCAAAAGACGAGATTAAAAACATACCAAAAGTATCCAAATGCAAATAGAAAAATGTGCGTGCTGGCACGACTTAACATAACCAAAAAACATCCACGACAAAGTACCAAAGGGAAACACAAAGTCCACACAAATATTCACTTATTACAAAATAAGAGCTAAAACCAAAAGTGCAATGAAATAAGATAGAAAGAAAATACTGAAAACCCTCAGTGTGACATGGGACAAGTAGACAGGATCTCCAGGTGACAACATATATATCATCTATTTGATATTTATAGAAAATAAACACAAACAGGGGGTAGTGAGTCCAAATGACTCTGCGGGTATAAGAAAGATATTGCATGATATCTAAACAATAGAGAGATCAAAGGTATATGTAGTCTCACAAGAAACTCTACCAAGACTAGATCAAGGTACAAAAATATACTAGAATTTACTACAGTACCACTCGTAATCACCAAGTAACATATACATATCAATAACAAGTCTGATATAGTCTAACTAATGTCACAACCATATCTCCAACATATGTATTATATCACAGACATATGCAAGGTATATGTAAATATAAATGCATCCAACAAATGCAACACACATCTCATGAATAAGAAACACATTCATATTTAAGTGCAACACACAACAAATGCATAAGCATGGTCACTCCTGCATACCACTCCAACTATCACAATATCTGTGTGGCTGAGGGGCAGGACAATGACAGCTGTATGCACTCCAGCTATCACTGCTCTAAGTGGCCGAGTGATCAGGATGCAAAGTAGCTATTTAGCTACAAACAAGAAAGGTCTCTGCCTGCACGATACTCTAGCTACCACTACCTAAGTAGCCGAGTGGGCATGACAAGACAAGCTGCTCACCACTCCAGATACCACTACCCAAGTGGCCGAGTGAGCATAAATATGTCTGACGACTCTCTCAACCACAAGAGAGACATAGTCGACATCATGCAATGATATGCAATGGATAATAAAAATGAGCATCACACAATATGAATAATACCACACAATAATATAATAAGCATCACATAAGGTAAATACCTATGAAACACACCATACACGTGTGTAACAACATACGATACATACCATACACGTGTGTCCCTAACTGCAATATACACTACACAGTAATATAATAAGCATCATACAAAAATAAAGACCTATGATACACACCACATAATGACCTACGATACATATCACACACATGTGTACCAAACTGTGATATACACTATATACGTGTATACTACTACCAAACATGGATAGTCAAAAATATGAGACTGCATGGATAGTAAGTAGACTAATTTAAAGACCAAGCGTCTTATTATCAAAAGCAAAAAATGACATGAATAGAATTAAGGTATTTAAACTACCTATCAATACCAAATCTCATGCACTAGATAAATGTACTAAAGGTGACAAGGAAAGAAGTACCCGCCTTAAAAGTAGATCATGCCAAAAGTCCTCAGACCCGATGCTTTGTCTCGAATCCGGACTCTATAAGTAACAATATGAAAACTACTTAAGTGCTAGACTAATACTAATAATAAACTCACTAACAAAATTATACGGATTAAACATCTAGTTAAACTTGTTTAACCATCTATTTCATCAAACAAACTTTAACCAGTCCTAAATCAACTAATTAATGGATCGAATAGAACCAATTTAAGTATAGAGATTTGTTACCCTAATCCACCAATCCACATCTCAATCTACATATCAAATTCCATATCGCTAAATTGATTTCCAATCTACTAAATACATGAAACCCTAGTAATTAGGTCTAAATCATAAATCAACTTTGTTTAGGTATCATTACCCCAAATGTCAACTCTTCTTCTTCTTCTCTAGTGGTGGTTTCTGACTGGGATAGGATGGTCGGAGCCAAAGATGACTAATCTAACAGCTGACTGGTGGTGATCAGATCTGACCTAGTAGAGAAAATTGGCCAGGGGCTGGACTGGCCAACGACGGTTGGTAGCAAGGCAGCGAGACTATGGTTGACCGAAGGAAGTCGGATTTGACCTAGGTCTGGCCAATCTGGCTGGAGCAAAGGTGAAGCAACACTGACCTCGGTAGCAATGGTTG
Organism: Hedychium gardnerianum; assembly: GCA_038050645.1. NCBI lineage: Eukaryota > Viridiplantae > Streptophyta > Magnoliopsida > Zingiberales > Zingiberaceae > Hedychium > Hedychium gardnerianum. The sequence goes on along the minus strand of JBBUKS010000095.1, from coordinate 5,905,591 downwards.
GCCGGTGGCACTGGAATGGCCAAAGCAGAACTGACCTAGGTGAGAAATCTGGCCGACGATGGATGTAACGGAGCTGTGGTGGCGTGGGAAATTAGATCCAACCTGGGTGACAGACAGCTATCAAATCTGGCAGCTCCGGTTGGGGATTGAGGAAGAGAAACAGAGGTGATGGAGATTCAAGGTCATGGGCTGCGACTAGCAGGGCCTAACAATGGTGGCCGATGATGATCAGGGCCGACGGCTAACCTCCAGAGGAGAAGAGGGGGAAGGAGAAGGGAGATCAGGGCTACCTCTCTCCGGTCACGGCCTGGCTAGGAACGGTGGACTGGCAAGCGACGATCACCCTTGCCTGGAGGAGAGGCAATCTTGGTTGGCCTGTGGTGATGGCTGTTTGCTGGTTGCTGCTGGCGGTGTCAAGAGAAGCGTGAGAAAAGAGATTGGGAGAGATGAGTGAGGGAGAAGAGAAAGAAATTGGGTTTTTAAAGAAATGAAGTTAGATTTCAATAATTAACCTTAGGCTAACTATTTATAACCTTAGGTTGATCTAATCAATCAACTCCTCACTTAATTAATATTCCAAATAGGCCCCTTCAAAGTCTAATAGTTTTATCCCCTTAAAAGATGTCAAATAAACTCGGTTTAAATCCTGAAAAATTCTTAAAAATTTATAAAAAATTCTATAAGGTTATTTCTTAATCCTCACTTAATATTTTTTTATTATTTTATTTACTATATCTTACAGTTAATATGGAAAGAGGTGAAGTTAGGTGATATGCATATGATGTATATGTGTTAATGTGTTAAAAATCCAATGTTTATGTAAATATCAATAGTTGATAGCATAATGTGATAGTTATATATATGTGATATATAATTGATATATTTGATAACTATCACTAGATCTAAGAATGACTTGTTGGACTCACTCCAAAGTTGTTCTTATTTATAGTCGATATCAACCCACTTGGAGAAAATCTACCATCTCCCGAATTCAAAGTAAGGAGCTCTTGAATTTGATAAGCAAGTGAGATCTCTTTTTATGTATGTGAATTGTTTGCATTACACATTTAATTCATCTCTCTTATATGCTCAATCTTGTATTTCTAGGTTAATAGAATAAGCATGTCTTCTTTGAATTTGCGCTCAATTTTGGAAACAAACAACCCGACCGGGCCAAACTTCTTGGATTGATTTTGAAACCTGAGAATTGTTCTCAAGGTTGAGAAGATTGCCTATGTCCATGAAGAGCCTCTTCCCACAAGTCTGGTGGATGATGCAACTTTTGACCAAATATTGACTCATCAGAAGCATATGATTGATTCTGAGCTTGTAAGTTGCATCATGCTAGACTTAAAACATCCATAACTTTCATCTCGGTTGGAGTTATGGGGCCAACAACTTATCAAATTGAAGATAATTTCAAGATCTACAAGTTTGGTTCAAACCTCAACCTAAGATTAATTGTTCTAAGGGGTGAAAAACATATTTTGGTGGAGCCCAACAAAGGGGGTTAGATTTGGAAAATTTAAGGGAGGTATAAAAGTGTCAAGCAAACCCTTGTTTGACTCATATTTGGTTTGAGGGCTTCTCCCCCTTCCTTGGGATAGGGTTTTCCCCTTGGGGGAAAACCCTAGAGCTACCATCTCTATCCATCTTGACAATCCGTCCACCTTCGGAGCAAGGAAACATCCCGAAGACACTGATAATCTCCTCGCTAAGCATTTCTTCTCCTTCATTCTCATATTTGGGTTGTAAGAATGTTTATTTTCATGTATTTGGTTTGTATTTCCTTCTTTATGGAGTAGTCCTTCAAATTCTAGGATGTAGGAAGTAATTATGATGTGACATTGATGTATGAACTATGAATATGCCAATTTTCTTATTCTATGAAGTGCTTATGACTTGTTCCATGTGTGTTGTATCTAGTATGTGTTGATGTAATGTGTGTATAGTGAATGCATGTGGATATGAAGAATTGATCACCATGTAGGGGAGATTCTTTTGACTGTATGACCGAGGAACCCTTAGTGACAGTGAGTAGTCCTTTAACAGGACTTAGAGTCATCGCCTTGAAATGGGGGCCAATCCTCCATAAGGGATTCGCTAATTAGAGTTTAATGGATTTTCATAAATTTAATATTAGAAAGTGACTTGTGTAATCTAGACTGTGCCCAAGTGATAGATGGTAGTCCTTTAATCGAACTTTCTATGTTATCTCTTCTACTTAATAACATTGGAAGGAAACAGTGTAAGCACTCTTGTGTGATCTTCGCGGGGTCATACCGGTAATTTGGTTAGGATCCCAACTAGATTATAAACGTGGAGGGTAAGGAGGTGAACATGTAGTAGGGACATTAACTAGCATCATAGTGAAACCTCTCTCTCTCTCTCTCTCTCTCTCTCTTAAGCTTTTGCTCTCAAGCCTTCGTTCGTGATCAACCAACTTTCAATCGACTAGATAACTTGCTTTGCGAACTTGATTAGTGCTTAATTAATAGTTCTTGTGGTTTGATATTTTTATTACTTGATAACTTTATCGTGCACTTGCGGTGAGACAACAAGTTTTTTGCACCGTTGTAGGGGATTGTTTCGATTAACATTAGTTGACAAGCAAATTAGTTACTCTAGACTTTTTTTCTTCTTTTTAGTAATAAATTTTATATTTTTCTTTCTTGCTATTTAAATTCTGCATTCTTATTTTTCTAATAATTCTGTTTTGTAGGTGATTGTGATTGTTTCCAAAAACCTACCAATTTTTTTATAAGATATGATGAGATCCGACATGACAAACAAGCCTTTGAGAGAATTTTTCACACCCACATTTGTAAGAGCGAGTTCTCCTATTGTGCAACCTCAAATCGATGCTGGCAATTTCCAACTAGACCCAACAATTATTTTTATGATACAAAGTCACAAATTTGGAGGAGAAAATCCAAAAATCTTTCAAGAATATTGTAATATGGTGAATTGTGAAGGAGTATTTGCTAATGCTATTTGGTTAATGACATTTTCTTTCAGTATCAAAGATAAAGCAAAGACTTGATTGTATTCTCTCCCTCAACAAAGCATAACAAGTTGGGAACAACTGGAGCAATGATTTTTGAATAATTTTTCCCCTCGAAATAGAACGACGTATATGAGGAATAGAATTACAAGCTTTGCTTAAGAAGACGGAGAATCACTTTTTGAAGCATGAAATAGATTTAAGGGTTTATTATGAGAATGTCCTCATCATGGTTTGGAGAAGTGGTTGACTGCGCATATATTCTATATGGGATTTTTTTTTCATATAAGACATTATTGGATTCAACTGCATAAGGTTTTTTGATGAATAAAAGTTTGAATGAAGCATACGACTTAATTGATCGAGTGACATTGAACCTCTATGAGTGGTCAGATGAAAATTGAACTACATCTTCACCAAGAATCCCAGAAGTGTGAGCTATGGATGCAAATTTGAACGTCAATCAAGAATTTTTTCAACCATGAGGAAATTTTAAGAATCTGATTGAGAATGTCATCAAGCTATAGAATGAGGGCTTCAATCATTTAGATCCCAAGATTGGGAGATTGACTTCACAATTCATTAAACCATCACAACAACTCTTAAGAATTCAGAAGAAAGATGGGTATGCAAAGGAGGAAAAGGACAAGAGAGAACCACAAAATCTCAACCCACCCACCACTCCAACAAGGGTTTATAAGCCATCGATACTGTTTCCTTAGTGATTGGTTCATGTGACTCAAGCTAATAATGAAGATGAACTTAGCCTAGTGCATCCATTGAGAACCTATGTACCACCAATCCCTTTCCATAACGGCTAGTGAAAGCCAAGGAATTTGAAGAATTTGACAGATTCGGTGAAGTTGATATCATGGCTTGCAAATTTCTAGATGTAGCTACTGAGGTTACAAGTGGTTATAATGTCATGGATTTTTCTGATGATGATTGTAATGATGGCAAGATCTTGGATTATAATGTTGTGGATTTTTCTGATGATGATTGTGA
>JBBUKS010000095.1:5873945-5893103 GCA_038050645.1 Hedychium gardnerianum | reverse complement strand
CCTAATTAATGGATCGCATAAAACCAATTAAACATAAAGGTTAGTTACCCTATACCAATTTAACGAATCCTCTAAAATCACATATCATATCCTCACATCCCTTTAACCAGATTTTAAATTTAAACACCAAGAACTTCTACATTTGGAATTAGAATCCAATTTAGAACATCCAAAAATAATGGAGACTGATTTTTGAATTCTATAGCTTTAGTCTTTAGTTCCAAAATTAGGATTTCAAGGTAAATTCAATTTAAATCATTAAGAATTTAGATTATCAAAGGATAACATTAGATACTAGGCCATCACGAGCTTAACTTGAACTTATTGGTGGAGACCTAACAATAGCAACAACTTAACATCGTTATAGTTAAGAAATCAGAACTTTCTATCTCAGATTGAGGATCGGGTAGCTCAAATTAAAGGCAGGAACACGAAGCTTTGGGTGCTCTATTTCATATTCATGTGTTTTTTTTATATAAGTGGCCGATATACCAAACTATGAAACCCTAACTACAATCTACCCAAACTAATCAGTAAATATCCTTAACAAAACGATAAAAGAGTGAATGATCAATTACCAAAACAAAAACATATCACCAACCTGAGTGACCCAAAACAATTAGATTCAATAACTCTGGCTGGGGATTGATTTTGCTCCCAACTCCTTTGCTGCCCGGAGAAGATTAGAAAAACAACATTCACACCCAACCATCATAACCAATACAGAACCAACTAAGAACATCAGATCTAACCTCTTCTGTTGATGTTTTTCGTTACTGTGGCTAGGAGAATTTGGTTGGATTCACAGCGATAGTAACTGATCAACTTCAACTGGAATTATGGCTGGCCGGCAACTGGATCCAACTCAACCTAACCGAGAACACAGTATCCTGATGATACATTTGAGCTACCCAAAGGTTCCTCCAAAGAGGAGAAAAGGAAGAGAAAGGAGATAAGTTTCGATACCCTAGTGTTCTCCTTGATTTCCGGCGACTAATCCACCCTAGGCATCGGTGGTGGCTAGGGCAAAGGCGGCGGCTTGGCCGGGGCGCGAGAGCTATTGCTAGCCCATCTTAGTGACCATGATCAGCGTTCATCAAGGAGGGGAGGGGAGGCCTAAATGTTGGTGTAGGCAGAGAGTGACCGGTGATCAGATGGCGGCGGTGTCGAGTGCGATCGGAAGAAGGAGAAGAAGGGGATCGGCAATGGTAGGCTCGGCTGAGGGGTTGTCGAGTGAAGTGAGGAAACAATAACTTAGGTATTTATAAAGCTCAACTTAGGTTTTAATTAATTAACTTAGGGACTAATTAATACATTGGGTTTAATTAATTTTATCAACTCCCAGTTTAATAAGAAACAACCTTAGTTAATTCGTATGAATTCGGTTTAGTCCCCGAAATTTTTTAAAAAAATTCTAAAATTTCCATTAGGTTATTTATTATTTTTAAGGCCTAAGTTTTTAATTTTTGTCCCCAAGATAGCAGGTATATGTTGATTGGGTCGCTTGAAGGATTCTGTCCGCGCAGTCCCATTCACATCGAGTGTTAGTTATCCGTTTCATTTCGGTTTATTTTGCTTCCGCATTTTCTTATTGAACTTATGTTGTAATAATTGACTTGTATTTGGACTATTTGGTTTACTCTAGTTATGTACTTGGTGTTTTAAGTCGTGTCGGCACATAGTCGAGTTTTGGGCTTTATGTATGGGGCAGACTCCTTTTATTCTCTACTCTGGTTGGTTTTATTGTATACACTGCATAGTTGTGTTTGGATGTGTTTTATTGACTCATATCATATTGTATCTAAGTTGTCACAAGGAAGTATCATCCGCATCGTCGGGCATGTGTATCTCCGGGGCATGATAGATTCATAATTAAATGGTTAATTATGGACGACCAATATAAACCGGAAAGCTACAAGGTCACACACACTACAAGTTTATTCGAAAGACTTAAAACAAGTTTGAGAATTAGATTCTAAAATCGAGAAAGACTAAGTCTGATTGGACTAGACGAAGGCAAATATTGAAGATATTTTGTCGGAGCGAAAGTGTGGATGTGCCACGTCTTTTGAAAATAAATTGGACCCTCTTTGATTATAAACCAAATTGGTTTGGTTTTAATTAAAAGAGGTTTGGTTATTGAACCAAATTGTTTTGGTTTTGAACCAAGATGGTTTGATTTTGAACCAAACTTGAGGCTAACGGATCGAGTTGGTTTATTGGGTGTGGGTTTGGATTTGTTATTCAAATCCAATATAAAATCTATATAAAGATATAAAAAGAGAGGAAAAGGGAATTAAGAGAAATTAAATAAAAACCTAATATGATTAGGTTAAGTTTTTCTCTCCCTCACGTTTTCTCCCTCTCCTCTCTTCCACAACCAACCACAAAAGGAGAATGTTTCTCCTTGCGCCACTATCGGAACCAGTTCGTCAGCCATGACTACTCCGGCCAATTGTTGCACTGGCTCTGGTCGTCTCTGTCGCCCAACACCAAACAAACGCTATCCACCGCCATCGACCACAAGGAGAAGGGTTCTCCTTGTGCCGTCGGACAACCCCTGTTGCCTCAATGGTTGCGGCCGACCATGCTGTGCCGTAGGACAGCCCATGCCGTCGTCACTGCCTTTGCTGCTCCGACAGCAAGGGTGTTGCTTCATTGATATAATTCTTTATCGTAAAATTTTATATTACGGTTATGTATGGCATTATTATATCATGCATGCGTGTGATGTGTGTGTTATAATAAAATAGTTTTATTTGTGCTTTTGCTGTGCATTTGTAAAACGTATCCAACACACGCATCGTATCGGGCTCCTAAACAGTGGTATCAAAGTTTGATAGTGGTTCGACATAATCATAAATTGTTTTACGAGTCGTAGTTGGTCATAGAATTAGATTTGAATTTTTTTCCTAATTTGTTAGAAAATTTCCTATTTTGTCAAAAAAAATTCTAATTTTGGAATATTTACCTATTTGTTAGAAAAAATCCAATTTTAAACTTTTCTAGAATAATTTAGAAAATTTTAATTTTAGAAATTTCCTATTTTATCAAAAAAAAATTAATTTTGAAATATTTCCTAATTTGTTAGGAAAACTCAATTTTAGAAATTTTCTGAAATAATTTTGGAAAGATTCTGATTTAATTAAGATTATTCTAATTATATTTTTTAATTAGTTAGGAAATTATTTTCTAATTAAATTAGATTTTCTTAATTAGGAATTTTTCTAAATAAAATATATAATTAGATTTGGAAATTTGTTTCCTAATTTAATTAAAGAATCTTTATTTATGGAAACAGATTCTTAATCATATTATAAATCCAAATAAAATCTATGACAACCATGACATAAGTTATACCATGCTATAATTAGTTGCATTAATTATGTCATATCATATAATTTATCATGATTAGTTGCATTAATTATATCATGCGTGCGATGTATCATATCATTATTTATACCATGCGTATGATATGTCACATCATTTATGTCATGTGTGTGATATGTCACATCATTTATGTCATGCGTGTGATGTTATGATGACAATAAGATCTAAATCCCTTACGTTAATTTTAAAGTCTATACCTTTCGTTAATATGGTAAGAACTAGAGTCTGATTTTTTATTTGGGTTGTTAGACTTATTCCAAGCTCGAACTGAAATTAGATATGTTCAAACCATGGAGATATGATCTCGCGATTAACGGATCAGTTTTAACTTGGAGCATTAGCTTGTTAAACTCATTCCAAGGTTAATGTGGATATGAGTGAAGTTGGGTAATACATAAGATGTATACTTGTTAATGAGTTAACAACTCGATGTTTATGTGAATATCAATTAGTTAATAGCATAATGTGGTAGTTATTTATAAGCGATACATAATTGATATATGTGATACCTACCACTAGAGCTAAAAATGGCTTGTTGTATTCACTCAAAGGTTGTTCTTATCTATGGTAGATATCAACCCACTTAGAGAAAATCTATAATTTTTCAAATTTAAAATAAGGGCTCTTGAATTTGATAAATAAGTGGGATTCATATGTGTATGTAAATTGTTTACATTTACATAGTAAAACATCTCTCTCATATTTGCTCGATTGTGTATTTCTAAGTTATTCAATTACACATGTTTTCTTTGAATTTGTGCTCAACTTTGGAAACAAACAAACTGATTGGGCCAAACTTCTTGGATTGGCTATAAAACTTGAGAATTGTTCTCAAGACCAAGAAAGAAAAATTGGCTCCAAAGGGCCCATGTTACTATTATGGTAAGATGAGACATTGGAGAAGAAACGGTAAGATTTATCTTGAGTTCATGAAGAAGAGAAAGACATCTGATGCCCTATCTCTTTCAGTAATCTTTGAGATTGGATCTCATACTATTTCTTTAAACACGTAGGTATTGGATACAGGGTGTGTCTCACATATATGTAACGACATAAGTGAGCTAAAGAATAGTAGACGATTAGATAATCAATTAGCTTCCTAAACGTGACATTATTGCCTTGGCCATATAATTAAGAAACGCATGTCTGAATTACACAAGTGTGGAATTCTGGAATCATTTGAATTTGATTCATTTGATACATGCGATTCATGCTTAAAAGACAAGATGACTAAGTTACCTTTTAAGGGAAAAGGTAAACGAGAGAATGACATATTGTGCCTTATACATATAGATGTATATGGACGCATGTCAACTCATGCATGATGAGGTTATAACTACTTCATCACCTTCATCGATGATCACTCACGATTTTTGTATGTGTATCTATTAAGATACAAGTCTAAAGCCTTTGAAAAGTTTAAAGAATTTAAACATGAAGTAGAGAAACAACTTGGTAAAAATATTAAAATACTTTGATTGAATCGAGGTGGTGAATACTTAAGCCAAGAGTTTTAGAATTATCTCAGGGATAATAGGATATTGTCTTAATGGACTCCACCTTACATGTCACCCAACAATGGTGTGTCAGAAAGGTGAAATCGAATCTTGTTAGACATGGTTAGGTTAATGATAAATCATGCAAGTCTTTTCAAAGACTTTTGGGGCTACACACTCGAGACAGATGTTTTCATGCTAAACAGAGTCTCGACCAAGGTAGTCTCTACTACACCATTTGAGAAATGGACTGGTAAAAAACCTCACCTATCTTACTTGAAGATATGGGGTTGTCCTACTTAAGTGAATATAACTATCTCTAATAAGTTGAATGCTAAATCTGATAAGTGTCTATTTATTGGTTACCCTAAAGAAGCAAGGGGTTACCAATTCTATCATCTCTTGGAATAAAAGATATTTGTTTAAAAGTATGTTGTATTCCTAGAGAAAGAGTTTCTCTTGAAGGAAAATATTGGATGTAATGTTGAACTAAGAGTAGTTCAAGTGATTCCAATAGACACAAAAGAGACTCCTAATTAAGACCCATGACCTCTTGCTCATAGGGATGAGATAATGGTTGAACATGTTGATACATCGCCACTTCGTAAATCTAGTAGGACATGTCTAATTTCTGAGAAATATAAATTTCTCATAAATGAATCGAGAGACGTGCTAATCATTAAGGATGAGGAGTCTACTAGTTATGAAGAAGTTCTGAAAAGTTTAGAAAAAAATTCATGGTTAAAAGCCATGAAATTGGAAATAGATTCTATGTACAAAAACCAAGTTCGGAACTTGGTGGACCCACTCGAAGGTATAATACCTAAAGGGTACACGCGCGTTTTCAAGAAGAAAACCGCCATGGGTGGTAATTTGATTACCCATAAAGCAAGATTGGTGGAGAAAGACTATCGTCAAAACATGATATTAACTATGACGAGACCTTCTCATTAATGGCTATACTTAAATCTATTTGGATACTCCTTGCCATAGCAGCTCATTATGATTGTGAGAAATAGTAAATGGATATGAAAATAACTTTCCTTATAAGAAACCTGTTCGAGGATGTGTATATTATACAACCCGAGGATTTCACATCTGTTGATAAAATAAAGTATGCAAGCTTCAACGGTCCATTCATGAACTGAAGCAAGCATCCAGTAGTTATAATATATATTTTGATAAGGTAATCAAAGAGTTTGATTTCTCACAAAAATCTAATTAAACCCTGTGTGTACATAGAGATTAGTGTGAGTGCTATCTTGTTCCTAGTGTTATATGTTGATGACATATTACTTATAAGGAATGATGTGCCTGTTCTACAATCAGTTAAAGTTTGGTTATCCAAGACATTATCCATGAAAGACATGAGAGAAGCAACTTATATCCTTGCGATTAAGATCTATAGAGATAGATCGGAAAGATTGCATAGTCTTTCACAGTCTACATACATAGATAAAGTGCTAAAATGGTTTAGCATGGAAGAATCCTAGAAAGGTTATATCCCTATGAGACATGAGATTCACCTTTCAAAATCTATGTGCCCTAGCACACGAGATGAGAGGATTCACATGAGTCAGATCTCATATGCGTCAGTTATAAGATCAATCATGTATGCTGTGTTATGTACGAGGTCCGAAATATCACACGCTCTAAGTGTCACGAGCAGATATCAATCAAATCCAAGCATGGATCGTTGGGTGGCTGTTAAGGCAATCCTTAAATACTAAGGATTTATTCTTGGTATATAGAGGGGGTGATATGATTATACGTGGGTATACTAATACCAGTTTTTAGACATGCATGGATGTTTCCAAGTCCAACTCTGGATACGTATTCACCTTAAATGGAGACGCAATAAGTTGGAAAGGTTTCAAGCAAGAAATTGTTACGGATTCTACCACTAAGGTGGAATACATTGCAGCTTCTGAAGCAGCAATGGAAGCATTTTGGATCGAGAAGTTCATCACCGATCTTGGATGTGGTTCCAAGCATTGTTAAAGCAGTACCAATTTACTATGACAACAATGAGGCCATTGCTTAGGCCAAGGAACCTAGGTCTCATCAAAAATCCAAATATGTACTTCACCACTATTATATAATCAAGGAGATCATAAGTAGGAATGAAATATGAATCGAGATAAGTCCCACTGAAAGGAACCTAGCGGATCCTTTGACGAAACCTCTACCTCAAAACAAGCTTGAGAATCATGTAGAGGCTTGTAGTATTGGATACCATGACGATTGGCATTAGGCCAAGTGAGAGTATGCTATATTTGAGAGATGTCCTAAAATAATCACTTTATGGTATGTATTATTTATTAAATAAATAAATAATTTACTATTTGAGTGCACATTCCTTATGTCACGCCCCGAGGGTATATTTGTCCACAAGACCGGACGGTACCTCCTAGTGACAATATGAGAAACTAATCGATACAGAAGCAATTCAAGCCAACACAAATACTAATGCGTGTATGTATGCATGTACATGTGAACCTACTAAACTATACAAGATAAAAGCAAACTATTATAACAAGACTCCAAAATTCGATAAAGAAAGAAAACCATACATAGCGGCAATGGAAAAGAAACTAAAATAACTCGAAAAGAAGAATCCAACTCGAGTGGGACCGATAGCCATGACCTCTAAGCGACAACGACACATCCTCTATCTGTTAACCTAGAGGTTAAAGAAAAATAAGAGGTAGTGAGTACAAAATACTCAGTGGGTATAAGAAGATAGTGCATGATACTAAAGTGAAAAGGAGTCAAAGGAAGCAGTCTCAAGTAATGTTAATTACTAACATAAATAGGTGCGCTAACATAATGTCTACAAACCTGATCAACCAAGTATGACCAATAAATGAAGTGTACATATTGTACATCCAAATCCTATAGAAACAAATATATAACAACATATAGTAAGCTCATAACAATCACTAACTGTGGGAGACGGGCCCCATGGGCAGTCAAGGTAAGTAAAGAGTCATTGTCTATGAGAGAAACACTCTACCACGGACGGGTCCCATGGACAGATAGGATATATCAATAGCTATCTAGCTACGAACTGCGGGAGAGATGCTCTACCATGGATAGGTCCCGTGGGCAGTCCAAATAGAAAGCGATAATAACCAAATAAATAGTAACCATAACATCCAATAGTAAAGCTCTACAAGCTACAATAAGGTCTGATTTCACTAACATATAGGAATGAGCATAAATAACTGACACAGTTCTGGTAGGATACTCGATATCCTACACTACGGTATGCTCTTACTAACGTATAAGCACGAGCCTAAATAACTGACCCCGTTTTGGTAGGATACTTAATATCTTACACTACGATATGGTCTTACTAACGTATAGGCATGAGCCTAAATTACCGACATAGTTTTAGAGAATACTCTATATCCTATACTACGGTATGGTCTTATCAATGAATAGGCACAAGCCTAATTAATCGACTATACTACGGTATAAATGCACAAGCATAAGTTTATAAATATACTATGGTCTGATCTCACCAACGTATAGGCACAAGCCTAAATAACAACAAAAACCTAGTAGGATACTCAATATCCTGCACTATGGTATAGTCTTACTAACGTTTAGGCACGAGCCTCAACAACCGACATGGGTCTGGTAGGATACTTGATATCCTACACTAGGGTCTGTTATCACTATTATACAGTCATGAACATAAATGTCGGGCTAGTAACCTAGTTCATCTGTTTACACTTATATTATGGTATAGTATCGTTATCATAAAATTACAAGTATAAATAATACATAGCATGGATAACAACTAGACTGCATCAATATCAAGTAGAATAAAATAAGCTCAAGCAAATAATTATCAAAACTCAAAACACAAATAGAGTAGAGTCAAGATAAGCAAAATAATGCTACCTAATCAACATATAAGTAGAAATAATCATGCACTAAGATCAATGAACTAGTGAGGTCAAAGCAGGAACTACCCACCTCAACTATAGAAAATCCTAGTCGTCTTCAAGTTAGAGGGCCTGCATCAAGCTCAAATCCTACAAGTACAGGATATGAAGGCAATCTAAGTACTAAAATAATCCTAGTCATAAAGTCAAATCGGTTTATCAACTTATTAATTAATTCATATGTTAATTAATTACTCTACTGTCAAGTGATTTGTTAATCCATCTGTCAATTAACCAATTACTAATATGATTAGTAATTCAAGTAACTATCAAGTTAATTAACTCTTGATTAATCCCATACATTCTTAATTTGATTAATTAACATCTTAATTAATCATTCAGACCCAAACAAGATTAGCTACCATTTAAATCAATTAATTAATTAACTAATTAATCAATTAATCAATAATTTATTAATCGATCATTTAATTAAAGTTGTTAATAAATCTAACTGAACACTTCGTCAATCAACATCTTATTAATTAATCAAAGAATAGAAGAACCCCTAATTTTAAATAAACCTTTAATTAAAGCACGAAAACTTAATATAATTAACCTTGTCGTTAACTATATCATAAAATACTAGTTAAATTAATTTCATCGTTAATTAGGCATACCCACTATTAATCAATCGAAACAAATTTATACAATCTAAATCCTAGTTACCTTGGTTTTTCGACTGCTGGCGGTGGCACCAGGACAGCAACCATGGGTGATCGGTGATGTGCGTAGATTATATATACTTTTATGTATTGTTTGATGCACATCTACTTATATTTCATGAGCATAATTTACATGTATTACATCCTATTTCATTATTATGACATACTTTTACTCTCTTTGTTTAGAGATATGCTCTTTCATTATTTTCATTGATAGGACAGTTTTGAAGCAAAATGGAGCTCGAATGGAGAGAATAGCATAAAGCAGAGCAGCCAAGAAAAATCCTAGTCGTGCCTCCCCAGGCACGAGCTTGCCTTAAATATATTAGAAGCTCAAGTCTTGGTCGTGCCTCCCAAACACGACCATATTACTTATATGAAGGAGGCCAAGGCACGATCGTGTGACTTATATGAAGGAGGCCAAGGCACAACCGTGTGTCAATCCTGGGCAAACTTGAAGCATGTCCGTGTCTCTCAGACACGACCGTGTCTCACTTGTAGTGCATCATCAAACCTGGGTTGTGCCTCATAGGCACGGCTGTGCACACGACCATGCCTCCATCTATTTCAGACTTAAGTCCAGGTTGTGTCCTCCAGACACGATCATGCCTCCACCCATTTCAGTGTCAAGTCCAGGTCGTGTCTCCCAGACACAGCCGTGTGAGCTGAAAAATAGAGGCCATGTTGGATTCTAGGTAGCTTGTAAATGAAACGTATAATAGCCATAACTTTCCACATACTTAAAGTTTTGGGCTAATTAACTTTCAAAACATAGATAATTTCAATATCTAAAACTTTGCTTCAAAGTACAACAGTAGAATCCATCATCTAGTCATGCTAAAAAGCACGACCGTGCCTCCCTGGCATGGCCATGTCTCCTGCTCCGCCCAGATTTGCAGACCAAAATTTGAACCACCATAACTTTCGGTTCATTTGAAGTTTTGAGGTGTTCTTTATATCAAATTGAAGATAACTTCAAGAACTACAATTTTTCTTCAGGGTGAAAGATGAGAAAATAACTTTTAGCCATGATAAAAGGCATATTCGTGCCCCCCTTCTAGGAGCTCATCATTGGTAGGTCGTGCATCAAGGCACGACCGTGTTTTGGCTCTAGGGGTTCCTTATATGTAGGTCATGCCCCAGAGTCATAGTCGTACATCAGTACTAGAGCATGGGCCATATTTTTTATGCACGGGCCATGTTTATTAGGGCACAACCATGTTTTCTTAGGCACGAGCCGTGTTTTTTTGGCATGACTATGTTGAATTCTAGACAGCCTGCAGACCAAAAGAAAAATAGCTATAACTTTGTGCTTGGTTGAAGTTTTTGGTTGATTCAACTCCAAAATATAGATAACCTCAAGATTTACAACTTTCATTCAGAGCCTAACTCAAGATTAAGTGGTTTAGCGTGTGAAAAAATCGGGTTTACCATGGTGGGGGTATTTTATTACACTGTGTGGTTGTGTATACCCTGGTGGGGTATTATATTACACTACGTGGTTGTGTTTAGATGAGTTTTGTGGACTCATACCATATTATATGTAATATTATTACAAGGGGGTATTGTTCTTATCAACAAGCAAGTGTACCTCCGGGGCGTGACATGAAGACTCGTTCCACATCGCTTTTAGAGCATTCTTCCTTCTTTACTTTTTATCCTCCTTTGGGTTCGAACACTCGGCCTTGAAGTGTCCTTTCTGATTGTTCCCATAGCAGGTCATTTCTGACTTGGCCTTCGTGACTCGGTTCAAACCCGGTTGCTTGTTCTTTGATTGGATCACCTTCTTGATCTCGTGCTTGGTGAATCCTTTCTTTTTTCTTGAACATGCTCCGAATTAGGTTTGACTAGTTCGGAGGTGACCTCTTCATTATCTTCTGAATATGATTCATCTTTAGATTCAGGTTCGGGTCAGGATTTGGATTTTGACTCTTTGTTCTTGGTTTTACCTGTAAGCAAAGTGATACCTTTCTCTGCCAGACTTGCATTAGTCTACCATGAAGCTCAAATTTTGAAAACAATTCATCTAATTTGATCTTTGAAAGGTCCTTTAAAATTTTATAAGCATCTACCATAGATGCCCACAAAGTGTTTCTTGGAAACATTTTCAATCTGTACTTGATTATATTGTTGTTCTCCACTTGCTGTCCGATTGAGTGCAGTCCATTGAGAAGGTCGTGGATCCAGGTGTGTAGCTAACTCGCCAATTCTAATTTCTGCATTTTAATGTGATACAGTTTTTTCAAATACAAATGCATTTTACATACCTTAGTGTTGGAAGTTATTTCATGGAGCTCGACCAACTTGTCTCACAAGTCATTAGCGCTGATTAATGGACCGACTCGATTGAGCTCTTCTTTAGACAGGCCGCATTGGAGGTCTGAGTCTCCTTAACATCATATTTGATCTTCCATTTGTCGCATCCTAATGGTTCTCCTTCTTCGTTGGTTGGTAATGTGAATCCAGTTTGAATCTAGTTTGTATTACAATCCACATCTATACCTGGGTCTTTAGGTGATACTTCATTTGATCCGTCCAATAGCTGAAATCATCATCGAGAATAGATGAGGTCAAACTATGCTATAGCCTTCCTGATTGGCCATTTAGAGAAATTCTTGCACAAAGAAAAATAACAGAATGCACCAAGACTTGGTCTTAAATTAGTAGTGCGAGAGAATGAGAAAAAACATAAGAGAAAAAGAATTTGCTTGAATGGTGGTTGCACCAATTCAGAGCGCCCCCACTTTGATACCAATTATAGGATTGAGAAGTGCTAGATGGGGAGGAGTGAATAGTAAGCGATGCGTGCTATAAACATAAAGAAAATGACTCATTTTTTTTACTTGGTTCATAGCCTCTTACTGCTCGTCCAAGGAATCGTTAATCACTTTCATTGAGCAATCCACTAGTAATCTCTTTCTCAAAAGAGAAAGAGACTCATCTTTTACAAATGATGAGGAACAATAACAAGCTTACCATTCCTAGAAAATAAAAGCACGAAGATAAAATGAAATAACAAATATACCAACAAATATAAGATCTTGGAGAATTGCTTTGTTGTCAGAGTAGCATGGCGACATTACGTAAGAGTTTTGGAGCGAGGCAAGAGCAAGAGTTCATAAGCAAGTGATAATCCAAAACCTCTGATCAAGACTTCTTTTATAGACTTAGATTGGTATACCAATCAGCCTGATCGGTATAACGATTTCCCCAAAAATCATATATTGATCTGGTTGATGAGTCTACTGATCTACCAATCCGACCTTCATCCAGTGTCCTTCCTCCATGTCATCTCCTTGATGTTGTAATCTGCCATGTCAACACTGCAGTCCTTATCCTTGACCGCGCCCTCTGCCATATCAGGCGGTCAAAGCTTATCCCCGAACCACGTCAGGCAGGTGGTCCTTATCTTGTACCATATCAGCCATCTGAGACTTATCCTATCCACAACGGATGCCACATTAGCAAACTAGATGACTCAGCTGACACATCAACATATAGTCTTCTAAATTGTTCGGTCTACCGATAGGTCCGATCGGTCTACTGATCCCTGCAAAACCACGTTAGCACAGAATATGATAATTAAGCACAATGTAAGTTTTGTAGTTACTTAACTGTCCGATCTTGACTTCGGATTCTGAGTGGAACTCTTAGTCCGATCATCACCTAAGGTTGTCCCTATAACGAGGACTCATCCTTACCTATTCTTTTTTTAATAGAAGAACCGCTCCACTCTAGGAGCTTACCTCAACTTATCGTTGGACAAACATTTGGTCCTCCAGACCTATTTGAGCTTCCTCTGCTCAGCATCCGATCACTTGACCCTCCAGGACTTTCTTCTGACTCAATGTTCAATCCAACTGACCCATCGAGTCCACCTTGCTTGATGTCTAGTCCACTAACACATCTTCCACTACCTTGTGTCCTTGATCTGCTAAAACTTCTATTGCCTAATATCCGATCTAACTAACATATTAGGGCTTTCACTTGCCTATTATCCAGTCAGCTTGACCTACTAGAGATTTTCTTCTTAAGCTACCTACACGCTTAGAAGTGTCATTAGATCACAATAATACTTAACTTTGACACTTTCCCAACATCAAAGCACATATTCGATTATATGGTTGATGGAGGTTGAAGGAGGGTTGATAGAGTGATTTTAGAGAGATTCTCAAGCCCTAGATCTAAACTTGGCATAAATACCCTCTTGAATCATCCCATGACACGGTTATGCCCATCAGCATGGCCAGGTTATATCGACCACTATGAAGAGCTTTGAGCGTTCTTCCATCTGACATGGTCATGCCCATTGGCATAGCTAGAGTTACCTGGTTCATCGTAGGAAAATCAAAATACAAATTCGTTTATATGGTGCTTCTTGCACAAACATCCCTAACATGTATGTAGAGTTAGTCATGGGATTAACCTTTTAAGTTGTAATCATAGTTTCTTGTTGGTGCAGGGAGCACCAAATAATCTTACTTAACTTCTAGAATTTTGATGTTTAACAATATACCAAGGTCTGTTAAAGTTTGACCAAGGGTTGATCCAAACAAGACTTGATGTTTGGAAGAGAGAACTCTAGTAAGGTCAAGGTTGACCGGATGACTAGCAAGGGAAAGACCTAGTTGTTGTTAGGCAAGGAAGTCTTAGTCAGAATGACTAGAAAGGAAGTCTTGGTAGATTAAGGACATTGGGTAGGAAGCCTTGGGGGTCGAGAATACCAGACAGGAAGCCCTAGGGGTCGAGGACACCAGGCAGGAAATCTAGATGGGTCAAGAACCGAAGGTCTAGCAGAAAATCTCGAGGGTCAAGATCAATATGAGAAAAAGTCCAAGCAAGTCTCGAAGACTGTAGGCTTGGCAAAGGTGAAATCCTAAGGATTAGACCTTATGTGATAAAGTCTCGGAGGAGTTGATCCTCAAGAAAAAGGTAAGCCTAGTAGGTTAGGTAGACTTACAAGATTATTCTAAATTACTTGTTTGTGTATGTATGTTTGTCTTGTAGGAACCTAAAGCTGGAAGCAAGATTGAGTAAGCAAACAGACGCAAATGGAAGGCAACTGACCATATGACCTGAATTGGTCAAGTTTTAGGTGCTTGGAATGGTTCTAGGTGCCTGGAATGGTTCCAGGCGCTCGAAACAGTCCAAGCGCCTAGAAGTCCAAGAACCTTAGACTGATCTAGGCGCATAGACAGGTCTAGGCACCCAGAAAGGTTCCATCCACTTGGACTAGAATCTGATCAAGTTAGGATAAGGTAACGACAGATTCGAATTGGATAGCCATCGAGCTTAGGGCGCCCGAAAGGCCTTCTAGGAGCACATAATAACTCTATATAAATAATGACAAGCAAAGACTTCAGCACACCAATTATCCTACTACTCTAATGCTATGTGATCAAATAAAAGTGAGATGGCTCTGCTCGTGCAATCGGGGAAGTGCTAGGAGGAGTGCGTGGCACTCAGGAGCTTCTAGACTGACTTGACTACACTTTGTTTGTATTACAAGCCGTACTTTCATTATATATTCCTTGTGCTTGTATTTAACTTGTAAGTGGTTTCTCCTCCTTTGGAAAAGTTTTGGAAAGGAGAAAAACTAGTGGACGAGTGTCTCCCGTGATTAGGCCTTGGACGTACTAATCCTGGGGGGTTGGGAATCAAGTAAACCATAGGTGTTCGTTTTCTTGTTTTATTTTATTATTATATTTCTACTGCTGCTAACAACTTTGATAGAACGAATGAAAGAACAAACAACGAAACATGAGAAAGACGATCGATATTCACCCCCTCTATCGAACGTACTAGTACTACAATTGGTATCAGAGTAAGAGGCTCTGATCGGACTAACTGCCCAAGGAGGCTATGGATTTAGGGGGAGAAAAGGTATAATTTTAAATATGTTTTTATTGTTTTAAAATTCATGTAATTTATTTCAAGTGCAAGGAGAGAGGGCACTATAAAAATAAGTGTCATACTCGAAAGATTAGGATGACACCATTGGTGGCAAAGGAGGAACCAATGCTAGGAGCTCGGAGGAGCAAAGAGCACATCACGTGCTTCAAGTGCCAGAGATCCAGATATTACAAGAATCAGTGCTCGAAGAGGAAGATGCAGAAAAAACCTACTGAATTAGAGGTTGCAAAATAGTTAGTAAATTTACAATTTATTAAAATGCCCCTAGAAAGCATGATAATTTTATTAATACTTTTTGTAATAATTTAGATATGGTGAATTTAAGAAATACAATTTTAATTTAAAATTTGAAATTAATTAATAATAATTTAGATAAATCTGAATTAAATAACTCAATAAATTCAAATCTAGACAATTTAAAAAATTCAAAATTAAAAAGTAATCAAAATAATTCACTATATAAATTCAATTTGAATAAATCCAATTTAAATAATCCAAAAGTAATAAATAATCAAAATATGGAAAATTCAAATCTTATTAATAATTTAAATTCAATAAATTTGAATAATAAAGATAATCAACAAGTCAATCTAGATATTAATCAAATTAATCAAAATCTTAATAATATCTTTGACTTATTCAAGTAAGATAAAGTTAACTCAATTAATTTAAAATAAATTAATGATACAACCAACCAAGATAAAATTAATGATAATCAAAATAATAATCATGATAAATCTAACAATTCAAATTCTGACCCAAAAATTTAAATAATGAATTTATTAATTAATTAAGATAAATCAATTTTTTTTTGATTAATTCTAATTTAAAAATTTTGAAATTAAATCTTAAAACTTCAAATTTTAACAAAATAAAATTTCATACTAATACTAATTTTAAAAATTCAAATTATAATTATCCAAATAAAATAAATTCAAAAGATAAAACTTCAAATAAGATAAATTCTAATCTTAATAATACAAATCTTAAAAATTCTAAATTAAATCCAAAAACTTCAAAATTAAATCCTAAAAATTCAGAAAATAAATATTCAAATATTAAAAATACTAACTCAAATTTAAATTCAAAAAATACGAACTTAAATTTTAAAATTCATTATCATAAAGTACCTTTTAATTATGAAATAATGAATTCAAAATTAAATCTGAAAAATCTGAAATTAAATCCAAATAATTCGAAATTAAATACAAAAAATCATGTAAATAAATATACAAATTTTAATAAGTCAAATTCAAAATTTAAAAATCCGAAATCAAATTTTAAAACTAATTATCATAAAGTGCCATTTAATTATGGAACTAATAATAAAATTCTACCCAATGAAACAATAAAATTAATAAAAATTAAAATGGATCAAATGGGTCGACACATTCGTGGTTTCACATGAAATGTGTTAAATTGAGAATTTGGTACATTATTAGAAATCAATGTTAAATTGTTTGACTGGGTTGACTCATTGCATACTTGCCATGTATATACAATTTATGTTAATTTATGCTAGTATTTTATTCCTGCTTAATCTTGAATGGTTAGATAGAAAAAAGGTTGATTGACACTTGCCACATGGTATCAGGATGGAACAACATGATAGTACGTTAGGGAAGCTTAGTCTAGGTAGTCAGGTGGGATAAGGAGTACCCTATTTGGTCTGCTTAGTTAAGTGTAACTGACTGAAGCTATCTCTCCATATCTTAGACTAGTTAGACCAAAGCTTTTCAATAAATAGGTTAAATATATATAATTTCTTTAAAAAGTGATCGTTACTCCGATACCCAAGAAGGCCTTTGTGCCTTGCCATGACCTTGAAGTTAATTTTTGAAATATATAATAATCCTAAATCTAACATTGTTAGGATCAAAGGAATTTAGATATCTCCACAATGATATGATATTTTTCACTTTGGGCCTAAGCCCTCATGATTTTGTTTTTGGGCTTTATCCAAAAAATCTCATACCAATGGAGATATCTTTCTCTTATAAGCCCATGATCTTTCCCATGTGTTTTCGATGTGGGACTTTGCTTGCAACCTTGCAACACCAACAATGTCTCCATCAAATGAAGGACCACCATTACTCTCATGGTCCAGGTCTCTCCTCAAATATTTGGTCACTCTTGACCTACTCCGAGAATTGAGTTGTACCCCATTATAATAAATCTATCACTCTTGACCTGCTTTGATACCAATTGTTAGAACCAAGAAATTAAGATATCTCCACAATGATATGATATTGTTCACTTTGTGCGTAAGCCCTCAAGATTTGTTTTTGGGCTCTACCTAAAAGACCTCATAGTAATAGAAATATCTTTCATCTTTTAAACCCATGATTTTTTTAATGTATTTTTGATGTGGGACTTTGATTGTATTTCCAATAATCCTCCCCTCAAACGAAGGGTCATCATTACTCTCATGGTTCGGGCCTCCCCGTAAGCATTCGATCACTTTGACCTGATCTGGGCCTCCCCGCAAACATCCGATCACTCTTGACCTGCTTCGGTCCCTCCCCTTAACTTCGTTCAAGGCCACCCCACATGACATTCTATCTGGACCATGACTCTGATACAAATAAAATTATCACACCTAGAGGGTATACTTGTCCTCCAAACTAGATAATATACACTTGTGACAAATCTGATACAACATAATACACAACTAACATCGCAAAGATAAAGAAAGAAAATGACGTATATATATATATTAAATATCAGAGATGATAAGAATTAAAATGACTAAAATTTGACATAATTTAATATAATTAGGGATATAATAATAATATAATTGGTAAATAATAACAAAATAAAATTATAGGAATATATAGAATTTATTAGATTTTTTTGGGAATTTTTCAAATTTTAAAATAAATTATTTGAATATTTTTCGGGATAAATTGATTAAGGGTTTAGGAAGCCTCTTTAAATTACCCTATTTAAATGAGGAGTTGATTGAACATAGACCTAAGTTGGATGATTATAACCTAAGTTTCATTTCTTTCTCCCCACCGATCCCCCTGTCAAGCCCTGGGAGGGTATTTATCCGACGAAAATTGGACAACACCTCCCCTGTACGGCGGACAATATCCTGCTACATAGTACATTAAATACCCCATACAGGTATATACAAATATACAGAACATAAAAAAAACCACAACCACGCAAATAAAGTATCAATACATATCAAAATGACAACCAAACACAAACATCATCTGATATGCGTGCCAACACGACTTACCTCACAAATAACAACTCTCAGACTCCAAACACAAAGCATACTCAACGTAATGCACTTAATACAAAACCATAACAATAACCAAATAGAAATCAATACCAATGTGCGATGCGAACAAAATAAAACCCTCCGGTGACTCGGGACAGGCGGACTGGACTCTCCCGGCGACATGCAGAAGAACTAACTAATAGCTGAGAAAATAAACATAAACAACGGGATGGTAAGTCCAAAAGACTCTGCGGGTATAAGAAAGATAGTGCATGATAATAATAAGCAATAAGAGATCAAGGAGCATACAGTCTCATAGAAGGTAGGTACTCTATCATAGATATGACCATGTACCATACATAACAAATACTCTACAATGATATAGTCCACATCTCTAACCAACATAACAATAAAATTTTACCATTCTAAATCAGTCAGGTATCAGGTATAAATCATAACTCCAGCATATGGTACCATCTCAGACATGGGTAAACAACTAAACATATATA
>JBBUKS010000095.1:5846200-5857471 GCA_038050645.1 Hedychium gardnerianum | reverse complement strand
CTGTGCATTTTTTGCAAAACGTGTTAAGCACACACCGCATCGGGCTACCCAACAGACTTGACTAGGCTTGGAGATTGATACTTGAAAAGTTAAGTCACTCATCGTACTATGCATGGAGAACTTTTACTTAGGTCATTCTCAAACAATTCTTGTATCATGCTCACTAATAAAACTATATGATAGGATTAATCTGACTCACTGGGGATTATGATGCACCATATTATCACATAAATTTAGATTGCATGTTTTTTTCTTGAGGACAAGTAAATATTTAAGTCTGGGGGTGTGATGTGTGTATATTATATATGTTTTTATGCATTGTTTGTTGCACATCTACTTGTATTTCACTTAGTATGATCTACATTATCACATTGTATCTCATATTATTGTCATACTTTTACTCCTTTAGTTCGGAGATTTGCTCTATTTGTATTTTGATTGATAGGTCGCCATTTGGAGCTTAAATGGAGCAAAATAGACATTGAAGCAAGCTTGGGTAGAGAAATCTTACTAGCATGGCCATGTGTCTTCAGGGCATAACCGTGCCTCACATGGCACGACCGTGCCTTTGTGTGCCAAGTTGACTTGGGAGTGAGACCTATAAAAAGGGCTCAAGATCTCCTTTTTAAGGGGAGGAAAGGTTTTCCCTTTGAGGGAACCTATGAGGTCCATTTCCTTGCCGATTTCGATGCTCCGTCCACCTCTAGATCTTGGATTTCATCCCGAAGACGCCGACATCCTCTTGATAAACATCTCTTCCTCTCTATTCTTTGTTTGGATTTTAAGAATGCTTCTTTACATGTCTTTAGTTTGTTCTCTCCTTGCTATAGAGTAGATCTTCAAGATTATAGGATCTAGGGAGTAGTTTTGATGTGATGTTGATGTATAAACTATGGATTTGCCAATTTTCTTGTTTAATGACATGTTTATGATTTGTTCTATATGTGTGTCTTGTTTGTGTTTGAATTATTGTGTAAGTGAAGTGTATGCATATGGATGTGAAGGATTGGTCACCATGTAGAAGTGAGACTTTATATCATATGATCGGGGAGCCCTTAGTGACAGAGGGTAATCTTTGACAAAACTTTCTAGAGTCCTCGCCTTGAAATGGGGACAATTCTCTACAAGGGATTAACTAATTAGTGTTTAATGAGTTTGCATCAATTTAATGTTAGGAAGTGACTTGTGTAATCTAGATTGTATGACCAGGGAGCCCTTAGTGAGAGGATAATCCTTTAATCAGACTTTCTATGTTACCTCTTCTACTTAATAGCATTGAATGAACAATAGTGTAAACAATCTGGTAAAACCTTCACGGTCCGTATAAGTATGTAAATATGGAGGGTAAGGGAATAAACAATCCATAGTATGTCAACTTGCATTATAATGAAACAAAAATCCTAGGATCACCTTCCCAATCTATTTCCTCTCTTGACAACCAACCTCCTTGACAACCAACCTCTCTCATCTTAGACCTCTCAACCTCTCTCACTCTCTCTCTATCTCAACTTCTAGCTCACAAGATTTCAACTAACTTTCGACTATTTAGATAACTTATTTTGTGGACTCACTAGAACATTTATGAGAGCACAGTAGGTGGCTGAATTGATTGGGCAATCGATTCATCTCAAGCCAATAGATTGACAAATCGATTGAGAAGCTACTATCGTGAGAGCACAGTGAGTGCTAGAATCAATTGGCTAATTGATTGTGGCATTTCCAATCAATTAGGGTAATCGATTGAGAGTTGTTTGTCGAGTGAACAGAAGATTTGTGAATCAATTGGGGCAATCGATTTATCTTGGTTCTCGAGTAAACAAAAGGAGCCTGAATTGATTGGGTAATCGATTAGTGAATTTTATAATCGATTGGGAGAAGCCAAAATCATGAGTGAACAATGTGTTTATCATGGGAGAACATAAGAGGCTATAATCGATTGAGTAATCAATTACAGCCTGGCCAATTGATTGGGTGATCGATTAGGGCTAGTTTGTTGCAAGAACAAAAAGCTTCTCAATCGATTGGGTGATGGATTAAGAAGTTGGTAATCGATTGGCTTGGTTCACCAATCGATTATGCATTCGAAAAAGAGTCATTTTAATGGGCAGATCTGACGTGGTAATCAATTGGTGCGTAAGGCCAATCGATTAAGAAACTCTAAATCAGTAGGATAAAAGGTTTTCGCATGGATTGACGCAGCAACTCTATGAGACTTCTTCACAAACTGTTAACGCCGGTTCTTGGACGATTCTGAGTGAAGTTCTACTGCATTTCCAAGTCTACAAGAGGTTTTCTCGAGCTACAAGATCAAGAGCAAGGTTTCTCATTGTATTGGTTGTATTTACATTCTTGTTCTTCTTGTATTCTTGTTGTAAGCATGTGTTGTTTGTATGAGGTTTGTCCACCTCTGTGAAGGAGGTTTTTCATAGTGAAGGTGTGAGAGAGAGCTAGATCCTTGGATTAATCACCTCAAGGAGGTGAGAGCTTGTTGGGTGGTGAGATGAAATTAGAAAAAAGAAATGAGAAAAGGGCTTAAGAAATGGAGGAGAAGGAAGAGGAAGAAACAAGAAGGAGAGGAAGGGGTAGGCACGACCATGTGTGAGGGTTACACGACCGTGTCGTAAGGGTTTTAAACCCTAGGACCGCCACATGACCGTGTCTAAAAAACATGGCCTGTGGTTGAGTTACTTCTGCCTCTTGGACACGACCATGCTGAATAAACACGCCCATGTTTGAAGTCTTTCTGGAAGGGGCACGATTGTGCCTAGACTTTGGAGGCATATAATTTGATAGTAAGCACCGCACTACGCAGTTAAGGATACTGTTTCACTACCATCTTTCTTGCGCCTTGTTGAAAGAATGTTCCTCAAAAACTTGGCAAATTTGGGTATTTGCTGCAAGACATCTATAAGTGGAATCTCAATGCATATTTTCTTGATCTTCATCAAAAACTGGTTGAATTCCTCATCCCTTTTTGCATTTGTAATCCATTGAGGGAAGGTATCGGTGGTACAATTCTACCCTGTAGGCTAGCCTCAATCGAGTTGTCGTTCTCAACTTCTTCTTGGATGTGCTCATGATGTGTAGAAGAAGGAGCTGACTATCCTATTAGTTTACTCCTGATCTCTTCAGATGTAGCAGTCACTTGGGGATGCCCAAGGTCCGTCTGCTTCTTAGCTTGATGACATTACAATGCTCAACTGGATTATTCTCTGGTTTTCCTAGGAATGACCCTTGTTGTCTTGATGAAGTTGTAGCTATTTGTGCCACTTGATTATCAAGAACATTTAAGTGATTTTCAACATTATCCATTCTCCCACAAAGCTTCTTGATATCATTCTTCATTTCTAATTGATCGACACACATTTCCTCAATTAACTTCTCCAAGCATGGTGGTTGTGAAGTCTACTAAAAATTTAATGTTTGCCCCATTTGCTCTTGATTATTGCTACGATAGGAGAAATTTGGATGAATTCTCCATCCAGGGTTGTATGTGTTTGAATATGGGTTGATGGGTCTTGATTTGAAATTTCCAATTGCATCTAATTGTTCAATCTGAGCTAATTATGTTGTTATAGCTCCAAGTGGACAAGTTTCCTTTGCATGCTCCATTTCACCACATATTTTACAGCTTACACTGATTGCATTTGCTTGATTGGTGCTCATAACTTCAAATTTCTTTATAAGGGCATCCATCTTGGCAGAGATTAAATTCAAAGTGTTAACCCCATGTATTCCTGGAATTTTAATTGGGTTACTTCTTTCTGATACCCACTGATGATGATTTATAGCCACACTCCCTATTATTTCTTCTGCTTCATCTATGCTCTTATTCATCAAAGCTTCACCTGCTGCGAAATCCAAAGTGACCTTAGTTTTATAGTTAATTTTGTTGTAGAAAGTGTGGATAACTAGCCACTTCTCTAATCCATGATGGGGGCATTGTCTCAAAAGTCCTTTGAATCGATCCCATGATTCATAAAGAGATTCCCCATCATGCTATCTGAAGTTAGCTATTAAATTTCTCATATGTGTCGTCTTGCTTGGAGGAAAGAACTTTTGCAAGAATGTTTGTTCACATTATTCCCAAGATGTAATGCTATTTGGAGGTAGGGAATTTAACCATGTTTTGGTTCTATCTCTTAGTGTGAATCCAAATAATAATAATCTTATGGTCTCGGCTGCTACTCCATTCATTTTTATGGTACCACATATCTCATAGAACGTCTCCAAGTGTTTATTAGGATCTTCATTGGGTCCACCCCATATTGATTTTGTTGTACCATGGAAATTACCGCAGACTTGATTTCAAAATTATTTGTCTCAATAGTAGGTCTAGTGATACTAGATCAGAGGCCCCTTACATAAGGTGTTGCATAGTCTTTGAGTGGTTTGTTTGCCATATCTAGTTGTTCTTGCTCTTCTTCTAAATTATTTTGCAGATTTCTTCTTCTTCTTCTTCTGAATGTTCTATCTATCTCTAGATCAAATGACAATATATTATCTGCAACTCTGTGCATACAAGAACAAACTCTAAATAAAGTTTTTGTGTAACGAGGAATAAAGAATATAGAGTATGAAAGCAAGAAATAAGAATTAATTCATTTTTGAATTATGTATGTATGTAAAAAAAAATGTAATGTTTTTGGATTATCTATATATGAACAAAAGACACTATTCACAAGTAAACAAAATATAAATTTTACTAACAAAAACAAAACAAAAAAGTCTAGGCTAACTAAATCACTAGTCACTAATGTTAATCTAAAACAATCCCGGCAACGTCGCCAAAAACTTTTTAGGCAACCACAAGTCCACGGTAACATCGTTAGTAATATAAATGGTTATCGTATCCATAGGGATTGTGGATTAATGCACTAGTGATTTTGTTAAATTATCTAGACTAATCGAGTTGAGAGCTTGTGAACTTAAAAGGTAGAAAGTGTGAGAAAAAGTTTGAGAGAGTGAGAGTTGTTAGGTATAGGTCCACAAGAGAGGTAAGTGAGTCATGAAGGTTGGTTTAGGGATCGATTCTAGGCTTTCGATTTCACTATAATGCTAGATAATTTCCCTATAACATGTTTATCTCTTAATTCTCAACATTACTCCTTTGAATTATGGTAAGTTCCTATGTCAAGATCTTTTAACTCTAGAAAGTGGAATAAGTGCCGAAGCCCTCTATCACTAAGGGCATAAATGTTCGATTGAATGAGTATCCATTATCACTAAGGATCTTCAGATTATCCAGTCAGTAGCAACTCTAACATAGAAGCAAACACCCTAGATCTACATTCACCATTCACATAAACATTTCGTCAAACATATACAAGACACAACACATATAGCATAAGAGGTAATATCTCATAGAAATAGAAAATTGGCATATCCATAGTTCATACATTATCAATCACATCATAGATACTCCCTAACCCTAGAATGCAAGAGATCTACTCTATACATAAGGAGAGAAAGCACGAAGACAATTAAAGAAACATTTAACCCTATCTAGAGAGAAGAGGGAAAAAATACTTAGCCGGTTGTCATCTTGGTCTTCGAGAGTGCTCTCCTTACTTGGATGATGGATGGATCGGAGAAAACTGCCTCGAATCAGCGGTGAAATCTCTAGAAATGGAGTGGAGATGGACTTTGTGTTCTCCCTAGAAGGGAAGAATAACCTCGCCTTGAGAAAGGGGTAAAATCCTCTTTTATAGGCATGGGGTATGACCCCTATTTTTCTAGCACACGACCATGCCTAAGAGGCACAACCTTCTCTCAAGGCTGGCTGGAATGGATGCACGGTCATGCCTATGAGGCACGCCCTAGTGTTGAGGAAGCACTACTAGCTAGACACGATCGTGTTTGGGACACACAGTCATGCCTGGAGTTTTCCTAGGAATAACACATGGTTGTGTTTGAGACACATGGTCGTGCCTAAGCTTTCTTCACAAATGTCACACAATTATGTCTGGGACACACGATCATGCCTGGAGTGTCTTCTGTTGTTGAGGCACGCTCGTGCCTAAGGGCCACGACTAGTGCCTTGGTCGTGCCTGGGAAGAACGGCCTGGGGTCTTAGCCCTGGTTGTTCTACTTTCTGCTCTGCTTTCTTCTTTGCTCTTCATTTAAGCTCTATTTTGCTCCGAAACACACCCTGTCAATGAAAATAAGGAAAAAGCAGATCTTCGAATGTTATGGAGTAAAAATCATGATAACATAATAAAATGAGGTGCGATAATGTAGATCATGTCAATGAAATATAAGTAGTTGTGCAATATAAAGTGTCTAAAAATATATATAATCTACGCACATCACTAGACTTATATTTTCTGCATCACAGAGTCAGCACATACAGAATATATAACACAATAAATATTGTTCGACAGTCTTGGGACTGTCTGGTTCTAACTTTTGGATTGTCCATGAAATCCTAGGTCGAACTAACGCCTACTATTCTCTCAATGGGGAACGCATCCTTACCTACTCCTCTCAGGAGAGTTTACCTGTTGCCAAACATCTAAACCTCCAGAATGTTTGGACTTACACTCAGCATCCGATCTCGACCTTGGGACTTTCCGCTAGGTGTCCAATCCTCGACCCACCTAGACTCCTGCCTAGTGTCCTCGACCCCCGGGGCTTTCCACCTAGTATCCTTGACCCCTAGGACTTTTGCTCGATATCCTCGATCTGCCAAGACTTATGCCCAGTCCCTTGGACCAGGACTTCATTGCCCAATCACCCTGATCGGGTCTTCTTGCCTAGTCTAACTGACCAGGACTTAGTTGCCTAGCCTTTGACTAGGACTTTCACCTTGCCTAAGTTCCCTTAGGACTTTCTGCTTGAGTTTCTTGCACACTCAATTAGACTCATTAGATAACAATATACCTTAACTTTGAACTTTTGTCATCTATCAAAATATAGGTTCGATTAGTTGGTGCTTCCAGCACCAACACCGACCGCTATTGGTTTAAGGAACAAAGAGTTCCCCCACCTTGATGACTTGATGTATGTGTAGGGGGAGATTGTGCCATAGGAGCTGGTACAGAAATCCCAACTGATATAGTAGAAGAGATAAATTTATGTGATGAAAAGGCTGACATGTTTGAGTATAAAATAGACGAGTAGGCTTAAGGTCACAAAGATGAAGAATCTGTTAGAGATGAAACAAGGAAATTTGAGATAGAGACTCCAGATTCATCAGTTTGTCCATCAAGCAAGAAGCCACCACCAGAAAGAAAAAAGGAAAGTCTGATGATGTTCTAGGTGACTTGGTGGAAGAGATTCACAATTATGTTAATGTTGTTACAGAGGCTAATGAGGAGATGAAGGGAATTTTTACCTATTTTAAGAAACAAACTGAGAATAGTGATAGAAAAATGAGGATATATGATGAGTTAATGAAAATTTCTAACTTCTCTCAATAAGAAATTATGGATGTCGAGGAGTACATTCTAAAGGATGAACATAAGGTTGACAAGTTCTTTGCATTGCCAAAGGCATTTAGGAGATATTATGTGGTGAAGCAACTCTCTGAGATCAATCCATACCAACCAAGCTTTGACTTCCATATATGAATTAGATTGTTGGTACTTATATTTTGATATGCTTTTAGACAGTCATGAAATTATTTTGGATAAAACTTGTTGGATGAATGTCATTTTGAATTTAATTTTTTGGATGATTTCCATTTTTGATATAACTTGTTGGATGGATGCCAATGTAATAGAGAGATATGCTTCATTCCATTTTTCATTCTTTTATTTTTGAACTATAGATATGATTCCTGTTATTTGAGCTACATATATGCTTCCTGTTATATGTGTTATATTTGAGAGATGTCCTAAGGCAATCGTCTTATGGTTTGTACCTATTTATTAGATAAATAAAGATTCACTATTTGATTATACATATTTTGTGTATATGATTGAATCTTAAACTCACTTACTGAATGTCCGCAATATGATTCATAGCATGAGAGAACTTGTGATTGGATCACATCTAGTGAGCATCTCTACATGTATAATTATGCATGTATTGAAATCTTTCCTAGTTGACAAATTGATGTGTTTGGACATCATTGATTATGTGAGACTAGAACGGGTTATACTCCTTGGTCTAACCAAGCAGTTGTTCCTCACTAGCTAGAGACATTGAGATGTCGAGAGTTAAACGTTGATGCTAGTTATGGTAACTAGTTCATCGGAGTGACTTGCTATAAGACTTCATATGGTTTTATACATATATATAGATATGTCAATGAAAATCTTACTGCAGCTCGAGTGCAAGTTAATTTGACTTGAGGTATTTAAGTTACCTTGGTCATGGAGACTTATACTTTGACATCCTAAGTAAGCATATCCTTAGAGGTGTGGCCCTAGGATGATGATTGGGTATAAGTCAAAGTGTACGAAGGTGTTTGGATAGCCCACAGAGAATTCACCGCTCCTTGCGAGGAGATGTATATCCTATAGCCGCTTGTCAAGATTGTTACTCAAAGTCTTTAGCCAAAATATTGCGTGTTAAGAGTATTGCACTCTTGGACACATGTACGAATAATTTGAATCCATAGGACGAGTAAGTATTACTTGGGCTAGGTATGACGTAATCAACCTAGTGGGGACATACACTTAAACCATGTTCTGAGCCAAATAGGTATAAGACGAGTGAAAGGAATAAACACGACTCACTATAGCTGCTGAAAAGTTTCAGAAGATGTTCTAGGATCAACCGTTGATTTTTTGATTAATTGGAGATCATGATGTACTACTAAGTATCACTCATGATTGATCCATGATTAATGGTTAATTATGGATGGCTAAGATAAATCGAAAACCTATTGAGTCACACGCACTACGAGTTTATCCGAAAGATTTAAAATGAGTTTGAGAATTAGATTCTTAGATCGAGAGAAACTAAGTCTGTTTAGACCAAACGAAGGGAAAAAATGGAAATAAGAGTGGCGCAATGGAAGTATGGATGGGCTACATCTTTTGAAGACGAGTTTGATCATCTTTGGTTTAATTATAAATTAAAATTGGTTTGATTTTTGATTAAGAGAGTTTTGGTTTTGAACCAAACCAAAAGTTTAATCGGTTAAGTTTTGATTAAGGAAATTGGGTCAGGTTTGGGCTTTCTAATCTAACCCATCTAAGGGGATCTATATATTGATATAGAAGAGAGAAAAATAAAGGACAATTTATTAATTTTGTGATTAGGTTTTGAAATCTAATTCTCTCCTCTCTTGTGATGTCGACCACAAGCCACCAAGGAGCCTTGTTCTCCTTGGTGCGCTGGCTCTAGCCCCTCTGGCCACCACCACCCTCCGGTCAGCAGCCCTCCCGCCGGTCAAAAGGTCTTCGGAGGTGTTCCCTTCGGCCGTTGGAGCACCACCGAGCAAAAAAAGATCGAGCGGACAGATTCTGTCCGCCCATTGTTCAGCCCCTTCCCGGCCTCCTTTCGCCCCATTTTTGGCGAGCAAATGTTTCTACCGGATACTCGACATCTAGGGATACTTGTTACCTCCTCATCAGAGAAATTTGGACACCAGAAAGCTTTCGGGAAGACCTGTTCACAATGAGTTTTTCGAGCGGACAGCAGGCTATTTTTTTTTGGTTGCTCTCTCATGTTGGTGTCGTTTGGTTGCATATGCTACCGAACACCAAACCTTGTCTTCACACAGAAGGCTAGTACCTTTTACGAGGATAAAAATCATGACTTTTGAAGTCATCTTGAAGATCACTCGGCGTGGATACGAAAAGAGGCGAAGCTTCAAGAGCATCGCTTGGTTGATGTCATTTCCTCTTCACGTCATCCATCAGGTATACCTAGCCTAAATTTACTTTCCATAAAATTTTAATATGTGATAATATCTAGCATGTTGTATCCTTGTATGAGTGTGGTGTGTGTAATATAATAAATTAGTTTATTATATTATCTTTATTTTTCGCTACACATGTTTACGAAACATGTTTTAGCATGCACCTGCGTCGGGCACCCCCAACAATATGTTGCAGATATGCTTACAGTGTAGTTTCATTTAATACTAAAGACTGTGTTGCTGGTCTTCATAAGATCAGCAATAATGTGTTGTTGGTCTTCAGAAGATCAGCAACACATTGTTGTTGGTCTTCTGTAAACGAGTTCAAAAAAAATTTGGGTTCAATATAGTGTATTGTGATGGTGTTTGACGGTATGAGTGTTATAAGAAGATTGAGCCGAGCACATAGGAGTTTGTTTAGAGTGATTTGGACATCTAGGTCCATCAACCACTTTTGAGACAAAATTGATTGATGAACCTAGGGTTTGTAGCAAACTGTGTTGTTGGTCTTTAGAAGATCAATAATTGTTGGTCTTTTGAAGATCAACAACATGTTGTTGTTGATCTTATGAAGACCAACAACACAGTCTTCGCAAACCCTAGGTCTATTAGTCGATTTTGTCCCAAAAGTGGCTAATAGACCTAGAGATGTCCAAATCACTCCAAACAAATTCCTATGTGCTCGACTTAGTCTCATTATACTCATATTGAGAGCAGTTATATTTTTTTAACTCGATTCAAGTATGATAAAATGCTCAGTTTAGTAAAATCAAGTATGTCGCAAAACTAAGTACATAGTTCAGTAAAATGCTAAAAAAATGTCAAGTTAAAAAAAGCAATAACATGTATTGCTAACAAGACTAGCAATAATGTGTTGAACCGAGGGTAATATAATAAAATATTAAATTAGGTTATACACAAAAATCTCCAAATAAATAAGTTTTTGTTGCATTATCTAGGGTTGAACCAAATAATATTGTGTTATATTTTATTTCTATAACCAAGGTTATGCATGATAACTTGAATCAAATGCACCCTTAGAGTCATTCTAACTCTAGTTTTAATTATCTAAATATTGTATTTAGCTCGAATTTATTAATCAAGTGGAAGAATGACTCACCTGTTTACATAAGGTGCGTGAGTTTTATTCAGTATTTAAACTGTTATGATTATGCTATTGTTGGATTACCACACCTGGATAGTAAATTTGGGGACCAAATTTTTATTAGTGGGGGAGAATGTTAAATATGGCAAAATAAAATAAAATGGGTGTTAATTGAGGAAAAACCCTACACAAATTTTTAGGGATTTTTGAAAATTTGTCGAGGATTTAATCGAAGATATATGAATTATTTAAAGTTATTTCTATTTAAACGGAAGTTGATTGATTCAATTTAAGCCTAAGTTGAATTCATTAAGCTATAATTTAATTAATTAAATCCTGAAGTGTATTATTA
>JBBUKS010000095.1:5797563-5834985 GCA_038050645.1 Hedychium gardnerianum | reverse complement strand
CTTCCTGCCAGAATCGCACATCTGGACTTCTGCCTGGTGTCTGGCCCTCTAGATCCGTCAAGTCAGTCAACCCTGCATACTTAGCTCAACTTGTTAAATAGTAACACTCTAACTTTAACCTGTTGTCATACATCAAAACCTTAGGGTTTGACTTTTAGTGCAAACTGCACCAACACCAACAACCCCCGACTCCTGGGACTCCTCGGGGCTATTGGGACTCCCGACTACCAACAATCCCGGCTCTTGGGACTCCCCGGCTACCAACAGCCTTCGGCTCCTGGGACTCCCCAGCTACCAACGACCCCCGACCCCTGGCCTCTGAGACTCGATTACCTAAAAAATGCACTCATAATATCCTCCACATCTCCCGAAACTAATAGTCGTTATCCCAAAAATGACGCAGATAACGTGAGCGTTACTCCGTAAAGAACGTGAGGAACACGACCATTTACTCTAAGTAAATAGGGGAGTAAATGAGATAACATGGGTAGAAATACCGGAACATATGGAGAACATGAAGGAGTCCATAACCCTATAAAAGGTCGCGTACTTTTGCAGGCACAGGGACGCGCACATACGTATCTAGAAACCTTAACTATTGTTCATTTTCTTCATTCTTGAGCGTCGAAGTGAATACACTGGAGAACCTCGTGACCGTCATTCTAACCGTTCTCTTCTAGCCTCTTCTAGGTGGATGTACGCGGGCCTCTCCCCAAGTTCCTCCTGTTGCTTGATGATTGACGACAAAGTCAACATCGACGCCAACTCACAGTGTCTCGCTTGTCGGCGTTCCTAGGCAGGATCAAAGTTGTTCAAATTTATTGATTTAATTAATTTTATATGTATTGAATGAATATAAACAAGCTTTTATCAAGCCGAATACCAAACTTATGTACCAACGTTTGATTCAACCTTATCCTTAACTACTTGCATTTTTAGTTTTTTTTTAAATTTCTTTCATAACTCCACACATCATCGTATCATTCTTATCTATGCTATGCCCCTAGGGCTACAATGTAACAGTCGAACGCTCAAGTTATCACTCGGGTATTTATAATTCGATTTCCAATTATAACACATTTATAATAATTTTTTTTTTCTAAATATAGTATATAACCAAAAGATATTAAACTTTCAGATGGTCCGCTACTAATAAAAAAAAAAATCTATAGATCGTCACTTACTTAATTCATCATTCTTATCTATGCTACATTCAATTTTTTCTTTCTTATTTCTTCCTTAATAACTAAACACTCGTTCATGCATAAAATACGGTGGTGGTGGGTCATACTAGAGTCACAATTTTTCGTCTAGATAAATCACACACAACTACAAAAACTATATTTCAAACTTCAAACTAATGCTTCATGATGAGCATCCACATGCCTACGGGTGTACAGTTAATTAATGCATAATGATGAGTATCAACCCACAGTAGAAAAAAAACTTGGCTCCATTGAATTTATATCAATATATAAAAAGATATACAACATCACATTCGTATTGAGTTTTTGATTGATCAATTATAAATTAATTTTATGATTTATTTTTTTTTACATAATTTCAAGATGAATTATAAAAAATACGTGGAGTTAGCATAATTATTTTTTATTTGAGTAAATTTTTGATCGACCTAAAACAAAAAGAGCGGTTTGATAATGCTATTGCATCCCTTGCAAAACCTATTAAAATAATACCATAGAGATATTTGCTTCCTACTGAACAGTTAGGAAAGGGAAATGTATCTGAAAGTTCTTTAATTTGCGGGTCGGATTTTGTCGGATTGAAGATTTAGATCCGGAACGTAGACTTAGCCCGTCCGTACGTCGTTTTCCTCCTGATTTCATTCTCCCTCCGCGCTTGCTCCGTGATCGATGTTTCTTCAATGACTACTCACAAGAACAGGAATCGCCAGCCAGGATGAATCAGCTTCAATCCGAAGCGCGTCAAAATTATGCGTCGCACGTTACATTTCGATTTGTTTGGATTCTTTGTAATTATTAGTCACTAAGAAACTGTTTAAGTAGCTTCCTCTGCGTTAACGTGGACGCTTCGCTTCCTGCTCTCTTCAGCTTCCACCGTGCGCGCGAGCTTAATTTTGCACTATAAATTCTTATGCGACATCCAGTTTCCTTCTCCATCCGATCCTCTCTCAACACCAGAAGCAGCAGTACCATGGATTCCATTAAGAATCTGGCAGTCCTTGCGCTCGCCTTCGCCTTCCTTGTCGCGTCGGGCAGCGGCCGCGAACTCTCCCTGGTGGAGCTCCACCAGGCCGCCGAACTGGAGGCGAGACTTTCCGTGGGGCTGGCCGAAGGCGGCGGGCTGGTTGAGTGCTGGAACTCGCTGCTGGAGCTGCGGTCGTGCACCAACGAGATCGTCCTGTTCTTCCTGAACGGGGAGTCGTACCTCAGCCTCGACTGCTGCCGCGCCATCCGCGTCATCACCCACCATTGCTGGACCTCCATGTTCACCAACCTCGGCTTCACCGTCCAGGAGAGCGACATCCTACGCGGCTACTGCGACGCCGATACCGTCCCTACCACGCCCGCTCAACCGCCATCCGCCGCCCCCCTGACCGCCGTCGCTGGGGCAGAGATCGCTGTTGATGCTCTGACGCCCTGATTAGGCTTCCACTAGTACTGCTCATAATTAGATAAATATGAATAAATGATCACAATATCGTGAATCAGTAACAGATATTGTCCGTAAGTGCCACATCCTTGTTACAGTATCAGACATCTTTGCTTCTAGAAAATATTATTATAAAGTTTTTCTCATAGAAAAGTAATATTTCTGAGATTTTCATGTTCTTTGTGATTTCATCAATCTACATGAAATCAATCGGCAGAGATTTCCTCCCGCAAGTCGACGGCAATAGCCTAGCGCCACGTGGCTAGTGGGAGCTTGGGGACGCGCGCACGTGCTCCTCTTGTTCACGTAATTAAGGTGCCCTTCGTCGACGCCACCCTACTCTGACCGTTCGATCAAGCCCACTCTGGTCAACACGTCCAAGTCTGAAGGAATATTTAATATAGAGCAGCGAACGACGACGGCGACGTAGGTGGAACTGCCGCCGGGAACCGTCTCCACTGGCCACATCAGTTTCGGCTTCCCCTTCGCCCCGGTCATTTCTATTGCAATCTTTGGATTTTAATTATTAAAGATCGGTAGTCCATTAATGAGATAGGACGGAATTTAATTGCGAACATTTTTTAATATAGGGGCCTCTCTGAAATATTTTCATTTTTAGGGGCCGATTTGGG
This sequence comes from Hedychium gardnerianum, assembly GCA_038050645.1. NCBI lineage: Eukaryota > Viridiplantae > Streptophyta > Magnoliopsida > Zingiberales > Zingiberaceae > Hedychium > Hedychium gardnerianum. Next base: position 5,831,719 of record JBBUKS010000095.1, on the reverse strand, counting down.
TTTTTGCCCTTCTGTTTAATGACACAAATTAATTTCAAAATCAGTTTATGCCATTAAAACAAGCACAGTATTAGACAAAATTAAATCACTTAAGTCGTTTTGAAATTAGTTTGTGATAAAAATTTTAAAATTGTCTTAGGTTTCTAGTTGCAAGAAGATTTTAAAGATTATATATTTTATTTTAAAATGACAGAAATTATAATTTTACATGGCACGAGTTAATTTATATGACAGACAAAAATAAAGCTTAGTGAGTAAAATTATAATTTGAAATGTCTTGGGAAGTTTTAAAAAAGTGATCAGGAGCAAAATTGAAATTTCCCTTGAGATAATTAACCAGGTGCGGTGTATGAGACGAACGGGGGCAACCAAACCAACAGCGCACCGGCAACTCACCACATGGTCTCCTTGCACACCACGGCAGGGCACCTACCGGCTGCAGCCGGTCGCCCTCCAAGACTTAGGAAGATGCCGACCAGTTCGATCCTCCTCGGCTATAAGTACCCAGCCACTCCTAAGTCTCTTCTTTTTTTTCCCTTTCTTTCTTTTCTCTTCACTTCAGCTACGCCCCGTTGCCTCCGCCGCAACCGCGCAGCCCTCTGATTCTTCTCCCTTCGATCTCATTTACCTTCTCGACATACCAGATCCACGCAGGTGACTCCCCTTTTTCATCCTTTGCTGACTTTTCCGGGTTTTTTCCCCAACTTTTGATTCTCGGTTCAATTTCTTTTCTTTGCTTTGTTTTTAATCCTAGCTATGTTTTTGTTAGTAGATATGTTCCCAATTTTTCGATCAAATTTTGCTTCTTTTCTGGATATCTATGTTATTACGTCTCTTTAACCTGTTCGAATGAAGTTTTGGCATCCTCTGGAAATGAAAAAAAAAAATGCGAGTTTTGTGATGCAATCTGTAAGCATGTGTATCCTTTTATTCGCTAAAGAATTCAATTTTTGTTTTATATTTCCAAACCTTTTTGGAGCTAAAGTGTTTATGTGTTCCCTTCATTTAAGCTGCTGTGTAAAGTTTTACTCTGCTTAAATAGAAGTTTGAGGGAATAACAGTGAGTTTTACATGCATTTGACAAGGATTTTCTGTGAGAATGATCGAGGGAATGGAGGGGACGCACGAGGAGGGTCTCTGGCCAGTGGAGCCGCTCTGCTCCGTCGCGGACGTCGACGACTTCGAGCATCTGTCACGGTTGCTCGATCGGCCGAGGATTAAGATAGATCGCAAGCTGTCATTCGACGAGCGGTCGTTGAGCGAGCTCTCGGGCAATCTTCGGCTGGTTGATGACATGTATTCCCCTGCTGCTGGAAGGTCAGTCTTGGACACACCAGCCTCATCGGCTCGAGACTGGATTGAGCCACATCAGATGATCGCAGAGGCATGGGATGCTCTTCGAAGGTCCATTGTGCTCTTCCGTCGGCAGCCTATTGGAACCGTAGCTACCATTGAACACGCCTCGGAGGAAGTCCTTAACTATGACCAGGTACATGGTCGAACAGATATCCCATTAGATCCTGAAAAGATTCCATATTTGACTTTGTTCTATTGATTTCAACTGCTTCTCGCTTCTTTGGTGTGCCTTGCTTATCAGAAGTCTTAATAAATTAATATACTGTTTAGTTGTTAACCTTGGTCTGTCACTTGAACTAATTTAACAAATGATTTCACCTTACCTTCCTAAAATGCCAACTTGATAGAATCTTCTTGAACTTAATCTCTTTAGAATTCCGTTTGATTTTCTATGAGGATCCTATCAGTTGATCCCTTTTTATTCACTTATTTGTTAAATGAATATTTTTGTTGGTTTATATCAAAGCTTCATATCATAATCCTTGGTTCAATGTCTGTTAATCTTGTATTTAGGTCTTTGTGCGTGATTTTGTGCCAAGTGCTTTGGCTTTTCTAATGAATGGTGAACCCGATATAGTTAAAAACTTTCTGTTGAAGACGCTCCTCCTCCAGAGTTGGGAAAAGAAAATTGATCGCTTCAAACTTGGGGAAGGGGTCTTACCAGCAAGCTTCAAGGTGAACCATGACCCTGCTAGGAAAAGTGATACTCTAATAGCAGATTTTGGTGAGAGTGCAATTGGTAGGGTTGCACCTGTTGATTCTGGATTTTGGTGGATTATTCTTCTTCGAGCCTATACAAAATCTACTGGAGATTTATCTTTAGCAGAAACATCAGAATGCCAGAGAGGGATGAGGCTTATTTTATCTTTATGTCTCTCCGAGGGGTTTGACACATTCCCTACCTTACTATGTGCCGATGGGTGCTCAATGATAGATCGTAGGATGGTAAGTTCAACAAATACTGAAACTACATGATATATTTTCATTATGTATGCAACAATAACTTGTGCATTGTGCAAAGTGAAGCTGATAGATTATTTCCAGACTTTATTAGTTGTATGAGTTACATAGCAAAAACTGATGGCATTACTTTCAGTGAACAACTTATGCTACTTCAAGTTTCTTTTCTAATATTTGATCATATTTTCCCATTGCTTGTTATTTAGACGGAGCAATAGACTTTGCATGTACTGCAGCTTAAATCTAATCAATGGAAATATGTATCATTGTTCTGTCATTTTAAGTACATGACTGAACCCGATCAATGGAAACAAAATTTATATCCCAACTGTTAAGCAGCAGTGGAAAGTATGAAATGTGGTATCTGGTTTCATCTTTCATCTAACAATGGACTAAAATGTACCGAATGGATTTGATAGTCAATTGTTCCAATACCAGTAGACCAATTCAATCGTTTCATTTCTATAGTGAATACAATCACAGAATCAAATTGTGATATTAGCATGTGTTTTTTTTTTATGGTAATGCAGAATGATATGGAAATATAATTGTTGTGTTAGAGATGTACTTATGTAGAGAAGTTCAAGACTTCAAGTTTCTATCATATAGTTTCATTATCGAAGTTGATTGTACAGTTTGAATGTTGCAATGATACTCATTTTCAATTGCATTTTTTTTTGTCTAAATCATATAATTATTCCTTTTCTGATTGATTTATGTATGTATAATTATTGATAAGATAATAACTTTTTGAATCATCTTAACATTGCTTTCTTTCTTGGGGAAATTTAGGGTGTATATGGATATCCCATAGAAATCCAATCCCTCTTTTTCATGGCACTGAGATGTGCACTAGCAATGCTCAAACCTGATGCAGAAGGTGAGGAATTCATAGAGAGAATAGTACAGCGTTTGCACGCCTTAGGTTATCACATGAGAAGTTATTTTTGGCTGGACTTCCAACAGTTAAATGATATATACCGCTACAAGACCGAAGAATACTCTCATACTGCCGTCAATAAATTCAATGTCATTCCTGATTCAATCCCAGATTGGATATTCGATTTCATGCCTTCTCGCGGCGGTTACTTTGTCGGAAATGTTAGCCCTGCAAGAATGGACTTCCGATGGTTTGCCCTTGGTAACTGCATTGCCATATTATCATCCCTTGCTACACCAGAGCAATCAGTTGCTATTATGGATCTCATCGAAGAGAGATGGGAGGAACTGGTTGGTGAAATGCCCTTAAAGATATCGTATCCTGCTTTAGAAGGTCATGAATGGAGAATTGTGACAGGGTGTGATCCCAAGAACACCAGATGGAGTTATCATAATGGTGGATCTTGGCCAGGTTAATTGAAATCATTTCCCTCATTTTCTTGAGCAGCATGATTCCTCATTGATAAAAGTCTGAAGAAACTTTATTTTTGTTTATTGCAGTGCTTCTATGGCTACTAACTGCAGCGTGTATCAAGACCGGCAGGCCACAGATTGCAAGGAAAGCCATTGCCCTTGCGGAGAGCAGGCTGTCAAAAGATGGCTGGCCGGAATACTACGACGGAAAGCTGGGAAGATACATCGGCAAGCAAGCGAGGAAGTATCAGACATGGTCTATCGCGGGCTACTTGGTGGCAAAAATGATGCTTGAAGACCCTTCTCACCTTGGAATGATCTCCCTTGAAGAGGAGAAGGGGAAGAAGCCCTTGATAAAGAAGTCAGCTTCATGGACTGCATGATACTCAACTGAGTCTCACACAGTTACTATCCTTATTGATTGTTTGAGTTTATTCCAAATACAATTTTACAAGTCTTATTAATAATAATCTATTTAACTATTTTAAATTATTTGTTAAATTATTTTTTTTTTTCATATGAATAGATATTACTCTCAATGCGATTATAACGACGCCCGCAATTTTCAACCTGACTCTTTCCGACCGCTTCCCCTTCTCGAGCGATGGCTGGAGAAGAACCCGACGCCGGCAGGGACCCCCCAAGCGTGGCCATCGCCGATCCTCTCCTGTCCCCTCCGACCTCACCCCTCGATCTCCCTTTCGACGTGCCGTCGCTCCTCGCCCTCTCCAGGCGCGGGCAGTGGCGTGCCGTCCTCGACGCCGTAGCCGTGGCACGCCGCAGCCATGGCCTCCTTCCGCACCACCACCTCGTTTGTCTCGCTGTGTCCGCCCTCGCCCTCTCTAAGTTGCGTCGGTTCTCCGACGCCGCCGCCGAGATCGACGCCCTCGACTCCCCTTTGGATTCCCCTCGATTCCGCTTCGAATCCTACCCTTCTTCCTACCCTGGACGTTCCGGTTCCATGGTCCCCTTCGCCCTCCGGTTCCTCCACGCTGACCTTCCCCAGCGGCTCGGTACCAGATCCGTCACCGTCGATCGCCTCTACGCGCTCCTCGACCTCGTTCGATCCAAGATCCTGGAGGAGACCACCACCGCATCTGCCGACCTGTGGCGACGCAGGGAGGTATTCGTGATAGCTTCCCTCTGTTGCAACCACTTCGTCCACCGGGAGTTCGAGGCGGCTCTCGCGCTGGTTCGGCTGGTTCTTGAGCGGGATCCATCCAACCCTTTGCTCCTCTCCCGACTCGGGTATGTCCAACTCCAGATCGGTGACCTGACTGGTGCTAAGGCGTCGTTTTCGAGGTTGGAGAACCTTCATCCGTCAGGGGAGCGAACAGTAGAGTTGGAAAACCTTGTCGGGAGGAACAAGGCGCTGGAGTTCATCGTCGTCAAGGATTATGCTGCAGCTGTGAGAGAATACGAGGAGTGCATTGAAAGGGATCCTGCGGATGTAGTGGCACTGAACAATAAAGCTCTATGCTTGATGTACTCGAGAGACCTGTCCGATTCAATCAAGGTGCTAGAGGGGGCTTTGGAGAGGGTTCCAACTGCAGCTTTGAATGAAACATTGGTCGTGAATCTTTGCAGCATGTATGAACTAGCATATGTCAACCACGGAGATGTCAAGAAGACTCTCAGCAATTGGATTGCTCAGGTTGCACCTGATGACTTTGACCCCTCATGTACTCGCATCTGATAAGTTCGGTATGGTGATTTTTTTCAAAAAAAAAATCTTGTTTTAGAATGTTATTTCTTGTTCCATTATACTGCTACTTTGTTCTGTTAGGCTATTGTGAAGTGGTTGAACTAATTGCATGATGGAACATTTTGTAATCTAAGTTCATTGTGGAAACTAGAATATATAATGAGTTTTATCATTATTATCATCACAGTATTCTGCTAGGAAAAACTGATTCCTTATTTGTTAGTCTCTGCCAAGTTGTCGCGCATGGAAGTTGAAGGTCACTGATAAGATATATAGGATGTAACTACCTTTGACTTAGGCTTATGCGTTGTTGTTTCAAATTCCGACTGTTTATCCTATCAAGTTAATAAATCAATGCTCATGTTTTGCAAGTTGTTTTATTGGTAGCAACTAGACCTAGTACCAAGAATTATGGAATATTCCAAATGAAAAGGGTTATTGTTGTGGTGGAGCCAACATTGGTAGACTATGAGTCTATGATGCACATGTCATATATTTAGGATGGTTTTGGATCATGAGTTATATTTTGGGCTTTGATTGAGGTTCAAATCCTTAAGGGAGGAGATTGTGTCATCTAGAACGGATCCATATAGGAAATTGTGGGGCTAATGAGAGAATTGATTATACTGAAATGATGGAACTGCCATTGAGTTGGCTTAAGCATTTTAGGCAAGTGGTTTAGGTTTGTCACACTGAGTCAGTATAGGTAGCAGTAGCTCATTTGGAGTAGTCATAATTTTGCCCCTGATAAATCTTGAGTTCAGCTTGATTAGTTGTTTTTCTTAAGTTGGATATTGCGTTTTTATTTTTACAGATACCTGAGTAACCTTAAGCTGAATTCCATCTGTGTATAAACTTGATGCTGAAGTCCATTTGTGAATTGTGCCAAATAAACCTCAAGGAAAAGTCCATAAACCATACACAAGTTGATCTCTTCGTGTTTATCATCTCTTTCCCTTGATGATCAAAACTCTGCTACAAACTTGAAATGATCCTCTTCTCTTTTTCATGCATCTAGAGTTCTGAAGACATATTGCACTAATTTCATATGGATAGCTTTCTATCTTGTGTTCCATTCTTTTCTCAATCGAGCACAATCTGAGATCGTAAATGGAAATTTTCTTGATGCCCATAAAAATATTTAAATCATATTCAATACCATCTTGGATCAATATATATTGCTCTAAAATGCTTAGTTCCAAAATTTCATACTAAGAACCTAATAAAATAACTAATACTGCCTTCTGTTTGATGGCTTCAGTGGATAACATGAGTGCCCATCACATGGATTTTTTTCAGTATTACGAACCTATCAACCTAGCCAGATTGTTATTGCTATCTATTGTTACTCTAGTCTCTTTTTGGATGATACATTTGCAGTTCATATTTAGGATTGGGATACCTGTTTTAACAAACTAAAAACTAGTGAGCAGCTACCATCAAACCAGATAGTTCACACTGACATAAAAATTGATAACCCAAAATCATGAGCTTCCTGGTGTAGGATATGCTTTTTTTTTTTAGTAATCTCAGAAATTAGATGGTACTCTTGCACAATTACTTCTATCTAGAATGGTGGTGCTGCAATCAACCAAAAACGTGTAGTTGGTTCAATAAAGTGTATGCCTAATGCTATAGGCCCTACAAATTGTTGACTGTGGTCCCATATTCTATGTATTTTCCAAGCACATAGAGCTTCAATGCTGGATAAAATCAATGTGGCTAACTGGAAATAGTTGGGTTGAATACGCCTTGTTCGATGTAGTTTGTTCAATGGTGATGGCTACTTGGGTCATGACATGGATCTTATCCTAATTATATTCATGTAAAGCTGATTCTAACAATTGAGGTTTAACATCATTGATAGCATTTTAAGAATGTTTTGCTATGTGGTTACTTTCTATGTTGAAGACAAATAGCACTTGAAAGAACAGTATTTGTAAATTTTATATTGTAGATTAGAGAAGATGTAGTATTTTACGGAGTATGAAAGAGATAGCAGATGGTGAAATAGGAAGAGATGTTGGTTGAAAGATAATATACTGTATGAGAAATTAGATTAGCATAGAGGAGGAAAGTTGGATTAGATTTGTGAATCAGTGGTTCTAATGACCCCTGAGAAGCGAAAGTAAAAGAATGAGATGAAAAAGAGGGGATCATACAAGAAGAGATAGTACAAGATCATTTACTTTCTCCTGCACTTAATAGTCTACCACTGGTACCCTGCATAAGTGACATTTTGAGCATAAATTGGTATCGTGCCATCATTTATACAAACACAATTATATTTCAGTCATGACTATCTATGACATAACTTTTATAGTAATCCATCATGCTGGCGTGTTACCTCACGGTGGCAAACCACATGCTGATGATATAAACTTGGTGCAGCCAACTTGGCAAAAATTTGAAGTACATCATCACATACATGCTGCTCAAGGCATCTCATATTGTCATTGTGTGTCTCTTATGTTTCAATACAAGATCCACCTAAAAAATGGAGTTCTTATTTGGGTTGTTTCTACATTATTTAATCATTATTACTGCTGATGAATTTGATTACTTTTTATTTGAGGACAAATGGAAACACAATAGCATCTCTTACAGTATGGATTCTTTTTACTGCCAAAGGCATCTCATATTGTCATTATAAGTCTCTTATGTTCAGTACAAGATCCACCTAAAAAACGGAGTTCTTATTTGTTTTTTATTACTTTATTTAATTATTATATAACTGCTACTGAATTTAATTACTTTTTCTTCGAGGACAAATAGAAACACAATAGCATCTCTTACAGTATGTTTCATGCAGTGCTGATGCATCAGTCATAGCGGTTTTGATCAATTGGGATGAACTTTTCAGCAATGGTTCTCTGATTTATAATTGCTACCGAAGATTGAATTCTAGTTGGAATAGAAGCTGGCTGGAGTTCGATCCATACTTTGTTTTGTAAACATGGGCAAAGGCTCGATAGGAATGAGCAGCCAGATCATGTACATTGCAGAATGCCATGAGGATGTGTTTAACATGGCCCAACTTTAATTTTTATTCAACTTCTTTATTTTGCTCGTAGAATTAGTGAATGATTAATCAGGTCGGATAACATCGGATCTGGGATGATTGATTCGGTTTCACGAAAAATTTTCATCGATCATCGGAATAAATCAAAAAGCACTAATAAATATTCATCCAAATGATCAGTATTCTTATATTATTTGATTGTAGAATCAGTGAAGCTTGAGTGTCATAGCGTTATCAACTACGTTATTCTTTGATTTAGAAATATTTTGGCATGCCTCATGAAGGCCGAGAGGGAGCTGTGGAAGATAGGTGTGGCGAGGAAGGAGAGGGGAAGAAAGAGGAGGCGGCGGCGATGGTGTGGTTGCTCACTGCCGCCATTACCGTTAGAGTGAGGTCAGACTAAATTTGTTCTCCGATGGATCGCGTCTTATTGCAGTGACTAACCACAATTTGAAGGCTTCGGTTACTTCTTCAACAAGAAGCTTTAAATGTTCATTTGGTTAGTTGATTCTAGTGTATTTACCATTAGGAGTTTCTCACGTTTGAATTTGCATAAATTTAAGATTTAACCTTGCAAATAAATCCACTTGTCAATTACTAAATTTTAAAATTCTTTCCAATTTAAAATATTAATTAATGTGTTTCTCGTATAAAAATAAGATTTTAACCTACAAACTATTTTTTTTGGGGGGGTGGGGGTTGAAGATGATATACATTGGGCACAAATAAATAAAAACCTTTTATTTTTATTGAAAAGATACTTTTTTTAAAATAATAATAATAATAAAATAATATCCTATTTTATTTTTATCTTGAATATTTTTATTCTAATACTATTGTAAATGCTATAATATATTAAAATAAATTTCCAATTTAATAAAAAAATTATTATATATCAAATAATGTTTATTAATTTTATTTAAATTATTCAAACTTAATTAAAATTACTTTAATTTAATTAAAATTACTTTAATTTAATTAAAATTACTTTAATTTAATTAAAATAGTATAACGATTATGACTTAGAATATTATTAAAGTTATTTTAATCAAATTATAATAATTTAAATTGATTTTAAATAATTTTGATTAAATTAATAAAGATTATTTTGATATAAGTTTGGATGAAAAATATAATGAGGTATTATTTTAATTTTTTTCAAAAAAAAACTTTTTGTTGAAAATAATATTAAGGAATGATTTTTTTTAATTTTTACCCACGTACATTTGGATAAAGATTAGATTTTTAATTCCTTCCAAATTTAAGATGAAGAAAAGTAATGCCAAATAAGAAAAAAATAAAAACCATCAAAATGAAATAAATAAAAAATTAAAATGAATACTTAAAAATCACTTATCTTTCTAATATCTCTCCCTCTTCCCGACCACAGGGTCGTAGAATTGAAATCAATAAGATCCCCGGATGGACTGATGATTAATAAAATTTTAAGATTTGAAAATCAAATTTTAATTAATAATTATATTTTTATTTTCTTTCATATATTAATTATTATTCGGGTATTAAATTAATTTTTATAATTTATTTATTTTTATTAATTTTGAGATGAATGGATGAAGATGTTGAAAACGATTGTTTCATTTTTATCAGCTTGAAATCAGCAAAAGTACATATTTATATTTTTTTTTTCCTTTTGAATCATCGTCAGCTGTCAGTCATCGTATATCGATAAACCAAAAAAACAAAGAGAGATAAATCATGTGATATGGAACCCAACCAAATAGGCAAAATATGATTATGGATTTTTCTGCCTATTTTTTTTTTAAAAAAAGTAATAAATGGAAGGTTTCCATGTTCTTGTCGCCAATTGGAGCAGCGAGGATGACCCTTTCTCTCTGTTCTTTCTTTGACTCCGTCTCCAGTCTCCTTCAACTCTGCCCTTCCCTAGTCCCTTCCTCCCCCTGTCCTTCCTGGCTCTCTCCCGGTCATCTTTGTCTCTTCCGTTTCTCTTTGATTTATCTGAGGACGGTTTAAAATCTTCTAGGAATAGCTCACAATCGCCAGGACTTCTGGCGAAAATTGACAAAGATGGAATTTTGCTGATGCAAACCCTGTAAAAATCGAATCTTTCTGTGTAGGAATCATCCTTCAGGCCCCAAGATTTGGACTTTGCAATCGGTACCACCACCGATGAGCCAGCCGTCGGTCAATCCTCCTCCCCAGCGCTCCTCTAAGCCCGCCTCCGTTCTCCCGTACAAGACCGCCAATCTGCGGGACCATTACCGCATCGGCAAGAAGCTAGGGCAGGGGCAGTTTGGCACCACGTACCTGTGCGTTGACAAGAATGATGGCAAGGAGTACGCGTGCAAGTCCATCCCCAAGCGCAAGCTTCTCTGCCGCGAGGACTACGAGGACGTGTGGCGCGAGATCCAGATCATGCACCATCTCTCAGAGCACGCCAATGTGGTCAGGATCAAGGGTACCTACGAGGACGCGCTCTTCGTGCACCTGGTGATGGAGCTGTGCGCGGGCGGGGAGCTCTTCGACAGGATCATCCAAAAAGGGCATTACAGCGAGAGGAAAGCAGCGCTGCTGATGAGGACCATCGTAGGAGTCGTCGAGGCATGCCACTCGCTCGGGGTGATGCATCGCGATCTCAAGCCGGAGAACTTCCTGTTTGCCAGCACCGATGAGGATGCGGCACTTAAAGCGACGGATTTTGGCCTATCCGTGTTCTATAAGCCAGGTATGTTCTTCTTCGAGATAGTACTTCTCTTTCTTTAGCTCCTTACTCTTGTTAATAGTTTGACGTATCGTTTCATGTTGTTCAACCTTGTTGTTACCTTTTTCTTTCTTTTTTCCTTTTTCTCTGGAACATGAGAAATTTGCACTAGTTTAAGTTTCTGAAGAAGCTTGCTATTCGTAAGATATTAGATGGTCATATATGGACAGACGGTTGTAAGATCCTTTGCAGGCACATTTCTCTTATCTTCATTAAGAGATGGTTATGGATTTCCAATGGTTGTGCTTATGTGGAATTGAACTACTATCATCCATGGTCATTTGGCTGCCCTTTTTGCCATATTGGTGATCATCTTTTGCCATCTTATGGTCTGTTTTTCTTGGTTAATAGTTAGAAGAAATAACACAAATACACAGCATATACTGCATCAATGCTCTAATACATCCATGTATTGGGGGAAAAGAGCAAAAATTCTAGCCAGATATGTGAGATTTTGGATTTTATGTTTTTTTATGAGTTGCAAGTTACAAAACAAAAATATGGTGAAGTAGGAATTATCTAGTTGAGATGGTTTTATATAGTAGTGAAGTGTACTGACAAATGGTGAATATCTTAGACTAGCATTGAAAATTTAGTTTTAGGAACCTGCTTCATGTCAAGCATACAAAATCATGGAACCCCAAAAAGAAGAATAAATTACGTGGGATTGGTTACTTACACATTACTTCCCGTCATTGAAATAGGACCAACTTTTAACTTAGAAAGTATATGTGTGGAGATTGAATTTCCTTTTGGACTGAATTTTATTTGGTGAAACTGATATCTGAATTCAAAATTTTAATACAGGTTAATCATCTATTTTCTTGCTAGTTTTCTTTTCACATGTACATAATATACACGTACAAAGTGAACAATTGATTGTTGGCTGATTTTATCAAGAACTATATTCATATCTCTATATAGAAGATTTGTTAATTGAAAATAGCTTCTAAATAAGATTTCTTCAGAAAACTTTCTGTGTTCCATTATATTAAAATATCACCAAGCAAATTCATTTCTCAATAGCAACAGTTTGACAAATTTATTAATTTGTATTGTTAATTCCCTATAGACAAAATAGGTCTTATTGTGTGTTTATTAAATACAGAAGTATGAATTGTCAGATGCTTTGCTTCATTCTGCAGACTAACATGATTACTTTGCTTGCTGTAGATTGATGTGTCCGTCAAATTTCATAAGATATCTTAACTTCAGTGATATGTCTTAGGGAACTCTCTTTTATGATACTTGTCAAATCTCCTTATAGTTTGATGTAACTCAGAATACTGTCTGATTGACATGTGAAAGCCAAATGGAGCGATATGGAAATTTTGCATGATTAAGAAACTTTGCCATTTCTCTTGTCAAAATTTCTATAGTTCTTTTATGAAGAGATAGAACTAGGCAAATCATAGAACAAATCTACTTTCAGATAACAAGTAAGATCTTATTATTCCTTCTCATAAATCAAAGTCCAGCTTATGTGATTAGGTCGAAATCATTGATATTAAATTTCAATGATTAAACATATATATTGGTGCATAGTGACACTGTTATCTGAATTGCTGGTTTAGTACAATGTATTGGATGGCAATCGTTCAAATTGATTACTGCTATCATTACCCAGAGTGACACATGGTATGGGCTGGTTCTCATAGGAACCAACAGGAGGAAGGGGCATTGAGACTGATAACTGAAGAGGCTGAAGTGCAGAGACAATAGCTGAGGAGGTGGAGATTGAAGTCACAGTCACATAAAAGCAATTCATGCAAAAGATGTGGTGGCATGATCATCTCTTATTTTATCCTTTACCATTACTTTCTCTCTTCCTATCCTCTACTTTTCACTTTTGTTTTTCTTCTTCTTCTTTTCCGTTTCATATCTCTTTCTCCAACTCTCTTTTTCTTTTCTTTGTCTCCTTTATGAGAGAAAGCATATATAGGATGTTAACATGCCAGCTAGAAAATCTTGTTTCTTTTTTGTATGATACACTAGTGTTTGTGTGTATGTTTATTGAACCGTTCACCTGTTTTGAACCAAACTAGTTGAAATCTGAAATAGAATCTAGACTGGTTAGCCAAAGTGCAGATTTTATGAACGCTGCTGGTATACGACAAATGCCATTTAATGATAAATACAGAAAGCACAAAGGATTAATTGGTAGCTAGACAAAGCAAGGGAATTCAGTTCATATTTAAGCAGTACTCTGCTAAACTTGAGGATGGTTTATTAGACCATAAAGTCCATAGCTATTATCATCATAAATTGTTGCATTATCAAATTTGGCCTCACGAATAAAATGTTTTTCATGAGCTGATTGTTCTGGAACTCTGCAGGTGATACCTTTTCTGATGTTGTTGGAAGCCCATATTATGTTGCACCTGAGGTATTGAGTAAGCTTTACGGACCAGAATCAGATGTTTGGAGTGCAGGTGTCATCTTGTACATTTTGTTGAGCGGGGTGCCACCTTTCTGGGCTGGTGTGTAGTTATTGATGCTGATTTTTTGGTTCTATCAAGTTAATTTCCGAAAGTCTACTTCTCTTATTGTCGCTAATAAATTGTTTTATTTGCACTTCTTGTTGCTCTCAGAAACAGAAGCAGGGATTTTCAGACAAATATTACAAGGTCGTTTGGATTTTGAATCTCAACCATGGCCGGGTATTTCTGATAGCGCAAAGGATCTAATAAGAAATATGGTTAATAGAGACCCAAGGAAGAGATTTACAGCACATCAAGTTCTTTGTTAGTATTTCAATCCTGTTTTTTTCTATGGATGTACACTTTTAGGAATCTCTTTGGTTTCTCTATTGGCATGAACTTTCTTCTTCCAGGTCACCCGTGGATCGTTGATGACAAAGTTGCACCTGATAGACCCTTGGACTCTGCTGTGCTATCACGTCTTAAGCAGTTCTCTGCTATGAACAAGCTCAAGAAGATGGCTCTACGAGTAATCTTCTATTATGTATTTATATCGATAAGCTTTGCATTTTTGCCAGCTAATTAAAGTATTTCATTTGGCATGCTGCACACCATTAGTTATGTTAATAGTTACCAGAGTATCTACTAGTCTCCATAAAAACATGGGGAAGCAGTAATGTTTTTATAGGTGTAGAAGGTTGTATATATACCTGTGAATTCACTTGCTTTTCACTGCTTAGAACCTTTTTTTCTTGTAGATGCTTCTTTATGTGTAGAGAGCTATCTGTATTGGTGAAAGCAAAATTATGCCTGTATATTTGTATGCCCTTAAATTGCAATAGTTGAAACTCTACTTCTGCATTAAAAGATGAAGAATATTAAGGCAGTATTATCAGATCAAAGTTTTTGATTTTGTCCTCTTTTGTCTATTCGTTAAGCTTTGATCGAGACAATTCGTTAAGCTGAATTGTCTCTAAGCGTTTCTTTGTTTTGCAGGTTATTGCTGAAAGCCTCTCTGAAGAAGAGATTGGTGGTCTAAAAGAGTTGTTCAAGATGATTGATACGGACAACAGTGGAACCATAACATTCGATGAACTGAAAGAAGGTTTAAAAAGAGTGGGATCCGAACTTATGGAATCTGAGATACAGGCACTCATGGATGCGGTACGATCGATCGACTAATGCTGTCATTGTATTGCTCTCTTTTGATAATTTCAAAATTGCAGGCTGATGTCGACCAAAACGGCACAATTGACTATGGTGAATTCCTCGCAGCAACAGTTCACATGAATAAGTTGGAGAGAGAAGAAAACCTGAAATCAGCATTCTCATATTTCGATAAAGACGGAAGTGGTTACATAACGATCGATGAGCTTTCACAAGCATGTAAAGAATTTGGTCTCGACGATGTTCACCTTGATGAGATGATCAAGGAAGTTGATCAAGATGATGTGAGTCTTTTATAGATCATCGTTGCCTTTTGCTGTTGATGCACATTATTATCGATATAACAACATTAAAGTTTACCCGTTGCTTTGTAGGATGGGCAAATAGATTACAGTGAATTCGCAGCGATGATGAGAAAAGGCAATGGAGGAATTGGAAACGGAGGAATTGGAAGGAGGACCATGAGAAACAGCATCAACTTTAATCTGGGCGATGCCTTCAAAACTACTTAATTAGAGGCAAATATATGGATTAATGAGTGTAACAGTTTAGTGATAAAATTGGAAACAAGGTTTAGTGACTGAGAACGAGTTTGTATCAATCTTAATGAGTTTATCAGTAGTTTCTTGAGTAAGCTTGCAGAGAAGGTCATCTGTATATATCGTACTGTATCCGTTTTCAATTTATAGCGGGTCGAACCAACGTTGCCTAATCCGACCCGTGTACCAGGCCCGATCCGACACAGCATACACAATTCTTATATTTGGCGATCTATAAGTATCGAGCTTCGCATGCAATGGTCCATTCAATCCACCGATCGCTGACAAAAGGAGGAACAGTAAGGAGGAACAGTGACGATGGCCTCAGCAACTCCAAGATCAAGAACAAGAAGAAGCGCGGCCACCGCCGGTATCTTCTTCCTCTTCCTTTCTCATTTGCTTCACGTTCTTGCGGCGGGAATTTCCGCGCCGCAGAGGCAGTTATCCACGGCGGAGGGCGGCGGGTGGTGGAAGCTCCTCAGCAAAAGCGTCGGGATCTCTGCAATGCACATGCAGCTGCTGCCGGACGACACGGTGGTTATGTTCGACCGCACCGACACTGGACACTCCAACATCTCGCTCCCCGACGGCAGCCGTTGCACCACCGATTGCACTGCCCATTCCGTCCTGTTCCGCCTGTCCTCCTCCTCCGTCCGCCCTCTCACCATCCTCACCGACACCTGGTGCTCCTCCGGCTCTCTCCTCGCCAACGGCACTCTCCTCCAGACCGGGGGTTTCAAGGACGGCGACCGCGTAATCCGTTTCTTTTCTCCCTCCCCCCTCTCCGATTGGGTGGAGCAGCCCTCTTACCTGGCCGTCCGCCGGTGGTACGCCTCCAACCAGATCCTCCTCGACGGCCGAGTCATCATCATCGGAGGCCGCCGCCAGTTCTCCGGTGAGTTCTTCCCCCGAGACCAGTACTCTGCCTCCCCTGTTTTCCAACTCCCTTTCTTGGTTGAGACGTACGACCGCGAGTCGGAGGGCAACCTGTACCCGTTCCTCCACCTCCTGCCTGACGGCACCCTCTTCGTATTCGCCAATGACCGGGCCATCATCCTCGACGTGGCCAGCAAGCGCGCGATCCGCAGGCTGCCGCCCATCCCTGACGGCCCACGCAGTTATCCCAGTTCGGCCTCCTCTGTTCTCCTGCCCCTCCGCCCGGGTGCGGCGGCGGAGGTTCTTGTGTGCGGCGGCGCGCCCTTGGGGTCCTACCAGGCCGCGCTCAATGGCACCTTCCTCCCGGCGCTCCGCTCGTGCGCTCGAATCAAGCCGTCGGACCCCGAGCCTGCCTGGTCAATGGAGGACATGCCACTCGCTCGCGTTATGGGCGACATGGTCCTCCTCCCTACCTGCGACGTCCTCATCGTCAATGGCGCCGCGGCCGGCACCGCCGGTTGGGAGCTCGCGCGAGAACCCGTGTTGCATCCGGTTCTCTACCGGCCGGACCTGCCGGAGGGAACCCGATTCTCCGTCCTGCTCGAGTCGCGAATCCCGAGGATGTACCACTCGACGGCAGTGCTGGACATCGACGGGCGGGTGCTCGTTGGGGGCAGCAACCCTCACAGTAGCTACAAGTTCACCAACGTGATGTTCCCGACCGAGCTGAGCATCGAGGCTTTCTACCCGCCGTACCTACTGACGGCCGCCGGAGACCGGCCTCGCGTGTTGTCCGCGCCTACTGAGGTGGGCTACGGAGAGAGGGTGGCAGTAAGGTTCTTGGTGGCGGGACACTTCCACCGCGGCTGGTTACAGGAGCTGGAGGACGTGGAGGTGGTGGCCCTGTCGCCGGCGTTCCAGACGCATTCGGTGGGGATGAACCAGCGGGTGGTCGTGCTGGAGACGTGCCGGACGCTGAGACAGCTAGGGGGGTACGAGACGGAGGTGATGACGCCTCCCTCGCCAGCAGTGTCGCCGCCGGGATACTATATCTGGTTCGTGGTGCACGAGGGTGTGCCGAGCAAGGGTGTCTGGATCAGAATCGGATAGTGCATTTCTTTAAAAAAAAAATCGTTTTCTTTTTCTTTTCTTTCTCTGTCAGAATTTAAATCTCAATTGATACAAGTTCATTGATTCTTCTGTATCTGTATAGATTCGAATCGTGTTCACGATTGGATAAGGAATCACATTAACGAATTACAAATGCCATTTGTGTAGTTGTTTTGGTGCACTTACTTTTTGCTTGTATGTCTTCTTGACAAGAGAACAGACTAAGCATGCCAGCTAATCAACCAAACCTAAAAAAACAGGCACTTCGACACGCTCAGGCACAATCTCAAACTTAACATACAGATCGAGTGAAGTATCTCAAATCAATTGATTCGCATCAGTGCTTGGGAGGGCACTGGTAGCACTTGGTGAAGAGTCCAAATGTGTCCACTTGGCGTGCGAAGTTGATCGTGCTCGCCCACCCTCCGAACCCAAAGCCAACGACCAATACCCACGCCACCACAAATACGTTGACGCAGTAATGACCCGCCCATCCTGCTAGAAAAGACGGAGGCCTCTCCACGGCATTCTGTCGAACAGTTGATCGCCATGGAAGAGAATTAGCAAATGTAAAGAAGATTAAACAAGACCAAAACTATTAAGCAAGACCTCTCTTGCTGAAGCGGGAGCGAAGGTGATCATATGAGCTGCGGCAGGGATGATGTAGACTGTGAAGCTAACGAGAAGGGAGCCGACGGTGGAGTTGATGGGGCCGAAGAAGGGGAATACGATCGCTAGGAACCATATAGGGATCACCACGGGGAGCCTCGCCAAAGCCCTCTTCAACACGCTCTTCGTCTCATGCATGCCGATCACCTTCTCCCACACGAAGTAAAGAGGCGTGCACGCGAATCCGAAGGTTATAAACTGCATGAGCATACAAGGAACGTCAAAATTTCCAAGTCGAAGCGTTTCAATATATATGTTTAACGAAGATTACCTGATGAATGAGCATGAGAATGACAGTTGTATCCCTGAAACCAGACCTCGGAAGCAAAGAGAAGGCATTAGAATGGTCGAGGAGCATGTCCCCAAAGGCCCAGTACATTGCAGCTGCTGATGGAAGGGTGAGAGTTAGCACATAGAGCGTGGCAAATAGGTAAACAAGCTTAAACTTCTGTGGCTTCCACATGGCATGCATGATCTCTCTGCACATTCAGTGAAAAATTATGAAGAGTTGGCATATAGATTCACTAAACAGAGGGGATTAACATAATCGCCTCACACTGTGACAGCATGCCCTCCAAAAGTGTAGAGAATGTTGGTAGCGCCGGTGAAGTATAGCACTATCTTTGTTGGGCCTGAATGCACCACACCTTCAACCTGGAAATTGTACAAGTTAATTGTCGAAAGAAAGAAAGGGTAACTAGCTAGCTAATTGCTACAAACCTGGCCATGGATCAAGGCAGCTACTGTCAGATACCATGCAGTAAAGGTGGTCATCATGAGGCCTAGGAAGGACCAGATTCTGTAATTGTGGAAGGAAGGGACGAAGACTGTCGTAGCACAACACGCCCCGAATATGTATGTCCAGGTTCTCTTGTCGAGATTATCATTAATGTAGTAGATGTTGCTGCATCAAAACCTAATTAGTTTAGAAAAGTTAACAGTTGTATAGTTACAAGTTCATTTGTAGTAATTACCTTGCACATGCTATTAGCTGAATCACTGAACCAAATAGAAGGAAGGTGCAGTTGAAGAATAGACCAGCGTTTCTCCAGTGCTTCCCCAAAAGCCCGTCGAGTACTTCAAACCACTGAAAAGAAATCGAAGCCGTATTGGTGTTTTAGATTTTATGGATTCATTTTCTTTCTCAGTTAGATCGATTGAATTACCTGAATGACATGGTTCCTGAAGTCCACCTTCTCCCTCTCCTTCCTAGTCCTGTACTCCACATAGAGCACACTGATAAGGTATGCCGTCCAACTCCCCATCAGCCCATAGAACAGCTGAAACAGGATGCCTGACAGCATCCCAAGCTGGGAAAAGGAGTATGGCAGAGTGAGCAGCACTTGAGCTACCTGCAATCAACAAAAACCACATTAATTACAACAAAGCAGAGTGCTGAATACAACGAATGCATGAGTGTGATCTATACGTGTATCAACCTGGTTGGAAGCACAGCTGAACCAAGCATCGTACACAGAACCTCCATGCCAAAAGTACCTTGAGATCTTGGTCTTGGAGGCCTTCGCCTCGTTGCCTTCGGTCTCCATCTCGACATAATTCCCGGCGATGATGGTCTCCACCTTCTCAGAAGCCATGCTCTCTCACCTTCCTGCTAATGTGAGAAATCTCCAGTGATTATAAAGAATCTTCTCCTCCAAACTTTTTTCTCTTTCATGGTGGAGGCAGGGACCAAGGCCTTGAGGCAGCACACGAGCGGCTAGCTTGCCCCATCAAAACTAGCCATGGACCAATCTATGTTCGATAGAGAAATAGATATGTACAATGAGAACAGATGGTCTCATGACTGCAATAAATGGAAGCTTGTGAGACAAGGAGAGATGGGTTAAGATGGCTCAACCTAGAATTGCAGGAAAATGAAGGTCCTCACATATGGCCGAATGATTGCATTTGGAGATCATGAGAGGAGTGCCTCACATCATTACTGCACACATGTTACAACTGGCTGACTCCATTAGATTAATCTGTGGGGAACAAGGGATTCCTAAATCCGTAGACAGCCATTCTTATCTTAATATCCATGCACCGTCTGGGGATCCAAGCTTTGCTTAAGGTGTTCTCGACGCAATTTAATAACGAGCGTTGTGGGTGAGAGTATCATGACTGTTCATCTCTAAAATTTGCTTAAACAAGCCCATAAAAAGGCAAGTGACCCATTTGAACTAGCAAAGATTAAGCACTGAGAGGTAAAAGTGGATTAGGCATGCAAAGTATATACCATTTAGGATCATTATTTCCATAAACCTCAAGGCATCATGACTCCTTAAGTAATTGCATAAGTGAATCATTGCAATGTCAGTGGAATCTCGTATAAAAAAAATAATTAATTAAGTCGGATAACATCGGACCTGAGATGATCGGTAGTTTTCTATCAACTATCAAGGTAAATCGGGAAGCACTAATGAAGGCTCATCCAAATGACCAGTATTTTTAGACCTGTTTTTCACTGGAAGAAATTTTTTTTATAATGTACCGCAGTTGAGATTCGAATCTCAGATCTCTTGATTATCTATTGAAGGACTAACCATTATACCATTATCCACTGTTCCTGCGCGGAGACTGGAGGACGATCCACGGGAAAGCCGAACCGCTGACTGGACCACCGCAGGGCAGAGTGATCTGGCCGGTCTACGTGCTTTGACTCCGATCGGGGTGCACCGCCGGTCTACCGCTCCAGATGTCCGGTCGGGTATCTGCGCAGATCAAAAAGAGAGACGGAGGGTTAGCAGAGAGCTCCAGGCGAAGAGCCTGGGGATCCCATTCCAATGCTCAAGTCAAGTCAGATAGCCCGGACGTAGTAAACGTATACACGAGAGTAGAGCGTAGAAAAAACCTCCTTTCTGTAGCGGCGTCGGGTCCTTTATATATATTTCGGGAACGCGTACGGCTAGCATTTAATAGCGCGTGCTTCAGAGGCATGGTCGAGCATGCTCTGGCCTGAAAGTATCGTCGTCCCCGAATTCCCGGGGAGTGCCTGAGGTACTGATGGGGGTGTTCTAGCCGTACGGGTGGAGTGCTTGCCTCGTACGAGCGAGGGGTGTCGTGGTCATACAAGATAAGGGCACCGTGGTCGTACGGGCGGTGACAGAGTTATCCTTAGTAGCTGTGCGGGAGATCGGGATTCATGATGAGACTGTTCTTATATCCGACCGGGGAAGAGTCCACAAAGAACCTCCGGTCAGTTAGGATAAGAGATATAACCGACTGGGGTTCTTGGGGGAGCTCGGTCGGTGAGGAAGGATTGTTAGTCCGACCGGAGTGTACTAGATGTGACCCCGACTGAGGCTGCAAGCGGGCCCGGTCGGTGAAGGGGTCGGGGTTGTTGGAGGAAGGTCCGATCAGTGATGTAGAAGTCGAACCGATCGGTTGTGTTAATGTTTCGTGTGAGCGGACTTTATTTATCCGATCATGGATTTAAGGAGTAGACCCCCGATCGATGATCCTCCCATTTCCCGTGAGCGGACTTTGCTTATCCGATCGGGGATTTAAGGAGTAGACCCCCGATCGATGATCCTTGCGTTTCCCGTGAGCGGGCTTTGCTTATCTGATCGGGGATTTAAGGAGTAGACCCCCAATCAGTGATCCTCGCGTTTTCCGTGAGCGGGCTTTACTTATCCGATCGGGGATTTAAGAAGTAGACCCCCGATCGGTGATCCTTGTGTTTCCCGTGAGTGGGCTGAGTTTAGTTTATCTGATCAGGGATTCGTAAGTAGACCCCCGATCGGTGACGTTTTCGTGTCCACGTGGGCGCTGACCTTGACCTTGACTTGACCAGGCGCCACGTGACTCCACTTAGTGATGTTGGGGGACCCAAACCTATCCACCCGTATCATCCACCATTATCTCGAGACAAGAAATCTCATATCAAATTGAACAAGAAGGTAATCAATAGGAGTGCATTTTTGATCTGTTCAGAACATATTTTTGTCCTTTGAACTGTTAGTTTGAAAAGGCTCCATGTGTATAAGATGAGATCGATGTTGCCCTAAGAAAGTTATGTTGTGACTCTTAGAATCGGTACGAGGTAAGAGGGGTGAATAGCTCGCTTTGTTTCTTGAATTTGATTTATCAGCGAAAAACTCGAAGTCAAAGCTCCACAATGCTAATATTTGGATTTACTTGGTTTCCACCTCTTTGAGATGACTAATCCAAGGATTCGACTCTCTCTCACAGTTTTACTATAAAAAATCTCCTTCTCAAAAAAATTTCGGAGGCAAAAAAGTCTCATACAAGCTCACAACAATAATATAACAAGAAAGTAAATACATAATACAATGAAAACTTTACTTGTTTAATCTCTTGTTGCTTAGAAATACCTCTTATAAACTCAGAAATGCAACAACACCTCATTTCAGAATCTCCAAGAACTGATGTCGAGAAACCCTCGCGAAACCCTTTTCTAGGGTTCTTCTCAGGCTGTAAAACGCCTCCTAATTGATTATGCTACCTCTAATCTATTGTCACGTCAGATAACCATTCAAATACCTGCAGAATGATTCTTTTTCGCCCGTCTAATCAATTAGTGAGTTATACTAATTGATTACCAGCTTCTAATCGATTAAGTTAATTGATTCTGAAGCTTCTGTTCGCGAGAGAGAAAGGTGTTTAATCGATTGTTCAATCGATTCCCACACTTTCTGTTCTCTCGCGAAAAAGACCTTAATCGATTATCCTAATTGATTGGTCAGACCTTAATCGATTACCGCTCCTTCTGTTCTCTCGTGACAAACTCAGCCAATCGATTCTCAATCGATCGCTTAGCATTCAACCGATTTTCCCAATCGATTCCATCTGCTCTTGTTCTCGCGAGAACTCTTGCCAATCAATTACTTTAATCGATTGGCTTGCCTTAATCGATTGGTCAATCGATCACAATCTCTTCTGTTCTCGAGACACAAACTCTCAATTGATTGGCTTGAGCCACTAATCGATTGGATTATTGTTCACTCAATAAAACTAGTATCCAATCGATTGGCTTGAGCTACTAATTGATTGGTAACATTAAATTTAGTCTTTTCGGGCCTGAATTTGATTCTTACATAGTATTTGGTTGACCTTAATCTACCAGGACTTTCTCTTCCCAACATTTAGTCATCTGTGACCTATTGGGACTTCCTGTTGCCAAGCATCCGGTCAACCTTGACTTGCTCGAACTTCCTCACTAAGTGTTCGGTCAACTTTTGACTCACTTGAACTTTTTGTCTCGTGTCAAGTGTTCAGCTCCCAGCTAATCCACTTTGGACTTAACTAAGTTTTTAACTAGGTTCGCCAAGTTCTCAACAAGGTCTTCTAATGTCTAGTCTCGTTAAGACTTTCATAGTCTAGTTTTTAACTAGGTCTTCCACTACCTAGCCCCACTAGAACTTCAACTGTCTAATTCCCAAGTAAGTCTTCTACCACTTAATCTCACTAGGACTTCCATTGTTTAGTTCTCAAATAGATTTTTCATTTGTCTAGTCTCATTAAGACTTGTATTACCTAATTTCTAACTAGGATTTTAATTTACTTAACCTCCAGTTCAAACTTTCATTTACTTAACCTCCAGTTAAAAATTTCCATTTATCTAATCTCCGATTAAAATTTTCACACATCATAAATATTTGATCAACCTTAACCTATTTAATTTCTTTCTTATATATTATCTAAACATCAAAATTTAAACTCAAATTAACTAAACTAACTCAAACTTAATAAAATTAATTAATCTTAACCCGAAGATGATTACACCGGGATAACACATCAGTCATCATCCATTTTCTTGTTAAATGAATCTTCATTATCGTCGGGACCTTTATTTGTTTTTCATAAGGTAAAGTTGATCCATCTTAACTGCGCGTATATGTTTCCGATCTCATGTGTTGTCTCAATCAGTAAACAAGTCATTTTTTAGTCAAAAATATTTTAAAAACAACTATCAAAAAATGTTAATAGAAAAATAAATAAAATATTTATTTACTAATTACTTTTAATAATTAAATTTGTATATTTTAATCAACCTCTCTAATTCTCATTAATGCGAATCTTTAATTAAACCATTAAGATGATAAATTGATCCCTTAATTAATTAATTTTACTTAAACAATTAAATTTTTAAAATTAACATTTAAAATATAATTAATTCATGGGTTCTCTAGATTATTAGTATACCTTGCTTAATAATTAATTAATTACATTATAATGAAAAAAACTTATATTTAAAAGTTAAAACTAGCTAGCAACTTAATTTATTTATGAAATAATTAATAGTTTTAATGGTTGACTTATAAATAAAGAGTTATCAAGCAATTAATGTTAAATAAATAATTATTGTTTAATGACTAATTAAATAATTAATTTATTTCTTAATTAATAAATAAATCCTCTGTATAATAAATTTTGGATTGATACCAAGTGAGCATGATCCTATTTGTACAAATACTAACAAAAACAACAACTTAATTAATTGGTATAAGTTCATAGCTAGCTATTTGCCGAAATCAAAATTATATGCTTGGAAATAGATTAAGCTTTTAGAGGGATTGTTTGTAAATTTTTATTAATTTGTAAATATAAATAAGAGCAAAATCTGTAAATGTCTACATTATTCAATAAAACCAGTAATTTATTTTATTACTTAATTACGTTGTCATTTGTGAAATATTTATTACTTAATTACGTTGTCATTTATAATACACAGCCCATTAATCCAAATACTCGAGTAATTTAATATTATGATATTTAAAACAAAACCAAATTTACCAAAGAATTCAATAAACATTAAATAAAATGCATGAAGGCTGGACTAATTGTCCGCCGAATGTTAGAATTGAGCGGCGGAAGGTATGCGGGTTTTTTTAAAAATTAATGGCGTCACCCGGGTTCGAACCGGAGACCTTCAGTGTGTTAGACTGACGTGATAACCAACTACACCACGACACCATATAAAAGGAATTGAGAATATAAATTATACATTTAATAATATATTAAAAATGTAATATAAAAATTAAGGGCCCAACCGGTGACCTATTGATCTGCAGTCAATTGCTCTACCACTGAGCTATGGACCCACTTGTTCATAAGAAAATTTTTAATAATTATATTTGCAATTATTTACACGTTATTTTAGAAGGTACTGTCATGAACAAAAAAACATTTAGTTTTACGATGTCTACCATTACACTTCATGCTTAGAATGATCTCGAACATATACATTATTCACTCGAAAGGATAACTAGATCGTTCTTTGACTAGGAGATGAGAGCCAACCTTTCTATTAAGTTTTTGAGTTCATACTAATGAAAAGTCAAAGAAGAAATATCCATTTTTTCTTAGATTCTTTGACATAGTCCGTTAGCAGTTCATTTAGAACACTCACAATGATGGATAAAAGTATTTGTATCGATGTTAATATATAGATATTATAAATTAATATGAATGAGTGTTATAATATTTATATATTAATCATTTTGAATGTTGTTAATGAATAAGTTTTACAAAAATAAATTTAAAAAATAAAAAAATAAATCTTGAATATAAAGAATAAAGATGAATAAATAAATAATGAAATTCATAAGTAATAAATGTTAATATTAAAATAATATGAGTGGATTAATAGAAGAAAGATGTTAATATAATATATACATGCTTTTTAAAAAAATAATATATATTAATATTTAAATTAATTCGCATTAATACAAAAACGAACTGGCAAAATTTTCCTTATTATCTTTTAAAATTATCTTTGAAAAATAATTTACTCGAACACTGAAATGAAAAGGCCCCAATCCGATTTTACAGTTTTACAGTTTAAAGCCCCAATCCGATTCCTCGTTGACGGACAAAGTGGACGAGGCAGGCAGTTTGGCAAACTTAAACGACCTTAATCTCCAGCCGTGTCACCGCCGCCGCCATCGACTACGTGAACATCTGAAACCAGTCGCAGTTGGTCGTCCAAGTAGCGGTGCAGCAGTCGTCCTTCCGCCGCCGGCAGCGGCTCCGGAACGTCACCTTCCTTGGATCCCGGCGTTTTCCCGCGCCTCCATTGCCGCCCGACCCGGAGGCAGAGGCCGGCTATGCAGAGCAAGGGAAAAAAGAGGCAAGCGAGGGGGACGAGCACCGGCGAGAAAAAAACCAGAGCCAGTATCAAGCACACCCTCCTCGGCCCCGCAACGCCGCTGCTTCCTATTTCCGGCGGCAACGACAACCGCCACCGTCGACCCATGTTCGCCTCTCGAGTGGTGGTGGTCGTCCGGTGCAAATGCCACTAAAAAAGTCAACGTCTCCTCCCATTATTATTTCTTCGTCGTGTCTACTTTCTGACCAATTAAATCGTTGAAGAAGTAAACGATTTCATGATGTCTATCGCACTATTATCAATTGCCAAATTAATAGTCTCGTCTAGTTTGATGTCGAAATAAACGGCAAAAGACTCTAAATTCAACATCTACTTTAATTTTCAGAACACTACTCTTCTTTCCTTTTCATCTCCATTGATATCAAAAATTTCTTGAGGAATCAAGTCGATATTCTCCTCTATCTCATCATGAAAGAGATATAAACATTGCATCATTGTGTAAATATGCAAAGGCAAAGAAAGGACTACTGTAATTTTTTTACATTATCTTCGTCACAACATAAGTGATTAATTACACTTTTAAAAAAAAATCATATATACTAAAATCTATTCTCTATATCTTAATTAAATTCGCAAGGAGAGTGGTAAGTTGAGTTGGATCCAACCAAAATCGGTCTAATCCATAATTTTCACAAACTTTAGCACGAACGTCGAGATTTAGATACTGTTTAACAAATCAGCTTAGCTTTGGGGACAAATCTTGGCATAATTATAGAACCTCTTTTAATATCTTTTGTTGGAAAAAGAGATGATGGATCTTGATGCAATCAATTAACAGGCCACTTTTCCATTAGGATAATTAAGATGCCTTCAATGAGATTTACCATAATATAATTCTGTTCATGTAGATGCAGTCATTTTCTTCAGGTCACTCTCTTCCCATTAAATGATATGGGAATAAATGAATTGTCACGCGAATAAAGGAGATGAACTCCATGATGCAATAGACATCATTGTACATTACGCAGCAACAAGAGAATAATTGCGTTACTGGTGCAAAAGGAGCCCTTGCAAACTCGTCTCTTTCTCCAAATCCACAGAAAACTAGCAAAATATCTTGCTGATGGCAACTTATTCTCCATGATTGGGCGATGATAGATAGTTTAAGGAGATTGTGATGGAAATTGGAAAGTGCCAAAAGGCATTCTACCAACAGGGCTTAGGGTTGTTTACTTGGAAGGATATCCTTTAACATGTTTTGTTCTTTCACATTGAACAAGTACATGCAAAATCTTCCAACTATTATTATTATTATTATTTATTGAAGTAGAAGATTAAAGGCACCGACCAAGAGAGAATGTTAGATCAAGTCATTAATCCCTGCTCTGCTTCTCCGTCAAGCGATCTTGATGCGCCGGAGAGCTATGTAGGCCAAGGCTCTGTACCCGACGAGCATGACGAGCAGTGCCACGATGCAGACAGAGGAATCGATTCTTCTTCCGTAGTGGGTCGATGATCCGAGGAAGTAGTCCATTTCTTTGCCGCTGTACTGGATGTTGATGAGGAGTCTGTAGCAGTAGAAGGTGAAGGAGACGTACTTGATCCACTCCAGGCAGTTGGGTATGTGCTGCACGTAGAAGCCGCCGGTGAGCAGGAACGCCAGCATGGTGACCGTCGATATCGTAGAGGCCTGCTTGGCGTCCATGATCGCCGCCCCCAGCGCCAGCCCCAGCCCCTGCGCCACCAGCACGTAGCCGAGGATGACGGCGAGCGTCAGCAGGAACGCCCCCGGCTCCGTCCTCAGCCCGGCCATCCAGTACAGTATGAAGGTGAAGACGGTGGGGAGGACGAGCTCCATCGGCAGGTCGCCGGCAGTGCGCGCCATGAAGTAGGAGGAGAGGCTGTACATTCCCGATGCGCGTTCCTTGAGGAAGACGGCGCGCTCCTGCGGGAAAGTGAAGACCGAGTTGAAGGAGGCGAAGACGCCCCAGAAGATGGTGATGAAGAAGAGGAGGCCGAGGCGGTCCTGAACGTCCCCGAGGCTCGAGCGCCACCACATCGAGCCGGAGAGCACAGCGGCCACCATGACCTGGAAGACTCGGAGAGAGTTAAACGACTCGTGGCGTCGCTCCTTGAGGCTCCGGCGCAAGAGGACGGAGAACTGGCTGAACCAGCTGACGCTGCTCTTGTCTCTCTTCTCCTTCTCAGCGAACAATTCTCTTCCTGTTGCACGACCACATACGTCAAACAATCAACAAATCTTTGACGAACTGATCAATTTCTTTTTTTTCACACTTACCGCTCTGGTTTGCATCTCTAGCCACACCAGTCAACCTGCCGTTGACTTTTGGCGCCAACACTTGGTTGTAAGATGAGGTTAGAGATTGCTTGACTGTTGACTTTTCGGCGTCCCCTTGGTACTCTGCTTGACTGACCCCTGGAGAAAGAACGTGCAATGCAACAAAGATAAGGTGCTAAACTTTGACTTACAGAAAAAAAAAATTCCAAATAATTGAGAACCTCATGCTCCATGGTGTTCCAAAGTCAAATTTAAGGGACCCAATTCAAGTCAAATCTGGAAAAAGCGAAGCCAAAAAGAATGAAAAGCAACACCCTTATCCTGTTCACCGGACACCTGTTCAATTTTGTGAGACCACCATTATTCCCTCACTACGTGTCCGATAACCGGCACTGAACAAAAGCCATCAAACCAAAACAAAGCGAAAAGAAGAAGAAACTACTGAATAACCAAACGCATCGAGAGAAGAAGAGGAAGGGACCAAACAGAGCCCTCAAAGCGATACTGAAGGAGAATATATAGCAGCAGAAATCAATTGTTTCTTTGACTGCGCGAGCTAGTGCCTAATTTGAGAGGAGACTGAGGACGATATGTTATATAATAGAGAAAGAATGGACGGTCAGTTTGTTGTGAATCCAATAATGCATCTCTCTTTTTCTTGCAGCTCTCATAGTGTTGCTTTCTCCACTAATACTGGTTAGTTTCCACTTTCCTCTATGACTATGACAGCGAACAATTTATCTCATCCTAATTATATTCTTGTTTAGATTTTCATGTAAGTTGACAGGTTAAGAAACTTGCAAGGTGCAATATAATATTATTAGAGAGGACTGATCAAGTAGAAATATGTCCTAACCGTTGGCCAAATCGAGCATGAAATCGGCGGGGTTGACGTGGAAATTTGGAGGAAAGCCGATGGTGGCGAAGTAGTCCATGGCATCTTTGGCCTTGCCGAAGTACAAGCAATTGCCCTCCGAGAGGAGGAGCACCGAGTCGAACATCTGGTAGACGCGGCTCGCCGGTTGGTGGATCGACGTTACAACCGTCCTCCCCTTCCTGGCCAGCCTGCTGAGGGTGGCCACCAGCCGGCTGGCCGCCGTGGAATCGAGTCCCGAGGTGGGCTCGTCGAGCACCAGCATGCTCGGATTTACCAGCATCTCGTGCCCGATGCAGACTCTCTTTCGCTCCCCGCCGGAGATCCCCCGCACGAAGGTCCCGCCCACGGTCGTGTCGGCGCACTTGCACAGTCCCAGCTCCGCCAACACCTCCTCCACCGCCGCCGCCTTCTCTGCCTTCGCCAGCGTCCGCGGAAGCCGGAGCATCGCGCAGAAGAGCAGCGTCTCCCGCACCGTCAAATGCGGGTACAGCACGTCGTCCTGCGCCACGAAACCAATCCGCCGCAGGGCCGGCCGCGCAAGCCGACGACCGTTGACAAGCACCGCGCCGGAGTGCTTCCCCTTCAGCCGTCCAGCGAGGACGCTCAAAAGAGTGGACTTTCCGCTCCCGGAGGGACCGAGAACAGCAAGCAACTCGCCGGGAGGCACCATGCCGCTCACGCCGTTAAGTATAACTTTCTCATCAGAGGCAGAGCTTCCTCCTCTGCCGCCTGTAGTCAACATGCACTTGAGCCCTTTGCCACCGGTGGCCGCCAGAGGATCGAGCTTGACACGGTACGATATATCAATAAACTACAACAACATGAACACATATCACGACAATCAATTAGAAAAAATAATCAGTAATCAAGTGAACAACAAATTAAAAATCAGAGAAATCGAGCTAGCTAGAAGTGGTACTAGGAGAGTAAGAGGGAAACAAGAGTGAGAGAGAACGGAGTCCATTCTTGCGACGTCGACTCCACTTGGTTCATGTTCTCGATCAGAAGGCATTTGTCTGCCGATGAGAGAGCAAATTAAGAAACGACCGTAATAGAACAGAGGAGAGGAAGAGTGAACAGGGCAGCGGCAGTGATAGAGGAGAGGAGAGGGGCGAGAATGGGGCGGTACTTAAGCAAGAAGTGGAGGTGGAAGCCACGTCCAAGTTGGAAGGGCGGACTGGTACGTGGAAGGCTGTGTGTCACTCAGGGGACAGCTGCCCCAATCAAAACAAAGAGAAGGAATAAGATGATAAATGTGAAAGCTAATATTTATGTACAGAAACCTCTGCTTTCCTGTGTTAAAAAAAAACAAAAAAAACGACTCATCTCGGACGTTTCTCAAATTAGAAAATTAACTTATAATTAATTATTAAATAGTTTTTAAAAAAAATGTATTCATTGAAAATTAATTTCTGAACTTTTATTTTTTATTTTTATAATAAAAATAATTACGCTCACCCTAAACGTTTTTCACAACCTATTCTTAAATTATATTATAAGATCAACTTATAATCGATTGCTAAATGACTAGAGGCAAGAGAAAAAAATTTCTCCAAATATATTTATTAAAAATTAATCTTTATTTTATTTTAATAAATTTGTTATTCATTAATTAATTGGACACTCATAAGAACATTAACCTATGCTTTTCTAGTAGTAAAAAGTGAAATGTTCGTTCTAGTGCACTCTCAAATCCGTCATAGGATCAATATAAAAGAGATTAATCATAAATGATTATTAGTCCGAATAATGATCAATATATAAGGAGGATATAAAATTAACTATTAGTTAAAATTTAATTTATAATTTTTTTTTTGATAATGTTTCATTTATTAGCCATCAATAGTTTTGTAAAAATAAACCTATGTTTTCTTGAAGAATGAGAAAGATTTGACTACGATCATGATCACTTGTTGCAAGAAAATGGACATTAAGAAATCAAGAGTCTTGGCTATGGAAAAAAAAGTGTGAATCCATTATATTAGTGATTCTCATAATTGTCTCACATATTTGAGAGAAGTAAATTAAAATTTTAAATTGAGAAGTACATAGGCCGGGTCTACAGTGTTAATGAAATTATCTGTGAATTTCTACTTTCGATCATTACAATTATTATTCCATCCCATTATCAATTGAGCCAAATCAGGGGGCAAGAGTTTGGCTATGGAGAAGGGCAATAAAGAAGAGCAGAAGGAATTATTAAACAGGATAGAACAGGGAAGAATACTGGCGCCATTTTACACGACGCGTGTGCAAAAGTTTAAAATTTAGTTATATTTATATGTATACCGCTCAGTGTATGTGAACACAGAGGCATATGCTCAAACTTTTGTAAGAGTTTCATTTTCTAATAAATTACCAAAAAAAGGCAAAAATTAAAAGGATATATTAAACAAATAAACAAAACTTCATTCTATACTTTAGTATTATTATTAACTTGTAGTAGCTTGTTCAAAATTATTACAAGAGTTCTATAGAACAGTTTGAATATTTAGCCAAAGTTGTTATGCGTATTAATAAAGTTAAAATAATTTTATTTATATTTTAGTATTTTTTTGACTAAAATTACTGAAATATAGAACAAGGTATCTTAAAAATGAAAAATAAAACAGAGTGCTATACTTAAGTCAAAATAGAGTAATGACATTTTTTTTTTATTTGCCCTCGAAAAATTCTCTAGGAAAATTATAGGGAAATGAATAAGTGGCATGACATCATTAACATTCATAATTCTATATGTATGGGTCACTATTCGGATTAATAAATTTATTTTTTTTATATTAATTTTGAAATAAATTGATAAAATGTTGAGGATAAACATTTTACTTTTTATCACCATCAACATCCATAATCCATTCTCTCCCCTTGTTGTTTTATCCTGGTTAGTAAATTAGTTTTCATGATTTATTTTCTCGTGTTAGTCTTGAAATAAATTGACGGAGACATTGAAGATGAATATTTCGTCTTTTACAATCCTGTATATATTTTTCTCCCTTTCTTGGTTGTCGTGTGTCCTCTTATGCAGACCTGATGCGGTGAACCCTACAAAGTGCGGATCACCAAACAAAGAGTCGCGTCGATTCAAAGGTACATACAGCAGGCTATATATATAAGAAGCTGAATCGAAAAGGACAGTGTGTTAGGTGCTCTCACACTGATATTGACATGCAATGGGATCCATTGAAGGCCAAGAGGGAGGCATGGGAATTGGAATCATGCACGTCATCGAAGGTGCGTGTCAGATCGCCTTCAATGGCATCGATGCTTAACGAAGAATATCCAACACTTCCCTCGATACTATCCTTCAGTTTTGGCTCAACTCGTCTGAAGCACTATAGGTAATGCTGTAATAGGAGGAATAAGGGAACAGTGAACTCTCATATTTATAGCGCAGTAGACCTGTGACTGAAAGAAAAATAAACTTAACTAAAATGCTGACAGAGAGATAGAGATAGAGAGAGATTGGATAAAAGAATTTTGTAGCCTTCATCTTCTCTCTGATTGGCCATCTCCAATGATGCTTCATGTATGAGTTCTTAAGTAACCGACAGCAAGGAAGATAATAAATGAGTTCTTCAAAATCACTACTCTCTTAATTCCAATAACTAACTAGCTCATTGATTAAAAAAAAATAGTGCATTTCATCTAAGTCCTTCATCTATTGCAATAGGATGTGTGAGATTCTCCCTTGATATCTCATGATTGCCTACATTACAATAATGCACGGAGAGCTACTAACAACTCTATATAATTTGCTAGGTTCGGTTCATACTATAGGTTTGCCTATCACCATCACCATCGATCGACCACTTAACCACTAAGAATATTCATAAGATAATATTAATATTTAGAAACATACAGAATTAACTATAGGTCCTTTAATTAATTAACTTGCCCTTGCCCTGTCACCATCTATAATCGTTGGAGACGTGCATCGATCAACGGAGAAAACATTACAAAATCGTAAAGTTGTAGTCAAAATGATAAATACTAAACAACTGAGCTACTTCACCGACACAACATGCAAAATAACATATATATATATAGAGCCACCTCTCCTACACTTTGTTTTGAATTGCAGTCCTCCTCGCCGAGAATTTGATGGATATGCAAACTAATGGGTCTATCCGACTGCACATTTTCCAGCTGCTGACATTTGGATACTTGTTTAATCTGATGCCTCGTGCATGATTGATTGAATTAAAGTATATATGTACTATTTTCCTGACACCTTGACAAGGTGAATGATGCCCTAGCAATGGCCATCGTCCACTTTGAAAGTATAGGTATAAAGCCTTTAGCTCTGTCAGCCAATGATCATTTCATATTCTTCACGTACACGACGTCGGTGACAAGTGCACTGAATGTTTTTTTCATGCATGCAACACGTACGTATACTGCGGCCCCACTGTGAAACCTTTGGACGATCGAGCAGTAATGTCAGTTCATGCATGAGTTGATGAGCAAACAAAAGGATATATATATATATATATATACACGTGCTCACATTAACCATTAATGTTAGTTTTGCTAGAATTTGTAAGACTTATGAACATTTTCACAATACTCTCGAATATAATATATACTAGATAATATGCGAGAAAAAGTCTTAATTATCAAAGTATTTTATTCCGAGTGGTAAATATAGAGACATCTATTATCTGAGGTGCTGGGTTTGAGCTCTCTTAGCAACATATTACATGTTGTAATTGTTGCCTGCAGTGTCATGTCTCGCTTAACAATAATGTGAAACTGTGCCTCTCCAAAAAATTCCCTCGGGGTTTCTGGAGTATGGGGCCGCTCTGCGGTGGGGCCAGTCACAATAAAAAAATTTACCCAACACAGTTTGGACCCCACGGGATGAGCTGTTAGCTAGTGCATGAGGTGTTGCGCATGAGGTGTTGCCACAATGAGGTTTAGGGGTCAAATCCTGGCTAGTAGCCAGGTTCCTGCCCCCCTTATGCACTAGTCACTGTTCGGGCTGGCTAGACT
>JBBUKS010000095.1:5775471-5794434 GCA_038050645.1 Hedychium gardnerianum | reverse complement strand
AGTAGGGGATAGAGCCCAATGACGTAAAAGGATCCATATAGCCGACCCCACATAGTGGGATAAGGCTTGGTTGTTGTTGTTGTACATGCTGGACTTCTTATATGCTAGACATCCAATTTACCTTAAACTATTTACACTTCCACTGCCAATACTTGCTGGCTTTCTACCAATGCTAAGTGTCCAATCTTTCTCACCTATTTGAACTTCCCATCAACTAAGTGCCCAATTAACCTTAACCTACTTGGATTTCTCATCTTCTAACTCTTTTGTTGGACTTTTACCATTGCCCGCATCTATTAGTATTTCACGTCTACTAACACCCTCGTTGGACTTTTCCGAATGTCAATTGTTTGGTCAACCTCAACCCACTTGATCTTCTTCCAAAGTCAAGTATCTCAATCTAACCATGAGATTGCACCAATAAGCTCCCCCAATCTAACCATTGCACTAACATATAATTATCTCTTGGATGTAAAACTTCATAGAGAATCAAATTGAAAATTTTATCTCTTCAAAGATAATCAATTAGAGGACTTTGAACTTCTTTTATAAATTCAATTCAACAATAAATGTGAAAATAAATATTCTGAATAAAGTAAATATATTAATCTTAATAGGATTATAATCAAATTTAGATTTTACCTACAATTTATATTCTTCAATTATTTGCTTTTTTGTTTTATTTGTTTTTTGTTTGCATTATTTATATTAAAAGATGAGCTTAAATTTTATCTCTTATCAAGATTCAAAATTGGTGGTTGAAAATGATGCCTTGTCACACACACGAGAAGTGATTGTTTATACATTTGGGTTGTATCCTACTGATGACTTTATTTACATTTGGGTTATATCCAACTGATGGCTTTATTTTAGATTTTTGGTACCTTTGAACCATCTTTCTGATATTCTTTTCTTAGATTTATGCAAGAACCATATTTCTGATACATGTTCTCTTCTAATATTAAGATAATTTGTTTTTACAGAACAAATTTATATCACAAACACATACTCACAAAGTGCTGGTTTACATAGGTGAGTTGCACACGACTGAGTAGGAAGTTTGACTGATTAGAATTTTACCAAGTCAGGACCATCTTTCTTATACATTTTTTTCTTTCAATTCTAAAGATAAATTGCCTTTTTTTTTGCTAAAGGAATTAGAGGATTCTTTGAGTATTTGACTCGTGGTTTGTGAGTACAATTCTTGTACAAAGGAGAATGACATGTGATTAGAGTTCTAGTTGAAGATGAAATTGGTGTTCGTTTGGCTTTGTGAACCTTATTAGCTTGAAAACTTAAGTAATTCAGTTCCATTCTAGTACCATGAATTTTAATCAGTGTATGTACTTGTTGTAAAAGACTAGGTCAGTGGATTGGATATGTTAATACTACTTACCATTAATGAATCTTTCATGCTGCTTCTGTCCTGTTGAAAGGATTAAATGCCTAGTACATCATGGTGACGTGGGTATGCATACTTCTATACAGCTTTACCCAGTTGTAGATCACAGTCATCATGCTTCTAACACAAATTGGAGTTGAGGCAAGAGAGAAGCCGACTGAAGAGCTCCTAGAGACAATTTTGAGCTGTTGTTTGCTATGGAAAATTTTGCAGGATTGGCTTTTTGCTATTCATTGCTTTTCTGTTACGAATAATATGCCATGTTCTTTCCAATTCAAAAAAGAAATGAGGGGCTTTAGTCTTTGATGTGGCGAAGGCCTATGCTACAGTAATAAAGGAAGTCACTTAAAGAAAGGGAACTTAAGTTACAAAGTAAGGTCAGCTGGTTAAGCGGCACAAGCTTGGGTAAGCACTCAAAGCAAAAGCTAACATCATGCTACTAATAACCTGATGCATATTTCCTTCCTCTCAGCCAGCTGAACAATTTCACATCATGTGATATTTCAAATATATCAGGCACAATTGATTAGATTCTCTGTATGTGTCTGGTCTACTTATGCTACTTTGATGATCTCCTGAAATAGACTACTTTTAAATATGAATTAGGGACAAGCATCTCTTCACGCTGGCACTAAATTTGGTACTGAAAATTTATTCCTTCCTGTTTGCTCATTACTTTTACCTTTTCAAACAACATTTTTTTCTCATTTTATATCAACTAGGTTTCATCCGCAATTGGCATGCAATTATATATACTTGAACATTTCTTTCTCTGTTCCTGTCTTTTGGTGTGATGGTTCTTTATCCTGGCATTAAACTTGCCATTTGTTATTAAGTTTTTAATCGCGATTCGGGTGCAGTTGTGTTTTGACATTGTCTTTCATTATTCTTTTCCATTGTACCAAAAAGAATTCCTTCGTAAACTCTTGTTGCATCGAACAACTAGCAATGACAGATACAGTTTGTATGAAGGGATTGAAATGAACTGACATCTGCTTTCATTTGATTTTTTTACCATATTCAGGAATGTGGAGACATTTGTTATGTTCTGCAAGTGTAAGAAAGCAACCGAAGTATGTCTGTTGAATCTTCGCTACTGAACTATCATACATTTGTTGCTCCTAAAATCAATGTTTTCTTTTTACTAATGAGAAGATGATTGCTCTCCACGTAGTGGGATAAGATTTGGTGGTTGTTGATGAGAAGATGATTGCTCTAGTTTATTTCTTTATTTCGTTTACATTTAAGTATCTTGACTCTGTTTTTATATATACAAAAACAAGTTTTATATTTTCATTGCTAGACTCGTAAATAGATCTACATCTGGCCTTCATATGCCCATGATAGGTGTGAGCCAAGGTGTGGTTGTGGAACTGATAGATCATTTATTGTCGAGGAAGACTAAATTCAAGTGATCTCTGATAGCAATGAATGCATCAGGCCATTAGTGATACCTCTGGTGGTTTTCAATGATAAGGTTTGTAATCCTTGCCAAAGCCATGACTACTACTCTTCGTTTGTGACGTTGTCTTCACTCTCTGAATGAACTAAATCTTGGGAATGTCTTTCTGATGATGCCTGAACTCATTTTTGCTGGGTAGTTTGTTTACCATTCACTTACAGATATTATTTTCTTTGACGTAAGGATTCCTTTCAAATATGCGATACTTACTGACCCCCTCCCTTTTTGTTTTTGGTTATAAATATTCTTATTTTTATCTCACTAATTTGGATGAACACCTACTTAGTCATATGATTTCAGTAGTGTCCTGTCAACTTTTTGGAACACTTTAGCACTTTTAAATGTTAACTTTTAGCAATTACAAACTAGATAGATTTAAAATTGTTGAGAGAAATATAGGAAATATGATAGGTATTTTGACTAATAATAATTATTGTATATTCAATTGAAATTAGTTTTTTAGTATTTTCTTAGATCAGTATACTCTTTTAAAATTTAAATTAAATATGTTTTACAACATCTAGTATTTGGATCGACCTCTTAATTTATAAATATGTTTTGATGAATTACTAAAAGTTAAATTTGGATTTATATAATTGAAATTAGAACATACTTATGGAATGAGAGGCTAAAATGACATGTTTTAACATTGGTGGGAGGCTGATACTACTTACAATGAAGTCTCTTTCAATGATAATGAAAATGTAAAAAATAAGAACAGTTAGTTCCTAATAGTTTGAGTTGATATCTTCAAACCTCGAACCCTTTGAGATTTATATATTATTCAATAAGTGTAAAGTATTCTAAAGCTCTTCGATGGATTGAAAAAAGGCTTGGGCATAAATATATTCATTGAAAGTTAAACAATTAATCAATCAACTAATCTAACCTCAAGACAATTGACTAATCTAACCCCTAATGGCCTAAAATGTAATCCAATCGATT
Organism: Hedychium gardnerianum; assembly: GCA_038050645.1. Lineage (NCBI taxonomy): Eukaryota > Viridiplantae > Streptophyta > Magnoliopsida > Zingiberales > Zingiberaceae > Hedychium > Hedychium gardnerianum. The sequence goes on along the minus strand of JBBUKS010000095.1, from coordinate 5,790,625 downwards.
ATCGTTTGAATAAAAATATTTTATTCACAAGCATTAACATTTACTCGACTCCATAATGAATTTACATGTTTAAATCAACTACCTAATCAATTGGACATTGTATACCTACACAAAGATTCATGACTAAGCTAGTCAATAAAAGATGACTCAAGACAAGTCGCTCACAACCAACACACTAGTTGGTTTATCCATACAAAGCTAAATATACACATCATTATAATGATGTTGCCCCAAAACAAAAAGCCATAAGATTATATTCACTTTACTAATCTCTCATGCACTAAGTTTTTAGATCCCTTGATCTAGATTGTAAGTATTTGAGTGCATCAAACTTCCCAAACTTGCCACATACAACTTGAGCAATGCTCTATTCCACCAAATCCACTTATGCTCTAAAGTCCTTTGAACTCATCTAAAGATCCACCACTTATTTTAGGCTATTGAACAAGAAGAAATTAGACAATCAACAACTCAAAGTTCTCCCTCAATCTAAATTCCCTTCAATCTGATATAATATCTCTGAGTTGAGTTATTTTCGAGGCTCTTTATTTCTTGACTGAGAGAGAGAGTTTTACTAACTTAAACCTTTCTCTCTATTTTTTTTTTCCAATTGCTATACATCAAAATAAATAATAGGTGATAAATAAATACATGCAAGCAAAATCACAATAATTGTTAGGACCGTTAGATGGTTGTAATGACTTAGGGAGGGGATGTAAGAAATCTATAAGTATACTATCTAAATCATTACAAGGATTGTAAACCGAATATTAATCAGAATTGTGAAATATACTATCTAAATCATTTGACAACAGAGAAATTGTGCGAGCGAGAAAACAAACTAAGAAAGTACGAAAAAAGTTGAGAAAAAATCAATTCTAGAATTTCAATTTCACCGCGATGATTATTGATGTCCTAAATGAAATTAATACTTTTTACCTCTATGTTAAATTACGTGAAAGTGGTCTATCTCGAGATACCCAATATCTTTTTTTGGAGTGACACTGGGGTGTCTATCCAAATACGATGTCTACTTTTCTAGGTAACCTTACTAAAGCGATTGCTTTCTCAGAGAGGCTCCTGTCATGATGCCTCATGGTCCTCTAGGTGTTATCCCTTATTTCGTGATGTCGAATCGGGACAAACCCATTAAGCTCTGTGATAGCCAATGGTGTCCACGAGAGGTCTTGAACTATTTTCGTGAACAAAACCTCAAGTCTCAATTTTTATGAGTCGAAGAATTGGGTTCACCTTTCGATACTTTCTTGCATCTTTGTGATATAATAATACACGCTAGTGTCGTAATCATATATGTATAATAAAACCAGATCACGAGATAACATGTCATGCCATAAAAATCAATTAATTAATGAAAACAAACATCAATAGTACATTAGACTATTTTTTAATCATAGAATTTAAAGATATACCCCATGAAGATAGAGTTACAACCAAGAGATGAGAACGGATAAATTCTACAACTCAAAATCAAGTAGAAAAAAGGAGAGAATGCTCGGTTTGTATCGGTCATCGTCTTTGGAAGGATCTCCAAGCTTGATGGTTGACGGAATCTTCGATGGCTCCTTGGAATGATTCTCCTCTAGGGTTTCTTATCATAAGGAAACCCCTTGATGCCTCAAAATGAGCCTCATAAATCCTTTTATAGCCTCCAAAGCCTCCATAACCTTCCAAATTTGATTCGTCTTTCTAAAAATGTCGGGGGCTACCACCATACCACAGCTATGTCGACTGTTGGAAGTCTCCTCGGCGAGCACCAGAGAAAAACATGGCTATGCTTAAAAGCACGACTATATCGTGTTTCCCTCGAGAAGCTCAGTTGTTAATCTTTTTCGCGCCTAACTCTTCAAATAATATACGATCGTGCTAGGGGACACGACCAGACTGTGCATCATGCTGTAAAATCATGTTCTAAGGCTCCTTGTCTTCGTTTAAGCTCTGAATTCTTGTCATGTCAATAAAAATGTGTAAAGAGTAGATCTCCGAAAAAAGATAAAAATAATACAGAAGTAATGAATGTATGCCGAATATGCTCATGCAATGAAAAAAAATGCATGCAAAATAATACTGAAAATTATACATGAAACATACACATTAAGAGAGAGATTGTTGGATCAAGAGAAAAAATTTATTAACCAGGTCAGATAACGTCGAACTTGGGGCGATCGGCCCGATCCTATGAAAGTTTCTCACCCGTCGCTAAGGTAAATTGAAAAGTGCTAATGAAGGCCCATCCAAATGGCCGACATTCTTAAGCCTGCTTCTCATTAGAAGAAAAAATCCCCTGTAGTGTGCCGCAGTTGAGATTCAAACTTTAGATCCCTTAGTTATCCATTAGAGGGTTTAATCATTGCACCATTGCCCCAAATGCTTGTTGGATCAAGAGAGATGCAACAAAAAGGGGAGTGACGAGCTTAATCAAAGTTATTTCAAAAACTTTATCAAAGTTATCAAAATGCAACAAAAAAATATTCTTAAATACTTTTGAAGAATTGGAGTGAGGATCCTTTGACGTGCCTCGCAATCTCCGCCCGAGCATATATATCTGGATAGGTCTACATGTGTCGACCAAAGACGTGACCAGACAGGCAGGAGAATAAATTAGAGGACACCTATGACCTGGGAAGTTTCGCGGTTTGGGAAGTATCGTGGCTTGGGAATATCCCTAGAAAGACATGACGGCTAAACTACTCAGGTGAAGAAGTTATGGTCTACCTGCTCGGGTGATTTCTCGCTTGGGTAAATACCTACTCGAGTAACTTCTCAGGTAAATCATCCAAGTCCCTCTTTTCATGACTGACTGATTATGCAGGAGCATTCCCATCCGAGAATGACCTCAGCACGCTGGTCCAAGTTGTGAGAACATCCCCGCCTAGGAATGTCTCCCCTGAGGCTGACTCCTCTAATCCCTAAACCTAATCACCCTTGTAGCCTGATTACTATTACTAATGGTGTTGTGAGCATGAGTTTGATATGAACTATCAAGGAGTGGGTTGACGTCAATGTGTATGGTAAGTGGTGTCCCATGTGTGGTAATGAGAAGTCAACTTAAGGCCCAACAGAAAGGATAGGTGATGTTCTCAGCATGGTGAGGAGAAGTCAATGCTAGACCCATACTTGTGCATGCCCTCTAGACATGGCCATACCTCCGGCAGAGCGGTGACAGCCTCACATCCCAATTCCTGTGATCACCTAGTGACACACGTTGCAACATGCATAAGAGTTGATCTCACTTGTATATAAGGGGAGGTGGGTGCAACAAGAAGGCTCTCTCTTCTCTTTCTAGGTAATTGCAATTCCGTGTAAGTTAAGAGAGTTGACCTGATCAACTACTATTCTTTTTTCTCGGGCTAAAGTCCTTCTTCTGAAGAAGACACTAAGTTGCTTGAAGTACTTCTTGTCTCGCCAAGTTGATTCGTTTAACTCTTCCTCTCTCAAGCCCTCTTCATTTGAAGAGGCAACATTTTTTCTTCTAGCTTCGCTTTGACTTTTTCTTTCAGCTTCGTGTTGATTTCACACTGGCTATGTCAACCTCGATAATGGGTCTTAACGTGCAGGTGGCAGATCCGTGCGAGTGTAGGAGGATAGGAACTGTACCGAAAACGAACTCGTAAGAGATGGCGCGATTGAGTTAGGAGTGGGATATCGACAAAGACGGATGTGACAAACCTATGCGGGCCGCAAACCCGTGTGAGTGCGAAGAATTAGAAGCTCTATTGGATTCTTACAGGCAAGAGACCCGCTCGGTAAGATTTGGTCCCGAAGGGAGAGTTACGGTCGTGCAGCCAGGGAGAGTAGTGGCGACCTATCATCACTTTTAGTGTTGACCTGTTCGGGTGAAAACCCACTTGGGTGAAAGACCCGCTCAAGTATAAGAGGATGAGAGCTGTGGGCTTGTATGATGGGAGCTCTATCAGATTCGAATATGAAAGAAGCAGTGCAGCCTTGTCGAGAGCCAAGAGGGAGATTCGATCCGCATCATCCTTCTACCTTCATTCTGAGCTCCATCGATCCTCATTGCGAGTCTTTTTCAAGGGCAAGTTCTGTGACCTTTGTCCAAACCTTCAACGCGAGCTTCGCCATGCTGCAAAAGCTCCTTCTATGAAAAATATAATCATAGTGAAACCAAAGAGTACAATTATACCATGTAAAAAGAAAGAGCTTTGAAAAATCTCAAATAAGAGATGTTGATTTGAGAAAAAAAAGAGAGTAAAAAATAAAAATAAAAAATAAAAATAAAAATAAAAAATAAAAAAAAAGGAAAGTGGACATTCTTCCAAAAAGCCCCTTCACGTTCCGTTGGCGAGATTTTCCCCTACTACATATATCGATACCCTCGATTCCCTTCGAAACCCTAATCCTTATCCTCCCCTCGTTCCCTTTCTCGTTCGTGCCCGATTTGTTCTAGGCTTTGCGGAGCAGCAGCTGATCCATGGCTGATCGGAGCGCGGCTGCCGCGAAGCCTGTGTGGATGAAGCAGGCGGAGGAGGCTAAGATCAAGAGCGAGGCCGAGAAGACAGCCGCCGCTAAGGCCGCCTTCGAGGCCACCTTTAAAGCTCTCGAGAAGGCTAAGGACAAGGAGGAGACGGTTGGGGATTCCGATGACAGCGATGCAGACGAGCCGGAGGACCTCGCTTCGAAACCCGTCGGTCCGGTGGATCCTTCCAAGTGCAACGCTGCCGGAGCAGGGATCGCAGGAGGAACCGCCGGCGCGCCGTGCACCTTCACTGTCGTGACTAGGGATTCCGACGGCAGTAAGATCCCGACCGGAGGAGCTCAGCTAAAGGTAAAGATATCGCCTGGTGTTGGAGTCGGGGGCCCTGATCAGGAGGGAATAGTTAAGGATCAGGGGGATGGGACATTCACCGTGACCTATGCTGTTCCGAAGCGAGGCAACTACATGGTTCATGTTGATTGCAACGGGAATGCAATCATGGGAAGTCCATTCCCGGTTTTCTTTAGTGCTGCCACTGGAATTGGAGCGGTGGCGTCCCCTTACCCCAATATGGTCAATCAGACAATGCCCAACATGCCAAACTATGCTGGGTCAGTGTCCGGGGCATTCCCAGGTCTGCTAGGCATGACCACTGGTGTTTCATCAGGGGCCTCTGGGGGAGTGGTCTTGCAGGGTATTGGGGCATCTCTGGGGGAGATTTGCCGTGAATATATGAATGGTCGTTGCTCAAAGATTGATTGCAAGCTCAGTCACCCACCACATAATCTTCTTATGACTGCATTGGCGGCCACCTCAACAATGGGGACATTGAGTCAGGCACCTATGGCTCCTTCTGCAGCTGCTATGGCAGCTGCTCAAGCGATTGTTGCTGCTCGAGCTCTTCAAGCTCATGCTGTTCAGATGCAGTCCCAATCTACTGGAGATTCTCCAGGTTTGATTTCAATAATTGCCTACTACAATTGAAGTTCTAGACTTAGTTTGTTATTTTTTGTTGACAGCTTGATTAGAACTTAAGAGATTACTTGAGATATGGAGAAATTCAACCTGTGCATACTGATATCTATGGGGGTTAAACTTTTAACTTGGTTGCATATTTTTGTTGGGTTTTAGATTCTGAAATAGAACTCATCAAATTTGACTGAGAAATAGAAATGTGAGAAGTTCATAGTTGAAAAAAAAATCTAGAGGACAAGAAATTTACAGATGCAAAAAATGAAAGGCCCCCGATTGAACACAAACTAATCTGACACATGAAAGCATGAAAACCTAAAACCTGACCTATTCATTTCTTCCGATCGAAGTTTAAGGTGCGGTGTTTGACTTGTCAGAGTTTTCCTGTTTTCTGAAGAGTGTATGTTGGTTCATTTTCCTTATCTATTACTATGAGCTTGACGTTAAGGCATTGTATTCATGTGGTTCAACTTCTATCTTTCAATTAACAAGTAGCCTGTGAATTTCTTTTATTAATTCAAAAGTTGGAAATCATATTTGCACTGAAACACACATCAATTTGATGGCAAAGTTCATTGTGGATTAATCTAATGATAATAACACATGGATATTATCAGTTGGCCATTGATTTCAAAGCTTAAACATAATTGAGAAGAAAGTAGGAAGCCAAGTTATGCATTTAGTTGTTTTGCTTTATATTATAGATATCTAGATGAGTTAGTCTTCCCATTAGAAATGTTCATGAGAGTTGGACCTGGTGTCAAAGTGGACCTAGTCTTGGGCATATTTTGAGAGAATCACATTGCAATCATGCAGTTGTGAATTCGCCTACATGCTACTGACTATGGGTGACGCCAGGCTGTGCTGAACTTGGGTGTGGATGAAGATTCCTATCTTTAAATGGGAGAGATTGTTTTGTAAGGCCTACATGTGTCCATTCCGTCATATTTGTTTTAACATTTTATCTCCCTGTGGTGCTAATGTTGTCATTCTCATTTCATCTTTACGAAAAGAACAAACACCTAACAGATGTAGATGATGTTTATCGGTATTGTATGCTACAAGGGAAAGCTCGTATTTGCTGTTGTGTACATCCATGAAGTATCAAATGAATATAATACTCCATGAACATTTGAACTGCAAAATGGTGTATGATTTCATGAGTGTGTGAAATTTCATTATTATATATTGAATATCTGCAACAGTATATTCATTTTTTGTGATTTGAGGAGCATTGGGAGTTGAACTTGGTAAATTTTCCCATGTAGTAGGTTATAGTTCATTTTTGGTTCTTCCTTTATATGTTGAAGCTTATTTTAAAGTGCCGAATTCTTAGTATAAATGTATGAGAAGGTGGTTGGGTTCAAAAGTATTCAGAATACAATAATGACTTTAGCATCCAGTTTAGAGGACATTGGAGACAGACATTTTTGCCAAATTTCTGGTTTAATTTACCAAAAGGTGGTTGGGGTCTGAAGTATTCAGAATACAATATATAACTTTAGTTTTCAGTTTATAGGACATAGAAAACTAAGACATGTATGCCAAGCTCTAGCCATTTTGCATTCATTTTTGGGTCTGAAATGCAGCATCAATTGAGAATTACAAGTTTGTTGTGTATTGTAGCAGGAAATCTAGTTTCATCTCTTGCCTGAGTTTTCCTTATTCTCTCGTGTTGCTTTTGATGGAATTAAGATTAATTAACTAAAAAAAATCTATTTTTTTCCTTTTTATTTTTTAAATTTAAATCTAGCCATACGTCCAACCTTTTAAACAATTTTAAATCTAGCCATACGTCCAACTTTTTAAACAATTTCAACTTTATCTTTTTATAAAAAGACATCTTCATATTTGATAAAACTATTTGCCCACTTGGATATGATATTTCAATTAAGAATACTGCTTACCTTTTCTCCTTGACATTCTTCATTTAAAAAGTGAAGAAGTCATTATCCGTTAGTTGTGCCAAAGTTTGAGAATACATCAAATCATTGCTCTACTGAATTGAAAATTTCTCAAATCGAATATGCCATATGAATTGTTGGATAAAATTGTAAATGTTTAAAATGCTTAGGTATTATTTGAAAGAAAGTGAATGTTCCAAACCTCTTACTTGTTTAGTCAAAACTACTACTCTTTGATTTTTTTTAGAAAAATGTTTACTTTCTGGTGTGATGATTGTTATATAGGTTCACCTGATGAGGCTACCAAAGCTGCTGCCTTGAAGAAAACAATACAGATTAGTAATCTTAGTCCACTTCTTACAGCGGATCATCTTAGACAGCTTTTTGGTTATTGTGGAACTGTCGTTAATTGTAACATCACAGAATCCAAGCACTTAGCTTATATAGAATACTCTAAGGCAGAAGAAGCAACTGCAGCTGTGGCACTGAACAACATGGAAGTAGGGGGGTGTTCACTTCATGTTGAAATGGCAAAGTCTCTTCCTTCAAAATCTTCCCTGGCTAATTCATCATTGCCATCAGTGATGCAACAAGCAGTTGCTATGCAACAGATGCAATTTCAACAGGCCTTAATGATGCAACAAGCAATGACCACGCAACAGGCTGCTGCTAGAGCAGCTACTATGAAATCTGCAACAGAGATGGCATCAGCAAGGGCAGCTGAGATCAGTAAAAAGTTAAAAGAAGAAGGTCTAGTCCAGGAAGTCAGGAAGTCAAGGTAGCAGATTCTATCTTATTCATATATTCTTCTTTGGTGTTTCAAAATTTCTAGATAAATTAATATTAATATATGAATGTACCTTTCAATTATTTATAAAAATTGTGTTTATGTTTTTCCTGCAAAATTGCATTCTACTCAAATTGTTCACTGAGGATTTGCTGGCCATTGAAGGCAGTGATCTTCCATTTAGTTTTCACTTACTCCATTATTATTATTATTTTTTACTTTGTTAGATCAGCTGAGAATTTCTATGCTTGAAGTTGAATCTTATTTACTGATACCATCTTGTCCATTTCATTAAGCTAATAGTATTTATATGCATTTTACTTTGAGCAGATCTCCATCTGCTTCTCGATCCAAGTCCAGGTCAAGGTCACCCATCAAATATCGAAGAAGAAGGTATTCTCGATCTCCATCTCCTCTAGTGAGGCGTTCCCGAGAACGAAGATCAAGATCACCGGTAAGATCACACCATTCGCGTCAGGATGAAAGAGCATACAGAGATGCCGAGGATCTTTATAGAAGGAGAAGAGAAAGGGATAGATCCCGTGATCATTACTCTAGCTTAAGGAGAAAAAGAAGTAGGAGTTCAAGTCCACGGTTGAGAAAATCATCTAGGGCTGAATCTCGGTCACCTAAGCATCACAGAGAAGGTAGGAGTTCTAGGTCAAAGAGGTCACCTCGAACTGATTCAAGATCACCCAGTCACAGAGAATCAATTAGATCATTTCCAGCAAATGCTCGACCCTCCTATCATCGCAGTAGACATTCTAGATCTAGATCCATGGAGCGAAGACATCATTCTGATGAGAAAGAAGATATGAGAAAATCAGAAAAGCTGAAACAAGACAGGTCAGGAAGAGGCAATGGATCATCAAGAAATGCAAAAAGGACAAGAGACAGCAAGGAAGATAAGGTTGCTTTATATTCAGCTGCAAGTCCTAGCCGAAGGTCCATTTCGCCTGAGGATGATACTTCAAAAGAAGAGAGATATACTAGTAAGCATAAAAGTTCTAGGTCAAGTAATAAAGATTCTTCAAAAGCTGAAATTTTGAGCACTGACCAGAAGATAGCTGTGGAGGACTTGGAGACAATCAGGGATAAGAGATCTCCACATTCTTCAACACTGAAACAGCATAGAAGGTTGGAACATGAAGATAACGATAAGAAGGCTGATAAGAAGGCTGAAACTCGAGAGTCAAGCAAGTCTGACAGTTCTAAAGCAGGTCATAGAAAACATGACAAAATTGACTCTGGTGTAAGGGAAAAGGAACCTCAAACTGTCAATTCCAGGCACTCCAGGGACGGCAAGAACTCTTCACGACATCAGAGTTCAAAATCTCACAGAAGTTCACATATAGGAGATGGTTGCTTTGAGGCTACAATAGACCAGAACAAAGTGGAAGGGGAAGAAGAAGCAGACGACATTTAGAAAAACAGTTGCTGAAGCTGTTTCCAGGAAATCCCAAATTTCAGATGACAAACACAAGACTACCACTCAGAAATGCAGTCTATTGTTCATAATTCAAGTCCTCAACCAACTGACTTTGACAACAAATGACTGAAGTTTTCTACTGAGACGAGCTATCTACATAGTAGTTCTGGTGGAATTAAGGAAGATTCTATTGTTAGTAATGTGCCTTGTACTGGTGGAGTTAAGGAAGATTCTATTATTAGTAATATGTGCCTTGTATTGTAAGCCTAACAGAAGAGATGGATGGAATTTCAAGTGTTGTAACATTATTCTCAATTATCATCATTTTATCATTCATCACATATAATGAGCACCATAATTCTAGGAGAACAAGTTAGAAAGGAGATGGACAGGTATTAATCTACTTTGCGTTTTGTTTATACCTAAATTTGCTTGTCGTATGCTTTTGGCTTGTGATAGTAACTGATTTCCCATGCATTTAGCAAATGGTGGTCAGGCTTAACGATGCTAGTTCTAAGTGACACAATTGTCTACCTCCTTTGTTACTTGTGTTATGGAAGAGTACCATTTCGCCGTAGAAATGTCTCCTTATCACAATGTTTACCTGAGGGAAGGGAATCTCACAGGAGAGGAGGGTTGGACAGATGCCCCTTCAGTTTACGCGAAAGGAAATGGGTGGTTCACGAAAACTTTCATTTCCGAAAACAGTTTTCTAAAGCTTGAGAAAACTGCTTTGTTATTTCATACATAATGCTACACTAAATACCAATCATGTCTAATCTTGTTGGCATCCAAATCATATATGCGATGGTATCGCACACAACATTCATTTGGATAACTGTGATGGTTCATCAACTTTATGCGTATCTAAATCCTTAAACCCTAATGTCCTAGGACAATGATACAGTAATAGATTATTTTTTTTTAATTTTTCAGACACCTAAGAATCAAATTCCAACTTTGCAAATTAACGAATGAATTTCTTTTAATAAGTGGTTGACCTAAGAATGTTTAGCTGATGGATCATCTGCTGTGAGTACTTTTCGATTTATTTTGATAGCTGATAATTTTTTTTATAAGATCGAATCGATCACTCCTAAGATATCTAATACCAACTTAAAAAAAAAATGTGCTTGCTCCTTCCTATGTTTTATCTCACTCAATTTTAAGTAGTAAAATTATGAATTGTGCAACATGAAATAGCAATGCAATCTTTTCATGGTAATTTAGACAACAACTTCGTCTTCAAACTTGGAAATCAAGCTTTCAATACTCGGAAGCAAATCTTAGAGCATCCATAATAGAGAAAATATTTTTCCCAAATATTTATAGTCCCCATATCGACATCATCATTCAAATATTTTACTCCTCAAATATTCCAAATTTTACAATCAAATATTTCACTGATCAAATATTTATGAGTTCCCCTCATCAAATATTCCACCACTAAATATCTCACTCATATTTTACTCCAAAAGAATATATATCACATCTCTTTTCCTATTTTTTTTTATTTTGTTAAAAAAAATGAAATCACTGGACAAAACCTTTTGCCCAATGATTTCAAATATTTTTAAAATATCTCTTTCTAATGGGGGATATTTGAGAGTAGGGGATATTTGAAAAAAAAATCTTCTCCAAATATCCCCTACTGTGAATGCTCTTAATGACATTGTGAACCAGCGATTGTTGTTGGTTGTAGCCCTCTGATGTTTTACCATTCTAAAAGCACTTTGAAGCATGTAGTTAGCATTAAAAATTTCTTCAACCATTAAACATGCATGAACTTAACTCCTACAATAAAACATGTTGAATGTACATGTTTGGATGCATATAGATGATCATGCGATCATGATCATTATGATCACATACTTATGTAGCAACAGAATTCAAATGTGCAATTTGATTTTGAATGAATGCATTATAATTTTAGTTTTTGAAACTAATTCGAGATAGAAAAACAGATTTTGAAACATTTAGAACCTTCTTCTAGATGTCGGAGAATTTGATATATATTTATTTCAAATTTTGTACTATTAGTTGATAATCCTAAAATGTTTTGAATTATTTAAGTTCTTATAGAGAACTCAATCAATCCACCATAAGCTCCCTTACTATTTAGAGTATATATTTAATTTATTGGGGAAAAAATATAGCAAAAGAATGCCTCTTATTTTTAAATCATCAAAAGGGCACCCTTATTTTTTTTTAATCAAAAGGGCGCCTTTATTTTTTTAATCAAAAGGGCGTCCCATCTCATGTACATTTACCCAAATACCCTCCGATACACTGTTTGTGTTTGACACACGCATTAAATCCTGACATAATCGGTCAACTTTATGAATAGGACAAAACTATATTGCAGCAGTTACGATTTCGTAGTTATTATAATTACAACAGTTGTAACAGCTATGATTTCATAATTGCTACAACAATGAGTTGAATCACGTTATAACAACTACAAAATCATAGTTGTTAGAACATGAATATTTTTTGAACGTTAAGTATGTTGGACGCAACAGCTACGAAACTGTATTTATTACAATTATTGTACGATTTTATAGCTGCTACAATGTGTTCGACTGATTCAGAAATTAGACGAGAAATTTAGATGAACAATACAGAATAGTACTAAAGGATATTTGAGTAAATGTACATGATAGAATAGTGAGATAGGATACCCTTTTGATAAAAAAAAATAGGAGCGCCTCTTTGATGATTTGGAAATAAAGGGGAGCTCTTTTCACTTTTGCCCTAATTTATTTAGGCATTTGATTTGTCACACTCCTACTTCGGTCTGCGTTTTCTTTCCCGAGCATCATAAACCTACCATGATTGCACCTTGTTTGAGCTCTTTACGTTGTTCACTCTTTTCCTCATTAAATTGGGTCACAATAGCCCAATTTTGCCACATCCCGTAACATAGTGCCACCCCAAACCCTAATTCCCAATCTAACCGCATCATATTGTACATTGGATGAGTTGCCTAGAACTAAGTTGAACCTAACTCACTTTGATCAAACTCCTTGTTGTTCAATTGTAATGAGATTAAGCTACAATCTAGCACGACGGAGCTCTTTCTAATCCAACCTTCATTGACAAACTTTCGTAATTAAATGATGTCCAAGCTAATCAAAGATCTAGAAAACTTTTAAATTTGTTATAGTTTCACTCTTAGCTTCAATATTCATAATATCATCACAATAGACTAGTAAAATCATCTTTTCAAGGCAAGTATTGGTAAAATATTGAGCCAACAACCTCAATTTGTTGAATCCCAAATTAATACTTTATTGTTAGCATTAATTGAAACATCCAAACTATGTTCTTAGTTCTAGGTCAAAAAATACTTTCAAATCTTAGAAACATGTTGACTTTTTTTGTGTTACAAATTCAAGTTGTATCATGTTAAGCTTTCAACTTATATTGAACTCTTTAATTCTACATGAAGATCTCTCTCCAAAGTATAGGTACTAAATCTTCATTGGTCTATAGCAAGGTATCAAAACTATCTATTATTCTAGAAGTCATGGACTCCATAAAAGACTTTTCGCAGTGACAACTATTATAAAATTCATTCTTATTACCAATTTATTTCATAATGTGCTCCTATGACTTAAATTTGTGTTCATTATAATAGCAATGCCCAAGAGTTATTTGATACAATAATGACATTATACTCAAAGGAAAACCAACTTGAGAATCCTTTTCAATTGGTTCCACTATATATAGATTTCTCAAAGTGGTCATCAGTCGAATCAGTCGTGTGATATACTTTTTCATTTACTAGGAGTGATAAGTCGTTCGTTGATTATTCACTCACCTATGCAAGGCTAGCAATATAGTCAATCGCGAGTGTAGATGCAACTCTTTAAAAGGTATAACCCACGAACTTCTATGTTTATTCTCTTACGAGATGACTATAAAACTGCAAGTTGAAGCACTAGTTGCATCCATCTTAACCGAGGAATCTCATCCCATCAGTGCTCCATGCCATCAAGTCCACCTCATTCCAAGTTGCTGAGCCATTGAATGCACCAAGATACCCAAGGTCACTCCATGCCATTGATCCTCTATGTCAATGAGTCCACCGCTCAATATGCTCTATGTCCTAGGGTCCTCCGATCTCCTCCAAAGCTTGCCCACTCATTCTATGTTGTCAAGCGATTGAGGAGAAATACCGCTTGAATCCATTGTGTCTACAAGCTAATTCCTTACACATTTGATGCACATATTAGAAACACATGCAAAATCTAACTTAAACTATATTGTGATGCAGGAGCAACTAGGGACACGATCAACTCGTGTCATTCGACATAATCATGCTTCTTCCTATGCCTTGACAAGGGGCAACCGAAGTTGCCATGCTCCCTTTTGAGCCTTGAAGAAGGATGAGCGAGGCTACCAACAAGGAATATGATCAACCTGTGGTATGCTTCATTCTGTGCCTTGGAGAGGCGTAATCAAAGCTTCTAGCAAAGAACACGGCCGTGTCCAATTCTGCGCCTTGGCGAGGCATAATCGCACGTTCCAGAAAGGAACACGGCTTAGCCGTGTTACCTGACATGACCATGCCCTAGAGCACGGCTAGGCCATGTTGGATCGTTGGAGACGAGAGAGAGGGGGGGAGTGAATCTTGTTCGAAAATCTTTTCTTTTATTCATAAATCAAAGTTGCAGCGAAAAATGATAAAAAGAATACTCAATTCATTTTACTTGGTTCGGAGCCCAACCGACTCAAACTCCAAGAACCCACGACCCTTTGAATCGTATCGATGAGTTAATTCACTAATATAGTTCTTCCGAAGAAGAAAGATAGTACAAGTATGTAGATTACAAGTAATATGCAAGTATAAAATTAATATACCGTCAACAAGAGATTAAACTTTGACGTAGGTTGTCGGATTACTTCTTGATGTAGTAGCAGTAGCTTGCACGAAGAGCAATAGCCGGAACAGAATGAAGCACAGAGAAAAGTTGTCTTCGGCTCGGACCCCGAGGGCTTCTTTTATAGGCTGCGTTTTGTCGACTGAAAAATCGATCAGTCGATTGATCCTTTTGGTCGACTGATCCTCCTATCCGTCGACTGAACCCGCGCCCTTCCTTCTTTTCTCCGATCCGATCCATTCGATCCTGAAAATCACGCTTGATCGGTTAATTGATCCAGCTGATCAGTCGACAGATCCCTGTATTTACCTTTTCTGCGTTGATTCGATCTGACAGCTGTTTATCTGACAGCTGTTTATTGCCTTCTTTGTTCGGTCGACTAATCCCAGTGAATTCCATTTCTACCGAACTGAATTTGATCTTCTCCACGTAGGCTTGATCGGTCGACTGAACCTCCTGTTCAGTCGATTGAACCCACTTTAAATCAGACTTTTGTGTTCATCTGTAAAACAGAGTTAGCATAGGCAATAATAATAGAAGTCCTGGAAAATAAATGTTAGATCAATATAAGTATGCATGAATATAACAGTTCGGACTGTCCTAATCTCAACTTAGAAACCTCTGTTGGTTTCTTTAGTTGGATCAACGCCTAAGGTTTGTCCCACTGGGACACGACCTCACTGCACTAACTCCAGGTGCTTACCTCAACTCACCTGCCAAACA
>JBBUKS010000095.1:5753372-5775371 GCA_038050645.1 Hedychium gardnerianum | reverse complement strand
GCAGCCACTCCCGGCAGGCCGTGGGTCTTACCACCTGCAGGCCAAGGGCAGCCATAGCCGCCCCCGGTTGTCCAAAGGTAGCTGAGGCTGGAATCGCACGCGGCCGGCCAGGGGCAGCCACGGACTCAGCTGCTCGCGACCGGCCAAGGCCAGCCGCAGTCGCAGATGGAGCCGGCGATGATGATAGAGACGCCCTTGCCTGACTAAGAGAAGCCGGAGACAGAGCCGGTGACGACCTAGAAGAGAGGATGCGTGCAGGGGAGAGAGCTTATCGGTCCGAAGATCTTCGCCGAGAGGACTAATCGTCGCTGCCTCCGTTGCTGTGGCGCTGTCGTCGTCGCTGCCGAGGAGTGATCTCAGATTCAGATCTAGGGCAAGGGAAGAGATTGTGTTATTTAGGGTTGTTTGGCGACAAAATAAATTTTGTCGCCAAATTTGTCACTAAATTGGGGACGATATTATTTGTCGTCCCCAAATTGGGGACAAAAATATTCTTCGTCCCTAATTTGGGGACGAAATGACTGTTTCTTCCCCAAATTAGAGACGAAATTAATTTTTCATCCCCAATTTTTTATAATATTTTTAAAAAATATAATTATAATTATAATTATCAAATAATAAATAAAAGAAAAAAAAATTAGCATTTAAATAATATATTATTTAATAATTTATGTTTTCATCGTAAAATTAGCAACGAATCCAGGATTCGTCGCAGATTTGTCCTAATTAAAAAAAAGAAAAAAATTCTTCGAAAATTGGTTGAGTGACCTAGGGTGCTCGGAATCATACGAAACAAGTTCCTATGTGCTCATGTCATTTTCTTTGTTATGTACACACCCTCAAATATTAATTTTACCCAAAATATTGAGATCAATAATTTTTTACATGCATTCGACCTAACTTTTTTAATCAAACTCTTTTTAATATATATATTTTGTATTATTTTAACTAAGTTACTATTAGGTAATTGAATTCAATACAATTAATTTAATTATGGAAAAAAATAATGGGTACAAAATGAATATTTGAGGTCGTATACATAACAAGGAGAATGACACAAGCACATAAGAATTGATTTCGTGTGATTCCCTGCAACGAATCCAGGATTCGTTACAGATTCATCCTGTATATAAAAAAAAGAAAAAAAATTCTTCAAAATTTTTTAAATGACCTAGGGTGCTCGAAATCACACGAAATCAATTCTTATATGCTCGTGTCGTTCTTCTTGTTATGTACATAACCTCAAATATTAATTTTACTCAAAATATTGAGACTAGTAATTTTTTTACACACATTCGACCTAACTTTTTTAATCAAACTCTTTTTAATATATATATTTTGTATTATTTTAACTAAGTTATTATTAGGTAATTGAATTCAATACAATTAATTTAATTATGGAAAAAAAATATTGGATGCAAAATTAATATTTGAGGTCGTGTACATAACAAGGAGAATAACACGAGCACATAAGAACTGATTTCGTGTGATTCCGAGCACCCTAGGTCATTCAACTAATTTCGGAAGATTTTTTTTCTTTTTTTTTATATAGGACGAATCTGCAACGATTTTCTGGATTCGTTGCCAAATTTGGCGATGAATCTGGGATTCGTTGCCAAATTTGGTGACGAATCCGGGATTTGTTGCCAAAGTTTGCTACGAATCCAAGAGTCGTCCCAAATTTGTCCCTTATTAATAAATATTAATTATAGATTTTTTAGGAAAATATGCGACGAAAATTTTATTTGTCACAATTTTTGCAACGAATAAAGAGTTTGACGCAAATTTAGCGACGAATTAAATATTCATTGTAGATTTGGCGACAAAATTATTATTTGTTACAAAATCTGCGACGAATTAATTATTTGTTGCTAATTCAGCGACGAATATGAGTTTTTGTCGCCAAATTGCAACGATATCTGCGACGAAAATTTATTTGTTGCTAATTTGCGATTAAAGTTATTCGTTGCAAAATTCGTTGTTAATTTACGATAATTTATATTTTTGTCGTAAAATTTGTTGTCATTGTGGGACGAAAATTTTTATCGCAAAATTTCATCCCTAAATCCCAGTTTTTTGTAGTGTTCTAGAAAAAAGATTAGAGAAATTTGACAAGGTAAATTAGGAATTTATTTTTTTTTTTGGCCCTTGGACTGGCTTGGTTGGTAAATATATTAGATAATGATTGTAATGATCAGTGGTTCGAAACTCTCGAGGGGATTTCATCACCTCTGGCGACCCCTAGGGGATTTCATCACCTCTGGCGACCTCTGCCTATGTACTTGCCACACTTGAGTTTCCGTTGAACTCCTTCTAAATGGTGTGTGATAATCGTGAGGGAGCCGTTAACGTGGTGGTACCACGTTTTTTTTTTTTTAATTTTATTTAATGAAAATGATAAAAGTACAAACACTTAGACGATGACAACAACAGCAACTTTCAATTTAAACAAGCATCGATCACCACACTATCACTAGCTATATCGGTCCCAACAATGCCCAATTTTATTTTGGTAAACTCACAATCACAAAGGACTTGCAACAGATAAAGTTTTCAACGTACTCTTTGCCCAATCATGTGCAACAGCGATAGAGCACAAACTTCTCCATTGGTTTTTGGCACTGCACACAAAGCATCTCCTCCTTGAAGTTGGCAGCATCTCTAGGGAGTACGAAGCTAATGCAATGATGATCAGTACTGGGCGGCATTCTATTACTGATCTTTTTTGATAGTTCCACAAAAAATTCTTCTTTAGATGTTCTCCATGATTGAAAGCATTCAAGAAGTTCTTTCCCATGGGCTTTCATAATGTTCGATGATGCTCCTTTGCTAAATATTGCCCACCCCTCCTCACTGTTACCGAAGCTTATCATTCATAAGTTCCTGCATGATGAGATCATTATTACCGGTGACACTGGTCTTGCCTTGGTATTGCATCTTGCAATGCCACATACTCTCAAGGTGTTCCCAGAATGAGCAAATCTTGGCCTCATCCCAACAATCCACATTGCAATTATTATCTTTCGCCTGATTCATCACCTCCTTCACATGCTTCCCAATGTACACTATATAGTAGAAACAAATAATGGCCTAATTAGTTTTTCTATTTTTGATTTTCTTGTTTCCTTTGTGGGATGGTCTTTCCTGAATCGTTTCATGTTTGACTCCATATATTAGGAGTGTTATTATTAATAAAGAGAAGAAGAAAAATTGAGTAGTTGGGCTCTGTCTAGGATGAGTCTTTCCCCCTTGTGTGTTTTTGCATGACCAAGTCCGGATCTGAATCTCGACCTGTGAATCGATCTTGCACTAGGGTCCATAATACATTCTTCTATTGAGAGTTGTGGTTGATTTTAATTTCTTGATGAGTTCGATTATCCAAGACGGACAAAGTTTTAAGTGTGTGTGTATGCGTGTTGTGTGTGTGTGAGAGAGAGTGTGTTGATTGAATTTTCACAAGGAAAATAATTTTTTTTGTGGTATAAAATCTGATTTGTTAAATTCATGAAGACTCCTTATTTCTTGATGTTATACCCTTGGAGAATTGTTCACTATACAGGACTGACAATTATGGCAACAGATGAGCAGATCACGATTGGATTTATTCTGTTTGGTGTTCTGTCAGTTCTGATCAACATCTGATTATATATATATATATATATATAATCGATGCAAGAGAGGTGCATATGTTTAGTCAATTAGGCTTTCACTTGGTCTTTAATGAGGACTTGATAGATGCCTAAAGGAGAAGAATTTATTCAGAAACTGGAAGGGTAACAGAAATTGAAGCTGCTTTGATCTTATCAACTGCCATGGAAGCATTGGAATTTTGCATATTGTTTTGTGCTTATTAGTGGAGTGAGGAGGATGAAGTTTGCTGAGTTCCAGAAATGGTGAATTCTGTTGTCAAGCAATGGTGAACTCTGTTGCTTAATTCCGGAGCTTTTCAAGCTGATTTTATTTAAATGAATGGATAAAGGCATTTGTCATTCTACTTTTGATTGGATTTCCGGAAGCACAAGAGGATGATTTAAAAATACAGAAGCTGAATAAGAAAAAAAATATGGAAATAACAAATTCTGAAATCAGATTCTGTAGCTGAATTTTGTGAAGGAACTGACAGTGCAGAAATAGGAGAGAGCTTAGTTCCAAGGGCTGTGGATGGAGCTATTAAACCTTGTTTTGGTCCCTCACCTAGGCAATATGAAATCAACCCTTAAGATGTTAAGACAACAGTGTCATCTGCAGAAAAAAATAAACTGGAAATCTATTGGATCTGATTTTTCAGGATGATGCTGAATTGATGATGATGTGCTGTTAGGGAGTGCTGAGGAATGAGCTAAATTGTGCAATGAGAGCAGTTCTAAGTGTGACAAATCACAAGTTAGGCAATTATGCTAGGCATTTGCAGGACAAAAAAAAGAAAAAAGAATCAGAGTGAGCTGAAAGAAGAAAAAAAAAGAGAGAAGCTTAAAGGAAGAATCTGCTGGGCTCAGTTTGGTTCTTTATCTATATGATAGGAAGGAAATTCCTGAGGCTATTGAAGAGAGGAATTTCCTCTGTAAAAAAGGTAAAGAAAAAAACTGGATGCAAGGTTATGCTAACTAACCAGAAGTGGGGATTGTTTTCAGAAGTGAACTTTGTATCAACCTAGCCCATTGAGTATCAAATTCTTGCTAGAGCTCCCTAATTACTGGAAGATTGTAGTAAAGCTTTTGATTACTCATTGTTAGTTGGTGTTCTTCCATACCTAATTCATCTATGTTTCTAAAACTTGCAAGTCCATTAAGTGGTGACTGAATTTGTTGAGAAACTGAATTGTGAATTGGATTTTAATTGTTGTGTGCCAAATTTCTGAATTAGTTAGATTGAGTTGCTGAATTTGATGTGTAGTCAAGTCTTGGTTGCAGATAGGAGAGAATTCTGTTTATTGGTGTAGTTGCTGACTCAAAAGTATGCTGCCGGAATTGTTCACAGCAGGTTATATTTTAGAGATCTGTTTTGGAATCAAATGTGTCTGATTAGTGCCAACTTTACATGCTGTATCTGAACGGCAACAGTTAGAATTCAATTTCTCATCATTTTGGTGCAAAATGATACCTTCTCCTTAGCACAACTCTTCATGACTCAAGCCAAGACTCCTTTGAATTCATATTTCTGAACTGGAAGCTAAGAAATCAGATGTCCAGAAATCAATTCAGAATGGAATCGACTAATCTAAAGGGAAAAAAAAAATAGAACAAGACAATAGAGTTGTTGCAAATGTATGTTCAATGAAAGTTCAATAGGGACACATCGTTTCTGAGTAGTGAATCAATTGGACTACTCACCGAAGTGTAAAGTGAAGTTAGTAAAGAAATCTGTCATGCCATATCTACCTACTGTTTTTGATAAGCCACAACTTGAATTCAACTCCTTGCTATTTCAGTGCTTAATGAGTCTTAGTTAAGTTGAGCTCTTCAATACTCAAGCCGAATATACCTCGAGTTTCAATTTCTGAAACTTAATCCAAGAAGTTCAAATTTGTTTTTGCTGAAAATTACTCTGTGATAGAAGTTCAAATCAGTTTTGTGCCGAGCCTTCTTAAATGTTTATGGAAAATAAAAATGCCAAATTCATGTACATGTCTTCCATTGTCAAATGATGTTACAACTTTTCTAGCCCCGTCAAAAGCAAATCCTTTGAGTACAGCAGTGAAAACTTATACAAGAGCTAGGCTTGGGGGAAGAAGTTGTGGGGAATTTCAGCAATAAAAAAAAGTGGGTTTTATTACAGTGACAAGATTTAAAAGCAAGATTTGGTTCTCATCTATGTGGAACCATCATCTATCCGGAATTGGAAAGATAGGAAACTACATTTCAGATAATCAGCCCTGAAAAACTCTGATAAGCCAAGTTTGTTTGCAGGATTCTAATCAATAAGAAAGATCAAATGAAGCTTTTGTTCTCTAATTTCCATTTGATGTTCTTTTCTTTCCAAGTCTCTTGTGATTCAAAATCTGTGGAAATCAGGGATCTAATTTCTGAAACAGCAGTAGCATGCATTTGGAACTATAAACCTTTGTATCAGAATAACAACAGTGTGGTTTCCAAGCATTGTAGGAAGGTGAAACTCAATTGAACTTGAGTCTGAAACCTGATTCCCTGAATGGCACAACTAAATCTGGTTTCTGGAATTCTTTGACAGCTTAAATTCTTTGAACTCTGGCTGAACTGATTTCTGAATTAGCCATGACTCTGAATTCCTGAATGCAATTTCCTGTTCCTTTAAATCTGATTGCCCATCTTAAGTTTTGAATTTCTGAAACTTTTTCTTTAGAGCAGTATGGATATAAAGGAATGTAATGCTTAGAGAATTCAAAACAGAACCGAAATGGGAATGTTTGAAGTTGATATAAATGCAGTAACTGAAACAGAAATGATAATATGCTTTCAATGGTAGCAAGAGAAGGTCGGACATTAGCAACAAGATCAAAGATTCTCTTATAACTTCATTAATAGGAGACAATCCTCCATACAAATTAATTGGTTAACTCATCAGGATTATTCTTCCAACGCTCTCATTTCCTTATTGATACTTTTCCTTTTGTCATTGTGTTCACTTCACTTAGTTCTTCTTGACTCCATTTCAATTCTTAATAAATCCTTTTGATTGTTATGTTTATATAGCGACGGAGAATTAGAAAATGAGCAAGCTTATGGTAGTAAAGTGTTGTGAGTAGCATTGAGTGAACCTCCATTTTCATACATGATAGTTAGAGTTAGAGTGAAAGCACCTATCTTGTGAGGTTGTAACTTTCTTAGCTGATCAAGTCGATTGAAATCACCATGCTTACTGATTAATGCAAGGATTGAATTCATGAATGTTTTGATCTCTTGATGGTCTTAGGTAATTACCTTTTACTATTTCCAAGGTATTGTTAAGAGATGATTTGGGAGATGAATTCCATTTCTTTGGGATCTGTTTGCTTGCCCGAGACATGCAAGAGCAAGTATGGGGGATTTGATAATGAAGACCGACCTGCTCTGATAGCCACTTGTTAGGACCGGTAACGTCGCTAAAGGGGGGGAGGTGAATAGTGATTCCCATTTCTTGTTCGATTATTGTGTGCTCGTCTACAAGAAATTAATGTTTAGTGGAAAATAAATGAAACAACACAAACAAAAGCACAAAAACACTTCAATTTTACGTGATTCGGAACCCCTAATTCCTACTCCACATCCTAGCATTCTAACGGTATCACCACTATTCTTTCTTCTTGTTAGACACCTTCTAGAGATGGATAAACTTCCTACAAAACCTGTTCTTACAAGAAAATATAAGGATAAAGATGAAAAAGAATACAATGTGAATGAACAAGTTTACACAATGGAACTTTACTTTGATCATTGTTTGTTGCTTTTGGATTGCTCCCTGAATGTTTGGATTGCAGTAGCACCCACCCACAAACCCTCAAGTATCAACCCTAGAACCAGTAGCTTGAAATCTTCATGAAAACGCTCTTTTATAGGGTTGCTATCATGACTGGAATCCACCTAATAGTCAACTGACAGTCCTCTACAATCGACTATTTTACTGCAATTCGAACATTGCTTTGCTCTGTTAATTCAATGGCTCTAGCCAACTCAGCATTAGTAGACTGATCTTCCCTTATCAGTTGAGTCAACTGATAGTCATCAGTTGATTGTTGTAATCGACTGTAAAATATTCGATGTTTCACAGCGTCATCAGTCAAGTGCACCACTCGACTAATGCAATTGTCAATTGCTAGCGTCCAATAGTCGATTGCTCATAACACAAACCCCCTCAAACCCTGAATTCGTGGTTTTAGTTCTATCAATTGATTGGTAATCCTATAGAAGTAGTCTGATACTTTTATTTCATCCTTACTACGGCTAAACTCTCATGTTGCCTAATATCTAATTAACTTTAACCTATCAGGCCTTCTTTTGCCTAACATCCGGTCAACGTTGACCTATAAGGACTTCACCATTGTCAAATATTTGATCCTCCTTGACCTATCTGGACTTTCTCATCTCATGCCAAACATCCGATCCTCTATGACCTATTAGAACTTCAACCGTGTGCTTGACATTTGGTCTGACATGCCAGGACTTTCCTTCTCATGCCTAACATCTGATCCTCTATGACCTATTAGGACTTCACTCATTGCTAAGTATCCGGTCAATCATGACCGACTTTTTGCTCCCTAGCCAACTCCTCATTGGACTTTCAACTCCCAAGTGTCCGGTCAACCATGACCCACTTGGAGTTCCACTCCCTTGCCAACTCTCTATTGGACTTCCAACTGTAAAGTGTTCGATCAACCGTGACTCACTTGGACTTCTTCACTGTTAAGTATCCGGTCAACCTTGACCTACTTGACGTCTCACTCAATCATCAAACATATTAATCAAATATCAAAATCCAACTCAAGCTTGGTTAACCTTGATCCGAGGTCGATTGCACCAACACATAGCACCGACTGAGCATGCGTACGTGTGCGTGCATTGGGCGCTTTAGGGAGCACTTTGAACTTCAAACGTACGCATCGTCGCAAGGAGCTTGAGGAGTCTTTCTTATTGCATAAATGGTCTTAGCTATGCTTGGTATGGATCAATAACATGGCATGATCTGGGAAATAGGTGGGCTTGACATTGATACATGACTTAATTTAGCTTTTCAGATTAATATGGACGGATTGAGTTCATCCAGATGAGAGGACATAAGTGCTCATTCAAATGGCTCAATTTGCGCCGTTGAATTTAAAATGGAGGACTCGGATGTATCCAAGTGAAGGAACAAAGTGCTCTTTCAGATGAGACTCGATCTGAGTCATTAATTTCAAAATGGATGAATCAAATGAACCCAGGTGAAGGGATAATGTGTTCCTTCAGATAAGATGCGATCTAGATCGTCCAATGTAAGCTAAAAGGATCAAATATAATTGAACCAAGAGGCTCCTCCAACCCTTCATAGAGAATAAATAGGATCCCCTCTTTGCAAATTGTTTCATTCAATTCAGAATACAAGCATAAATATTCCATACTTGCATTATGTAGAGTTCAAAGAAGCATCTTCATTCGAAGATCTTATGATTTGTATCACTGCTATCACAAGACAAAAGTCGTTACATCTTGGAAGATGATTATAGTATTTCATAAGTACCGTGTGCTATGCAAATTCGTCTTAAAAAAAATAAAGTCCAACTCTAGCCTCTACTTTGCCTAAATGGTGTTATACCATCTTTTTGCTCGCTTTCAAATTGCACCATGTTCATTAGCTCCAGCACATCTAAGAGATGAGTAGCTTGACTGGAGATGACCTTAAAATACAACTCTAGGTAATTAAGTTAAGTATTGAGAGAATATGTACCTAGCAGAAGGTAGATCTCAATATATGCAGAGTTGACCATTAAGATGGTCATAGATGACATATCAGTGGAGTGAAGGGTGCTTTTAGTCGACTGATAGCTAAGTCGACTGGGCATTCGGCTCAAGTGCTTTATCCATGAGCAGATTGTTTCTATTTTGAATTGCAATTGGTGCTAGTAATCAACTATGATATAAGAGATATTTGAATTTGTATATTTGTTGATTGAGGTGTCAACAATATGCATCTTAATAGAAATTACATACATCTAAATTGATCAAAATTAGTCAAATTTCATAAGAAAAAGAAAAAAATTGGTCGAATAAAAAAACATTATGGAAGCTAGAAATGTCAACGTGGAACGTTATTTGAGACATTATCTATTGCAAGGCATTAAGAAAGACTTAATGACCATAATGCATACAAAACAATATTTTAAAGAGAGAGGTGTACCCTAGATAGCATAAATAATATCTCAAGAAGAAGACTAAAAAAGGAATAACGTAGATGACTTAAAGGAAGACCAACTAATTGATATTTGGAAGACCAGCTATTTTAATTGAATCATCTAATTTTTTGATCGTCTTAGTTGACCTTCTCAGTTCTAATTACTAGCCTTACCGATTCACCGAAAACATTGAATCCACCCCCTAAATAATCTACTTAGTTCAACTTAAATGATTTGTTAAGTTTGTATAATTCGAAAGCTTAGCATGGTTAATTCACACTGTTTACTCGACCCAACCACTAATGTTACTGAGCCTGATCCATTAATTTGATCTGCCTTGTACATTTTGTTCGATTATCGCTTTCTTCTTCTTTTTTTTAGGTTGATATGTCCTGCCTGCTACGTGCACACGATTGATCATCGATCTACTCAACACGTGGAACATGAATCGATTCCATGAGGCTAGAAATGTCAACGAGGAACATGAATCGATTCTAGAAAAAGACTGAGTAACATGATTTGAGACATTAATTATTGTAAGGCATTAAGGAAGACTTAATCATAATGCATATAAAACAATATTTTGAATCATAATATAAGAGTTATCATTAGTTTGTACATTTGCTGATTGAGGGTGCCAACAATATGCATCTTCTTAAAAATTACGCACAACTAAATTGATGAAACGTGGACATGGAAGACATTAATTATTGCAAGGCACTAAGGAAGATTTAATAATAATGCATATAAAACAATATTTTGAATAGCGACATGTATTATATATATATAAAAATAATGAATTCGATAACAATCGAATCTGGAATGATCAATTCGATTTCATAAAAAAAAATTATCGATCATCAGGGTAAATCGAGAAGCGTTCGCGGCAGACGGCTCAGAAGCCCAGCATTCCTGATTGCGCGACTCATTTGGAAGAAAAATTCCTATAAATATATCATAAATGAAGATCAAATCGCGAATACTTAGGTGACAACTTGAACACATTGCCGCTGCATGATAGCCCCGGGGCATAGTGACATGCATTATTTAGCGCAGACGAGCGTTTTTCTGACTCAATTGAGATCTAATTAATATTGTATTGCCCTAATTAATAGCTAACTAGTCTTTTATGACTCAATTGAGAGGTAATTAATTATATATATTGTATCACCATAACTAATTAGTCTTTTATGACTCATTTGAGAGGTAATTAATATAGTATGATTCTGTAATAACTAGTATTTCATGTCACCTCTCGGATGATCCTTATAAATAGCCATCGTCAGTGTCTTCACTGCAAGTTAATTTCCTCTCTGCAAGTGTCCTCTTAACCATCTCCCTCTTCAAATCACAATGGCGGCTGCAGCCAGCAAGATAGTGCATGTTGTCACCACTGACTTTAAGTTTCCCGACGACAAATCCATATTGAACGCCGTCAACGCTACGCACACCCCCGACGGAAGGATAACGGCAATTAAGCCCCTGTTATCCGTCGCGGCAAAAATACTGAAAGTACAGTAACTACACTACATTGAGCCTTTTATAATCGTGTGTTGTTAATTGATATGTCTTATCTTTTCTTACTTAATTGTTGATTATAGGAAACTGGAATTACTCTGGGTCAAGGACTGCAAGAAGACAATATTACTCAAGCAGAAATTGTGGAAATCATCACAGCACTGTTGCCCACCATCCACAGTGTCTCTTGCAAGGTAATTAATTAATATGCATGCATACGCGCCATGGGCAAAAGAATTCTCATATCAATAATATACATTTATATATAGCTGGCCTGCGAGTGCTCTGGAGGCGATCAGCATGGTGGAGCGATGACGATTTTCATGTCAGTAAGATGTTACGATTGGGATGCGAAGGTGATGATAGTGCTGACAGCATTTGCTATGATGGCCATGGCAAAGACATCTCTATTAGAAACTTTGGCTCCCTTCAACCGGCTGCCGCGAATTACTGAAAATATACAACTCCTCATTCAAGTAGTTACAAAGCTTTCCAAGTGTATCACTGATGTCACTTGTCACTCTGATTACATATCCGATAGCAACCTTTCTCTGGTTCAGTGCAAGTTCGCTTTCCCTATTGCTGCCTACTGGATCATTAGAAGCCTGGTTGCCTGTTCCAGTCACTTTACTTCCTTAACGGATGACCAGTGAGTAGACAACATTAATTCCAGCGTGCTTCCTTGCAGAGCAGAGCACAGAATTAAGCGCCCAACATTCTGATTAAGTTATTTGCTGTTTCTTAATTGCAGGAGCGACACCCACTATATCTCATTTTTGGTCGGACGAATCAACAACCTATACAGTCACATCAATGACCGCATGCGAGAAATTGGTGAGATACAATATACTACATTTGTCGATCAAACTCTAATTAATTTTGGCTAACTGAACTCCGACCGGTATCTAAAGTACATGATGCAGAGAAGCAGATATATCAACAGTCCTATTTACAAATAACGATTCTCTTTGAGATCGAGCAACATACTAACTTACGAATTTTGGAGGGAATACACAACTCCAAGGATGCCAAGCCCCTAGTCCATCGTGAGAAGGGGAGGGTAACTCTCGAGGAGGTGCTTACGAAGAAGACTGTCATGTTGTACGTCTCGGATCTCAGTATCATTACAAAATCCAAGGAGCTATCGATGTTGAAGGCGAGATACATTGACATGTGCTCAAAACAACAATCTCATCAACAACACGAAATTGTTTGGCTACCTATCATAGACAATTTTACTGAAGCCATGAAGCAGACATTTGATGACTTGGTGGCCGACATGCCTTGGTACGCGCTAAACCCATTGTGTCTTAAACAAGAAGCAAAGCAATACATAAAAGAGAAGTGGATGTACGAAAAGAAGACGTCGTTGGTGGTGCTAGACAAAGGGAAGGTAGTGTGCCACGACGCCTTCCACCTGGTGCGTATTTGGAAAAAACTCGACTTCTCCTTCACTGCCGAAGAAGCAAATAGTCTTTGGAGTAACGTTTCATGGAAGCTCAATTTATTTGAAGATCATTTTGATGCCACTACCAAGGAATGGGTATGCGAATCACCAACTCTTTAATTACTTGCAAGATAGTGGAGCATACTTTAACAACAACTATTTTAATATTGAGAGAAATTGATTGTACAGGTGAAGAAAAATAATGGCATTTGTCTATACGGAGGGAAGGACATCGAATGGATAAAAAAATTTACCACAGAATTAAATCGTGTCTCAGAGCTTAGCAAAACGCCACTGAAGATAGTGTACATTGGGAAGCATGTGAAGGAGGTGATGAATAAGGCGAAAGTTGATAAATACAATGTGGATTGTTGGGATGAGGCCAAGATTTGTTCATTCTGGGAACACCTAGAGAGTATGTGGCATTGCAAGATGCAATACCAAGGCAAGACCAGTGTCACCGGTAATAATGATCTCATCATGCAGGAACTTATGAATGATAAGCTTCGGTAACAGTGAGGAGGGGTGGGCAATATTTAGCAAAGGAGCATCATCGAACATTATGAAGGCCCATGGAAAAGAGCTTCTTGAATGCTTTCAAGCATGGGGAACATCTAAAGAAGATTTTTTTGTGGAACTATCAAAAAAATTCAGTAATATAATACTGCCCGCTGATCATCATTGCATTAGCTTCGTACTCCCTAGAGATGCTGCCAACTTCATGGAGGAGGTGCTTTGTGTGCAGTGCCAAAAACCAATGGATCGGAGAAGTTTGTGCTCTATCGCTGTTGCAAATAATCGGGCAAAGAGTACGTTGAAAACTTTATTTATTACAAGCCCTTTGTGATTGTGAATTCACCTAAATAAAACTGGACATTGTGCTGTCCAATCTAGCTGGTGAGATAGTGTGGTGATGCTTGTTTGAATTGAAAGTTGTTGTACGTTGTCGTCATTGTCTGTTTTGTACTTTTATTATTTTCATTAAATAAAATAAATTCCTAGTTTTCCTTGTCAAATTTGTGTAAGATTTTTAGATAGTAATTTTTTTCAAGAAGAAACTAATCAAAATATTACATAGGTCGACATCTGAAGTCTTTCAATAGTGTTTATTATAAAATGATTCCTTCCTACCCTTATAGAAATCAAAGTAGATATGAATTTTTAGGAGTCTTTGTGTAGAATATAGTCTCGTTCTTATTTTAGATAAGTTTGAGGCTTCAAGTGTTGGATCCATCATAGAGGTTGGGGGTGAATAGTTAAGAATTGAAATGACACTTGAATTCACAATTATGGTTAGCTACATTGTAGAAATACATCCTCAAAGAAATGCAAACACTTAATTTTATAAGGTTCAAAATTTTCAATTCGTACTTCACAGTCTATGTTTCATTGACGAGTTATTCCACAAATGTCATTATACTTCTCTTTCTCGGATTCTTTCATAGACAAAGAAACCTTTTACACTTCTTCTTACAAGGATAAAGATAATAAGCATAAAGAAAAAAGAATAAAAATACGAAGCTTAACAAAATAAAGACTATAATAAATAATAATGGAGCTTTCGATGTTGAGTATAAGTGCTTTCAATAGTCTCCATGAGCTCTAGTTCCATATTTGTAGCCTTCAACTAAGATTTACTTCAACCTAAAATTAATTTTTTTACACAAAAACAATCAACTCAAACTTTATACAGCTGATTGAATCCGGCCATCTTATGTCAGCTTTTTGCATAACAATGAATACTTCACTCGACTCCATCTATGATCAATGGAATGAACCATGGACAATTTTCAGAGGAGTATTGGCATGTCACAAGATGACAGTTACTGAGATGGTCAGACAGTTTTTAAAATTATATTTGATTAAAGTAGGACAGACACAACGTGGTATACTAGTCTCCTTGATCGCACTTTCCCCGGGGGTTGAGTGGATCAAGGAAAGTCAAATGAAAGATCAGTATCTTAGAACTATAGCTAATGAGTTGAAGTTATGTCCAAAGCCAGAATGTGCTCATGATGTGGATGGATATCTTCGATTTCGAAGCAGGTTGTGCATTCATGAGACACACCATATTAAATAAGATCTCTTTCAAGAAGCACATCGATCGAGATTTACAGTCCATTATGGTGATACTATGATGTATCAAGATCTAAAACGATCATATTGGAGGAAAGGTATGAAGAGAGATATTACAAATTTTGTAGCTCGGTGTCTAGTTTGCCAGCAAATTAAAGCAGAACACTAGAGATTATCCGGGTTACTTCAGAAGATCACAGTGCCAAAATAAAAGTGGGAGCATGTCACTATGAATTTTATGACGGGATTATCCAGGACTCAAAAGAGACATGATTCCATTTAGATGATCATTAACTGATTAACCAAATTAGTATATTTCCTACTGATTTGTAAGACATACTTTCTAGACTGTCTAGCAAAGCTATATTGCAAGGAGATTATTAAACTCCATGGTATTCCCCTCGGTATCATTTCTGATCAAGATCCACACTTTACCTCGAGATTCTAACAGCGTTTTCATAAGGTGTTGGGTATTGAACTACACTTTAGCACTGCTTTTCATCCTTAAATTGATGAACAATCAAAGTGTACTATCCAAACTTTGGAGGATCTTTTGCATTCTTGTATTTTAGATTTTGGGGTAGTTGAGAGGATCATCTACATTTAGTAGAGTTTGCTTATAATAATAGTTATGACTCTG
Organism: Hedychium gardnerianum; assembly: GCA_038050645.1. Classification (NCBI taxonomy): domain Eukaryota; kingdom Viridiplantae; phylum Streptophyta; class Magnoliopsida; order Zingiberales; family Zingiberaceae; genus Hedychium; species Hedychium gardnerianum. Next base: position 5,759,870 of record JBBUKS010000095.1, on the reverse strand, counting down.
CTATTTAGATGATACTTTTTAAGGCACTCTATGATAGAGTATGTAGATCATTTATTTTATGAGATGAGGTTGGTGAACATCACTTTTTGGATCCGTAGAGTATTTATTAGGATGCCAAGGTAGTATGCATTATTAGACAAAGATTGCTGACTGCTCAAAGTCGACAAAAAAAATTATGCAAACCGAAGACGAAGAATATTAGCATTCGCAATGGGTGATCACATATTTCTTTGTGTCTCACCTATTAAAGGAATTAAAAGATTTGATTTGAAAGGGAAGTTGACTTCTAAATTCATCAGACCTTTTCAGATCTTGGAACGGATCGGTGTGGTTGCATATCGACTTGTGTTACCCCCAACTTTAGTAGGAGTGCATAATGTCTTTTATATTTTTATGCTACGAAAATATGCTCCAGATCAAACACATGTCTTGGAGGATGTCACAGTCCCATTGCAACTTGACGTGACAGATTAAAAATTCTTCATTCATATTCTGGATCGCAAGGAATATCGATTGCGAAACAAATGCATCCACCTCATAAAGGTTGGGTCGGAGCACCAATCCAATAAGGAAACAACTTGGGAGCATAAGGATGATATGCTCATCAAATATCTTCATTTATTCTCCTCATATATTTGTTCTCCTCAATTATTTTTGAAGACTAAATTTTTTTTAGTCTTGCTGCCCTCTTTCAACCACAATAGTAGCCATCTTTTAGCTGGCCAACATCAGCTTCTTCCAAGGTTTTAGTTATAATTTGTAGCAAGAGCAAGAGCAAGAAAACTAGTTTTCTTCTCTTCTTCCAGCCAACTAACAACAAGTTTCTTCCCATTATTCTTTCTCCAACAGCAACATCAAGACTAGCCCAGTAGTTGATACTTTCATTCTCAAGTTCTCTTCTCAAAAGCAACAACAATATCAGTAATTGTTTTTCTTCCCATTTTTTCATCCAGCAGTAGCACACTAGCACCTCTCTTTCTTTATTTCATTTTCCAGCATCAATAAGCTGATCGAATCGAACCGACTGTTGTTTCCACTAGCTTCTGTATTGCTCGAGACAAGAAGGATCGTAGGTAGGAGATTGTTGTTCGTACAAGGGGGGTGCACTTTGGTACTGCAAATTTCTATTTAGGTTGGTTAATAAATGATTATTTGATTGTAATAGAGATTCAGGTACAAATTGAGATCATATCAAGGTAGTGGGGGCGAGATGGATCTATCGATTTTGAATTTAGTGAATTACTATTATTATTGGGCATTATTTTGAGTTCTTGAATATTTTCATATTGTGTTTATAATTATATGTTCGAGTGAAACTCGGTGACCTATCCGGGTGCAAAGCTTTTGCTATAAATAAAAATAAATAAATTCTATCATTTGACTCGTTATACATTTCCCCATGTATGAATAACTAGATAAATAAATTATATATACTTATATAACTGTTTTCACAAATGGGATTTAAATCATATTTACAAATAGTGAAATGAGTTAAAATAATTAATCATTCAAGGGATAATTGATGTTATTTCATGTTCACATGTGGGTTCATATGGAGATTAAGATGAGAAATGTTGTTTTAAAAAAATAAAATAGATATTCTGAATTATTCTTCAGTTGATATCAGTCTTTTGATTTGCTTGATATTTCATATTATTGATACTTTATACTGTTGATACTTACAATTTCATGTTATATAACTTTTACTTACGAACCTTACTAATGATAGTTAAATGAATTAACATAATGCATATGAAAATTTTAACATGGGCGAGTCGTCTAGACTAATCAAGAATTGAATAATTGTGATAAATAGAGAAAATGAAATTCTAAAAGTGAAAATTCTAAGCATAGCCTTATACCAAAGTATTGGATTATCCATATATTGTTGTGGTAGTATAGTCACTTGCAGTCCAAATACCTAAGCTCCTACATGTTGTTGTAGTAGCGCGGTCACCTAAAGTCAATGTTTATTATATATTTCTATCATACTCGGGGGTATAAATCATCATCCAATGATAGGAAAATACCCCTTAGTGACAATTTTGATATAACGGAATCCGAAGCCAAACATTTGCTAAGCTAAAGACAAGAGGTAATGAAGAAAAAGTAGCAGCTATGCATATATACGTGTGTGTGAAAACGACTCCCCCATGCACTGGTCATTGTCCGGGCTAGTAAACTAGCTCCCGTGATTTACCTCCTTCATGTTGGTCCTGGGATGAGCTAGCGGGGGCTATGAGGGCGAGCGTTTTGCTTTTTGCCACCGTGTGTGTGATAACGAAAGTTTACATGTGTGCATGTCTTCAAAATACATTACTAAAAATATAAAAATAAGCCAAACTAAACATAAGAAAAATATCAAATGTCAAGTACTACGGAAAACAAAGTGTAAAGATAAAAGGAAAAGCAAATGAAAAGTCTCAAGTGAAATGGAACTAGCAAGGAAATGATCTCTGAGCGACACAAGGGTAGTCAACGCTACATGTCATATACCTAGTAACCTTGAAGTCAAAAGAATAACAAATGGGTAGTGAGTACAAATGACTCAGCAGGTATATAGAAGGATAATGCATGATATTACATGTAAGGGGATCAAAGGAAAATAGTTTCAAGTAATAATACTTACTACAAAAGTAAGAGTAAAAGCAACAAAAAAAAACCTATCATAACTATCTATTGACTTGATCAATCAAGTATGATAAGGTTATATATATATAACCTGGGAGTACATATCGTACAATAAAATCTTGTACAAAACAAGTACATAGCAATAGATAACAAGTATATAACAATCATTGTCTGCTGACGATAGACAATATATGTTACCACCACTTGGTCTAGTGGGCAGATAGGATGAGATAGTTATCTAGTTCCTCAACTACTGATTGCAGGCAACCATACACACTACCATATTTGGTGTAGTGGGTAGTCGGAGCATATAAATGTAACTATATACGAGCGACAATACATGCTACCACTATCTGGCCTAGTGGGCAAATAAGACATGTAGCTATCTAGCTACGGACTGCGGGCGAATATACACGCTACCACTACCTATTCTAGTGGGTTGTCTAGATGTAAAAAGAATCACTATCTACGGATGACAATACACGGTATCACAACTGGATTTCGTGGGCAGCTATGATGTATAAACAATGTAATAAGAAACAAGTACAACAATAACTAAGGTACATACATAAATTGTCACGCCCCAGAGGTACACTTGTCCGTTGATACAGACGATACCCCCTAGTGACAAATCTTCAATACAATATGATACGAGCCCTCACTAATAAAAATTTGAAAAAAAATACAACCACGCAGTGTAAACAATAATACCCTACTCAGGTAATCACAACTACGCAGTGTAAACAATAATACCCTACCCGGGTTATCACAATCATGCAGTGTAAATAATCTTATCCTACTCAGGTAATCACAATCACGCAGTATACTATCGAAACAACCAAAGCAAAGAATACAAAGGGGTCCACCCCACAAATAAAATCCAAATACTCAACTGCGTGCCGACATGACTTAATACTCCAAGTACATAGACAAAAATAAAATCGAAGTCCAAGTCCAAGTTATTTTATTACAATGCCAAGCCTAAAAGTAAGTGCGGAAGTAAAACCAATAAAGCAAAGAGAAATTAACCGAAGCTCAACGCGACATAGGACGGCAAGGGCAGAACCCTCCAAGCGACCCAATCAAGTGATACGCAAGGTAGTGAGTACAAAGAAATACTCAGCGGATCTAGAAAGACAGTGTATGATCTAAAACAATATAAAAAGGTACAAAGGTATACAGTCTCAAAGAAGAAATATACTCACCATCGAATGATGATACCTATATGTCACTACTACATAAGCACCCTACTCAACTATACATAGTATCATGAGTAGTGTCAGTAACAAAAAAACATGGGTACAACCTCTCACATGCATGTACCTTCAATAATCAATATAAGTACTACATCTTATATGAGTATATTGGTACAAGTATCAAAAAATTGGGGTCTCATATGTGGGAGTAATGCTCCACCACAGGGTATACAAATGACCAAGACACTCAGCTCGTCCGCTATGGACTGTGGGAGAAATGCTCTACCATGATACTCGTGGGCAGTTCAAAAATGTCAGGGTCCCTGTTTGCGGGAGAAACTCTCTACCTCGAATGATCTCGTGGGCAGACAGGAGGGAGCTATCTAGCTACGGGCTGCGGGAGAAACTCTCTACCACATATGACCTCGTGGGCAGCCAAGATATAATAACCCAAATAGTAACATGTCTATGACTAGCTCACACCCGAAGGGAGCCTTGATTGATAGCATATGTATCACCGGTGTTACGACTCACTCAACCAACTAAATGGGAGACATAGCCGATAGCATGCAATGCAACATCGTGATGCAACACTCACTCAACCAACCTAATGGGAGACATAGCCGATAGTATGCATGTAATGTCATGATGCTACGACTCACTCAACCAACCTAATGGGAGACATAGCTGATAGCATATATGCAACACCGTGGTGGTAGGTAGATAAATAAATTTACCATCATATATGTCTATCTACACAAATGTACTCAGCTACATCTATGAAAACATACTAATCATACTACATACAACACGCGTGTTTATAACTACAAATCAGATATGATAATCACTAATATGATAATAACTCAAATAGTAATATGTCTACGACTAGCTCACATCTGAAGAAAGCCCTGATCGATAACACATGTATCAACGGTGCTACGACTCACTCAACCAACTAAATGAGAGACATAGCCGATAGCATGCAATGTAACATCATGATGCTACGACTCACTCAACCAACCTAATGTACTCATCTACATACATGCAATACCGTGGTGGTAGATAGACAAGTAAATCTATCATCACATATGTCTATCTACACAAATGTACTCAACTACATCCATGAAATCATACTAATTATACTGCACGCCACACGCATGTTTATAACTATAAATCAAATATGATAATCACTAATATGATACATCAACATTGGTACACGTCACACACGTATCCACATCTATAACTACATGACATAAATGAAACAAAAGCTAACAAATAAGTACAAATGCACGTCACACGTGTGTCTATCACTACATGATCATAACATGTCTCTAAGGTACACCACACACATGTATAACATTACATGACATGAAAAATCTGAAACTAACGTATGAACATAAACACATGTCACACGCATGTCAAATAATTACATGATTACCCAATCATAAGTAGTCAGGGAGACATAGCCGATAGCATATAATGCAACATCGTAATGCTACGACTCACTCAATTTTATGTTTGATGGATCATAAAATTAAAATTAGACTCATATGAACCTTTAAATAGTTATTGTCATTATTATTTAATTTAATATTTATATTATGCATAATTTGTTTGTTACCAAAGTAGCCAAATTAAAAAAATAGACATTAATTAAATGATATTAAATTATTCATGAGTATGTGATCCAACGAGATGACATGATGAAATTACTTAACTCTTATCATGGATAATTTAAAGTTTACTTATTATAAAATAATTAAGAATCACTCAAAGGTTGATTACTTTATTTTATAATCATGAATATAACTATGGTTAATTTATATGCTTTGTTAGATATGATTGGTATATCCAAAGATAACAAACATATTTAATTAGAGTTTATATAATTACCTATTATGTGAAATTTTATTTGAGCATCAATTATGTGAGTATAATGTAGTATCATCCAAAGGAGAATTTCAATATGTATTTAAAGTTCAAATGAATATTATATGAATTCTTGAATTCTATATAATGATTTATGAATCAAAGCATTAAAGTATGAGCATTATATATATTTTGCAGCATTAATATTGGTTGTTTTTCATTCACAAGCTTCGTCTATTACGAAGTTCAATGAGCTTAATTTTTTTGAATGGAATGAATAAATCAAGTTCCATTTGAGTGTTTTATCTTACTTTGACACTTCTTATAGAAAAGCCTGCTGCACTTATTGATACTAGCAGCATTGAACAAATATCTTTCCATAAGATTTGGGAAAGATCAAAAAGACTTAGCTTGATGTTTATGCGAATGACTATAGCAGACATCATTAAACAACAATCCTTAAAATTGATGATGCTAAGGAATTTATGAAGTTTATATAAAATTTATCTCAATGTGAGTTTGTTGATAAGTCACTTTGTGGGATATTAATGGGTATGTTGATCACCATAAAGTTTGATGGTTCTCATACCATGCATGTTAGATATGACAAATAAAAATAATCCTAAAATAATTAGTGTTATTGGAGGAATAACCCTATAGATTTTTTTGGAAATTTTCAGAAATTTTTCAGGAGTTAAACCGAGTTAATATGAGAAATTAAAGGGGGTTAAGGGGATAAATTTAAACCTAGGTTTAAATCATTAAACCTATTTAAATAACCTCACTTCTCTTTGTTCTCTTC
>JBBUKS010000095.1:5743082-5753272 GCA_038050645.1 Hedychium gardnerianum | reverse complement strand
TCTCCAAAGCTTACAAAGCCTTTCTTGTTTGTATCAAGCTCCACAAATTTACTTTTATCACCCGTCATATGATTGCTGGCTCCATTATCAAGATACCATACGTTTGCTTTTCCAATAGAGTCCTCTTTGAGTGTAAGAAACAAGGATTGCTCTGCATCACCTTCCTTGTTCTTCATTAGATTTGCCTCTTCATCTTCCATGTTTGATTGACACTCCCAAGCATAATGTCCAAAAACTTGTGACAAGAATAACATTCAATTTGAGATTTATTTCTTCTATCATCATACTTCACATAGTTACCTCTTCCTCTTGCTCTTCCACGACCTCTTGCAAATGTTTGATTTCTTTTATCAAAATGAAAAGGTTGCTCATCTCTCCCTTGAACACGACCATGTACTGAACCTCGGCCTCTGCCTCGTCCTTAGCCTCAACCTCTACTAGAAACACCTCCTTTGGTTTTCAAATTGGTCTTTGCTTGTAATACATATTCTAATTGTTCTTGCTTTCCATGGTTCATCATTTCTTCATGAGCCTTCTCAATTATCCGAATGTCAGGCAGGGTTTCTCCAAGTCTCTTCATTTGATTGACAATAATAAAAACTCTTGTAAAGTAGTCGGAGATATGTTCACTCAACTTCATAAAGAGTGATTCAAACTGAGCCCTTAGAGTTTGAAGTCACACCTTCTTGACCTTTTCTACTCCCATAATAGAGTTGCGAAACATCTCCCATGCTTTCTGTGATGTTGTCTCATGGGCTATTTTCTCGAACATGTCTTCATCTAAACCTTGATAGATGATGGTAAGAGCACCTTAATCTCTCTTTCTTTCTTTCACCAAAGCATCCTTTTGATTTTGAGGTAGAGTTGCCACATATAAGGGCTCTTCAAAACCATTTTTAAGAATATCTCACCCTCCTTGGGATCCAAGAATAACCTTCATTCTAAGTGACCAATTCTCATAGTTAGTTTGGTAAGTTGGGGATATTGGAAAGAAAAGGATTTTGATGCTATTGGATCTGATACCACTTTATTGGAAGGTGGTGGACTCTCAAAAGCTTTCTAGGAAGAGAAGAGGAGTTGTAGTATAAAGACTTGTATTATAAAAATGACTTATCTTGCAATTTCACATTACATGAGTATTTATACTATTCAATAGAAACTCCTAGACCATACATTATTAATTATATACATGAACTTATTTTATCTAGATACATGAATTACAAGATTCATGTTTCACTTGGTTCGTATACATCAAACATTTATGGTTCATATATTCAAGTTTAATTCAACTTCTAACAGTTTTGTTTAAAGTAAGTTTGAAATTAAGCACCATAAATATTTATAATGACCTAGCCTCTCATTTAAATTAAACTGTATATATATTATTTCCAACTAATTATATATTTTTCTCAGCTGAAATTGCTTGAATGAAATGTTAGGCGAAATGTGTAGAAAATAAAAAATTACAATAAAATAGAATATAGAATTACTAAAATAAAGTTCATGTAACGACTCCTAGATGTCAATAAGGGTAACTTAGTCACAATTTCCTTAGATAAGATTTTTCCCCCTCTTCGGTGGTGCTTAGCAGTTTAAATGTATTATGACCGAAGGAATTTAGATATCTCCAAAATGATATGATATTGTCGACTTTGGGCCTAAGCCCTTATGGTTTTATTTTTGGACTTTATCCAAAATGTCTCATACCAATGGAGATGTCTTTCCCTTATAAGCCCATGATCTTTCCCATATGTTTTCAATGTGGGACTTTGTTTGCAACCTTGCAACCCCAACATTAGCCTCGTCCACTGACTTGGTGGTGGGTTTGCGAGTGACGATGGACAAAGCATGGGTTGAGATTGCCCGTCTAAAGAACTTGGCTGGTGATCCTACTACCATTCAGGCAAATCTGGCCCGATTGAGGAGGATAAATACATACATATGCGCGGATAAGATTCAGGCGTTCCATGACTTGAGCACTGAGAAATATAGGGTTAATACTCTAGAGGCCGAGGTTCCGGCCTTGAAGGAAGAAAGGAGGAAGCTACGGAAGCAACGGAAGAGAAGGATAGACTTAGCGCCAACCACCTGGGAGATCCAGGCGAAGAGGTTGGAGGAGGCGAGGACCCAAGCAACTACAGCCCAAGCCGATTTGGAGGCTGGCCGGGAGGTACTTGGGTCATTGAACGTGAAGCTTAGGGCGACTCGAACCTCACTCGAGTCATCTCAATTGTTGGCGGAGGCTCGATTGGAGGAGATAGAATCCCTTCGGGCTGAGGTGGAAGCCAAGGCAAAGGCGGAGGCAGCCTTGCAGGTAGCAGTGGAGTCGACCAGAAAGGACTCAGAAGCTTACCGGGCTTCAACAGAAATCTGATTACAAGAACTGGAGACCACTCGTGCTACTGTGGAGGCTGCTATCGAGGGCACGGTGGTTGAACTCTGAGAATATCAGGACGGGGAGGAGGTGCGTTGGCTTGTCAAGAAGAAGGAATTCCAACAGTCGGAGGAATTTTACAATATGGTTGCCCTCCGCTTTATCCGAATAGTGCAACATGGAATAGATGACACCCTTCAATAACTGCAAGATGGCAGGCATCTTCCTATTGTAGGATCGAAAAGTGTTAGAGGGGGTGAATAGCGCTTGTGGAATTTTCACTTTTTCGTAAACTCGAGAGTAATAACACAGCGGAATAATAGAAATAGAATGAAGAACAAGAAAAATAAAGTTGGCACATTTATTTTTACTTGGTTCACCGCCCGACGACGGCTAGTCCAAGGCCCGCACCCGTATGAGTGCTTTCGATGGGTAATTCACTATAAGCTATGCGAGTACAAAGATATTGAATACAGAGTGCAATAAACTAGAAAACAGTTATACCAACAACTTGAAGAGTGTAATAACTTCAGCGTCGATTGTCGGAGGAGCATTTTGGCTTCGTAGTGTAGTTTTCAGAGCAGCACGCAAGCACGAAAGTCATACGAAATTCTTGTCCAGAACTGCTGGTCGAAGTGCTCTTTTATTGACTCATCCAGGCGCCTCTATCCGAAGTCGATCTGATCGGATCCGAGTTAGCCGCTTCTTATCCTTGTCCAGGCGTCTCAATTCCTTTGAGGCGCCTCAAGCGCTGACGTGGCTGGATCTAGTCGCAGCATGACTCTGGTCGAGTCTATCCCAACCCAGACGCCTCAATCCCTTTGAGGCGCCTGGTTGCTGACGTGCGCCGACCAACCAGGAGCTGCCACCTCATCCTGCTTCGCACCTAGATAATTGAGGCATCTCAATCCTTTTGAGGCGCTTGAATTATCTTAGGGCGCCTGGATCCATTCCTAGCGCCTGGATCAGCTTTTCTAGGCTTATTTTTTCTACATCACAATGTTACCATAGAAAACATAGTAAAAGAAATCTTGACTGTCTCGGGACTGTCTGATTCTGACTTTTGGGTTTCCGACGAAATCCTAGGTTGAACCGACACCTACTGTTCCCTCAATGGGGAACGCATCCTCACCTACTCCTCTTAGGAGAATTACCTTTTGCCAAACATTTGGTCCTCCAAACTTGTTTGAACTTTTGCTCAGCATCTGACCTTGACCTCCGGGACTTTTTGTTAGACGTTCGATCCTCGACAAGTCTAGACTCCTGCCTGGTGTCCTCGACCCCCAGGGCTTTTCGCCTAGTGTCCTTGACCCTAGAACTTCTACCCGGTGTCCTTGATCTGCCAAGACTTCTGTCCAATCCCACGGACCAAGACTTCGTTGCCCAATCTCCCTGATCAGGACTTCTTACCTAGTCAACCTGACCAGGTCTTCTTTGTCTAGCCTCAACTAGGACTTGTACCTTGCTTAAGTTCCCTTAGGACTTTTTGCTTGAGTTTGCTACATACTCAGTCAAACTCATTAGATCACAACATCCCTTAACTTTAAACCTTTGTCATCTATCAAAACATAAGTTTGATTAGTTACTACTTCCAACACCAACAATCTCCCCCTTTTTGATTTATGGCAACTTAGTTCAAAGTTAAGTAAAAAGCATTTTTTAAATAAAGTTTTAATGCAAAAAAAACTATAAGTAAAGAAACAACCTTAAAAATATTTTCATAAAAAATAGGTTGCTCCCCCTTAATTATAACTCTCCCCCTAAAGCTAAAGTCTTAGTGTTTTTAAAGAAGTTTTCTTTCCTTAACTTTTAACTCATCCTCATCTCTCCCCTTTTGACATATATATAAAAAAAAGGAGCTTAAAGAACATAACAATAGAGTTAAAAAAACTTAACAATCTTAATTATCCAAGTATTCTCAACCAGTTTTTATGCAACAGATATAATTTTTCAAGAGAATATTGAATAGTTTTTCAAGTATTTATTAAAAATTACCAAAATTTTCAAAGTAGAATTCTCAAGAGTATTTTGCAATCCGAATTGTCAAAAATATTTTCCAAGTAAAATTTTTAAAATAGTTTCCAAGTAGAATTTCCAAAAATATTTTTAAACACATTTTTCAAAAATATTTACAAGTATTGTTTCAAACAGATTTTTCAAAAATATTTATAAGTATTATTTCAAACAAATTTTTCAAAAATATTTACTAGTATTTTTTCAAATAGATTTTTCAAAAAATGTTTTCAAGTATTTTCTAAACAGAATTTTCAAAAATATTTTTTTTAAGTATTTTTAAACAAAACTTTCAAAAATATTGCTAAAAAAAATATTTTTTCAAACGGAAATTTGAAAAAAAAATGTTTTCAAGTATGTTTCTATCAACTAGTAAATGCAAAAAAAATTATAAAAATAAGCATGAAGATCAAGTAAACAATGAAAGATAATGTGTTTATAACAGAGTAATGTCGTTGTTGGGGTTACAAGGTTACAAATAAAGTCCCACTTTGAAAATACATGAGAAAAATCATGGGCTTATAAGGAAAAGATCTCTCCATTGGTATGAGGCATTTTGGGTAAAGCCCAAAAATAAAACCATGAGGGATTAGACCCAAAGTGGACAATATCATACCATTATGGAGACATATAAATTATTTCGGTCTTAAAAATTGATATCAGAGTCCGGACTGCTAGAAGGTCTAACCATTGACTGTGTACAAGAGTTATGGTCTAATCAAGCCATGTGAGCAGAATATTAACCTCAAACAAAGGAAGTAGGAGTTCTCGTGTCCTGATCAAGAGGATCAGATACCAAGCAGGAAGTCCTAGTAGGTCATGTGAACTGAGGGGCAAGAAAACCTGGTGACACATGCATAAGGGAAAGGCAAGGCAAGCATAAGGGAAAGATCTCTCCATTGGTATGAGACATTTTGGGTAAAGTCCAAAAATAAAATTATCAGGGCTTAGGCCCTTTAGATATCACCATTGTGGAGATGTCTAAATTCCTTCAGTCCTTATAGTCCAAGCATGTTTTATTTTAATAATAAAAAATAACTCATCTATGGAATAGTCCTTATTTAAATGTCTGACTTAGTTATTAGCTGACTATCAAAATATAGCAGATTGTTACTAAGTCAGTCAGGTTAAGTGCATGATTCCAGTTAGTAGTATACTAAAAAGGAACACTTAACTTGATAATATAATTTGATATTTTCAGTCCAGATTTATGGTGATGCATTAATATAAGCATTTGAAATTCAGGCTTAGCCCTAAACATCTCACACCATTTTAAGTATTTGAATACACAAGCAAGGTAACTTAGTGTACTTGTGAGATGTTGACTGCCTAAATCTATAGGTACATGATTTCTATGGACAGACCTAGGCTAAGTCCATAGTTTTTAAAAAGTCACTAAGTAAAATGGAATTTTTATTATAATAATAAAAAATTAGTTACCCTAGAATTTTTAAATAAATATAAAAATTTTTGTTAAACAATTTGAATTTTTTTAAAAGAAAGACAGTGTATTGATCCTATTCTACTGAGCACATTCTTAGTTGTCTTCTGAATGTACTAAACTCTTATTCAAGTAAGGGTTTAGTAAAAATGTCTGCTAGGTTATACTTGGACTCAACATAGTTAAGTACAATGTCACCCCTAGCTACATGGTCCCTTACAAAATGATGTTTTACTTCTACGTGCTTAGTTCTTTAGTGTTGTATTAGATTTTTAGTTAAATTAATAGAACTAATATTATCAATTAGGACTTTTGTGTTGGTGTGATTAAGTTGAAAGTCCTTAAGTGTATGCATCATCTATAGTAGTTGAGCTACACACTCCCCCATAACTATGTATTCAGCTTCAGTAGTGGATAATGCAACACAATGTTGCTTTTTACTGCACCAGCTTGTAGGATCGAGTTGGACAGCTAGAGGGGGTGAATAGTCTTGCAAATTACAATTAAGACTTTCTCTTGCTTCTAGCTAAGCAAGGTTACACACATTAATTAATTAAAAATAAATACATAAAAAATAAAGTAAGAGACACGAGGTTTTACTTGGTTACAACCGGGGAGATTATCAATCCAAGGCAAGTGGAAGCATTAAAAGACTCATTCGGGTGGAGTAACCTCTTATAGACGTGGAAAGCTCAGACAAATATAAACACGAGTTTGAAAGTTAAAAACTAAGTGTATTATCTAAAACTAGAGAGCGCAGCCTCTATTTATAGCAAAATGATCGAGGTGATTATTTTACTAATGTGACAGTCATGGGGGGCGCCTCCAATGGATCGAAATTAATCCATTGGTGATCTGGCAGCGCTGAGGTACCTCCAAGCATTGGGGGTGTCTCCGTTGAGCTGACTCAGTTTCCAGATCTCATCCACTACAATGGCTGCTTTTTCGACGATCGGGGGCGCCTCCATTGCTCTGAGGCGCCTCCATCCAATTGGCGGGTGAGGCGCCTCCGAGCCTTGGGGGTGTCTCCATCGGTTGTGGCTTGAGGTGCCTCCCAGCGTCGGGGGCACCTCCAGCGCCTGGTGGTTGAGGCACCTCCAGTTACTCTAGGGCGCCTCCAGTCCTTCTGGATACCTGGGTGATCTCTGGTAGTCCGAAGTTGAGCTCACCCGAACCCAACTTCGACCTTCTCCTCGAGAAGGCTTCCTCCCTGATTTCTCGTCCCTCGGACCGCGTCTTTCTCACATCGTGTCTCTCGGACCGCGTCCTTCTTGCTCCACCGGTGTACTCTTCCGTAACTTCTCGTCTCTCGGATGCGCCGAGCCCGTCGACTTACTTCCCGTGTCATCCTTCTCATCCGCTGCGTCTTCCACTCGACTTCTTATGTTCCTAAGTTCCTGCACACTTAGATACAAGGATCAAACTACACAGGACCTAACTTAACTTGATTGATCACATCAAAACTACCTTGGGGTACTTACACAGCTGACTAGACTTTGACCTAATAATTGACAGCTATCACTTGTGCTTTTTTATCCAATTTACACCCAGCATAGTCTGAGTAAGAATAGCATGTTAGGTTAAAATTGGAGGTTCTAGGATACCAAATTTCGACATTTAATGTACTTTTAATATACCTAAGTATTCTTTTAACAATACTTAGATGTGATTCTTTTACACATGTTTGGTACCTAGCACACATACTTACTGTAAATAAAATATTTGGGCCACTTGCAGTTAAGTAAAGTAGACAGTCTATCATACTTCTAAAATGTTTAAGGTTAACTGATTTTCCTTCTGGGTCACTGTCAATTTTTACATTTGTTGTCATTGATGTATTAATTTCTTTTGAACTTTTCATTCCAAAATTTTTAATTAATTTCTTAGCATATTTATTTTGAAAGACATAAATGTCTTTCTTTGTTTGTTTAATTTGTAAATCTAAAAAGATGTTAAGTTCTCCTACTAGGTTCATTTCAAATTATTTTCTATTAGTTTGATAAACTCTTTTAAAAAATTTGTGTTGGTTAATCCAAAAATGATGTCGTCTATGTAGACCTGGGTTATAAATAAGTCTTTTTCTAAAGATTTGATAAACAAAGTAGAGTCAATTTATCCTTGTTTGAATCCTTTAGAAACTATGTAGGTTGATAACCTTTGATACTAGGCTCTGGGTGTTTGTTTTAATCTGTATAAGGTCTTTTTTAGTTTGAATACATGGTTTAAGTAGTCTAGATCCTCAAATCCAGATAATTGACATACATAGACTTCTTCCTTAATGAATCCATTAAGAAAGGCAAATTTTACATCCATTTAGTATAACTTGAATCTTTTATGTGTTGCATAGGCTAGCAGCATCCTAATGGACCCAAATCTAGTTACCGGTGCATAGGTTTCATCATAGTCAAGTTCTTCAACTTGACTGAACCCTTTAGCCACCAATCAGGTTTTATTTCTAACGATTTTCCCTTTTCATCTAATTTGTTCCTAAACACCAATTTAGTGTCAATAATAGTTTTATTTTCTGGTTTAGGTACTAAGTCTCATACTTGGTTCCTTTCAAATTGGGCTAGTTCTTCCTGCATTGCTATGGTCCAATCAAGGTCAGGTAAGGCTTCTTCTATCATTTTAGGTTCAATTTTTGAAATCAATGTTATTTGACTTAAGTTTTTATATGATGATATAGTTCTGACTCCTAAAGTTGGGTCACCCAAAATTTGGCCAACTGGGTGATTGATTCTTATTCTAGATGGTCCTACATTTGGATCAATATTTGGTTCGTCTAGATAGTTTCTGTTAGGATCAAATTTGGGTTCATCATCATCTTCTAGATTTTTAATTTATTATTCATTATTTGAATTGTTTGAGTTAGATTGAATGTCTTCATCAAATATAATATTAGTTATTTCCTCTACTTTATGTGTGTGTTTGTTATAAATTCTATATGCCCTGCTAGTCATTGAGTATCCTAACAGTGTTCCAGTTGTTGATTTAGATTGAAATTGTCCTAGGTAATCCTTAGTATTTAGTATATGTATCTTACACCCAAATACCATCAAGTAACTTAGGTTTGCTAATTTGTTATAATAAATTTCATATAGGGTTTTATTATGTCTTTTATTAAATAGAATTCTATTTTAAATATAACAGGTTGTACTAATTGCCTCAGCCTAAAATTAATTTATTAAATTATATTTATTTAACATGGTTCTAGCTGCTTCTTGTAAAGTCCTATTTTTTTCTTTCTATTATACCATTTTGTTGGGGAGTTCTAGGGCAATAAAATTCATAAAGGTATCCATTGGCTTGGCAAAATTCTTTAAACCTATGGTTTTCAAATCCCTTCTATGATCACTTCTTATTCTTTTAATTTTAGTATCTTTCTCATGTTCTAAAGATTTCAAAAGTTTCATCCTTGGTTTTTAAGAATTTTACCCAAATAAATCTTTAGTAATCATCAACTATTACTAAGCAGTATTAGTTTTCACTTAGTGACTTAGCCTCATGAGAGTCAAATAGGTCTAAGTGTAGGAGTTCAAGTATGGATTTGGTTTGATTTATATTGGTTGATTTGTGAGTTGATTCTGTCTATTTTCCTTGTTGACAAGCATTACAAATAGTATTGACTAGATTTCTTAGTTTAGATAGACCTCTAACAAACCCAATTTGACTCATTTTTTAGATGAGTTTTACATGAGTGTGACCCAATCGTTTATGCCACAACTTAGTTTCCTCTTGCTGTGTCAGCAGACACTTAATTGAGGAGCTTGATAATTTTATTGTGTATATATTATTTTTCCTAATTCCCTTAAGTGTTATGTTAGGGGTTTCAATATTCTTAATTCTACACTTTGACTTAGTAAACGTTACTAAGTAACCAAAGTTACATAACTGACTAACACTTAAAGATGTTCTTGTATTGCTTAAAGATGGAAAATACAGAATTTCTCAAAAAATATGTTTTGAAGGATACTAAGAATGATAAGACTTTAAGTGGTTGGCACTCCATGGTCGATCAAAATCTTTGCCTTTGAGTCTTGTAAGTGATACGACCCTGAATCCAACCTGATGCCCCCCCTCCTACTGGGGCTCTAGCTAACCTATGTCTCCTATTAGTTTAATCTTTTTCAAAACAAGATCTCCAACCTAAAAAGAGCGGGGGATGACTCGTTTGTTGTAACTTTAGCGCATCCTCTATCGGTATATCATGAGTCGAGTGACTGCTTTTTCTCGGGTCTCCATGATCAAGTTAAGATCTAGAAAAATATTTATAAATTCTTTTTCAAAATTCATGAAAATATTTACAAACTATTTTAAAAATTCTTATATTGGTTTTTAATTCTGTGCAAAATATTTATAAAT
>JBBUKS010000095.1:5712226-5732940 GCA_038050645.1 Hedychium gardnerianum | reverse complement strand
CCGACGATAATAGATTGTGGCTATTAACAGTCGTTGCAAGCTAGCGGTGATGGTCGGCCTGGCCTAGAGCAATGGCAATGGCAGTGGCTGTGGCTGGGCCTAGCCTGATGGCGATGGTCGTAGGGCTGCCATAGAAGCAACGATCGATGAGGAGGAGTGGAGATCCAACGGGAGGAGATTCTTATTCTTATAAGCCTCCCTCAATGCGGTTTTCTACTTCTAGGGGTGGCACTAGTGGCTGGTTGGAGGAGATGGAGCTGGCTGACAACAATGACCGGTCGAGGAGATGTGGGCGGCGGTGTGGATCGGGGAAGAGGAGGAGTGCGGCGGTGAGGTATCGGGGAAGAAAGGGAAAAAATCGAGTGAGGAAATGAGATAACCTGGGTTTAATATTTTTAAAGCTTAGATTATTAAATTTCAACTTAGGTTAATTAATTTCAACTTAGGGTTTAGTCAAATCTATTAACTCCAAACTAAATTAATATTTTAAACAGGCTTTATAAAAATCTATTCTTTATATCCCCGTAAACTTCTCTACTTAGCTTCGATTAAATCCAGAAGAATTTCTAACAATCCCCAAAACTTCTTTTAAGATTATTACTCAATTAACACTCATTATTTTACTATTTTTAATTATCATATTTAACAACATAATTAATAAATCTAATTCAACCTGTATAATTGATCTAAATTTAAGTAACCTAATTAATTAATCTATTGAATTCAATTAAACCTAGTTAATAAATCATGTTAAATTTGATTAATAAGTTTAACTTAAATTAATTTAATCATCTTAATCAATTTGATTATTTAGCTAATAAACTTCATTTAATCTAACCTCTATTAATCTAAGTAATTTAACCTAATTAGATAATACCTATGTAACTTGAAATTTTCTTAAGTAATCAAATTAAGTTAAACCTAAAATAACTAATTAACATAAATGATTAACCAAAACTTATATAAGTTAAACTTAATTTAAAAACTTAAACTTAATTAAAAACTTTAAAGTTAACTTAATAAAAACTTGAACTTAATTAAGACTTTAAATTTAAACTTAATTAAAAACTTTAACTAAATTAAAAACTTTAACTAAATTAAAAACTTTAACTTAATTAAATACTTAAACTTAATTAAAATCCCAACAATTCTAAATATTTTTTTAGTAATTAATCAAAAATTCATTGATTAGTTAACCCTAAATTAATTAACTTAATAAAACAAACTTAATAATTCTCCTTTAATAAATTAAATCCGAAATTAAGCATAATCAATTACTTTAATAAATCAAGTTAATTTGAATTAAATTAATAAACACAATTTAACCTTAACTGAATTTTAAACCAATCAATTAATCAAAAATTAACATTAAACCTAAATCAATTAATTTAAACTTAAATCTAAATTTAAAATTAATAATAAACCTAATACTTCTAACTTAAATAATTAAGCTTACCCAATAATTACAACTTAAATCCAAACTAAATTAATATCTTTAATTTAAATAATCTAAACTTAATTAAAAATTAAAAAAAAACTTAAATTAATCCTAAAGTAATTAATTCAATTAAAACTTTATTGAATTCAATTAATTGATTTAACTTAACCTAGTTAAAACAAATTTAATCAATTTAATCTAAACTAATTAATTAACTTAATTAATATAAATCAATTCAAACTTTAACTTGATTAATCTAAACCCTAACTAAATATAATTTTAAATTCAATTAACTAAATTAAAAATCATTATTCTTCTTTAGGGTTTTATCAAAATTGTATAATTTATTTAAGGACTATAAGGATAATTTTTTAGATGGTTTAGTATTATTAAATAATAGATGCTTGGACTATAAAGATATTATTCTTTTTTTTTACTCGAACCATAAGGACAATATTTACATGTCTTCTTTCTTGCTTAAGTTTCTTTTTAGATAAAATCTAGCAAAGCATTTTTTTTTTCCAACTTGCCTTAGAAAAGTTTTTCAAAAACTTATTTATGTTTAAACATTATTTTTGAAAAATAATAACTTGCAAAATTTTCAAAAAGGTTTTGAAAAGTATTTATGTTTTGATTTCAAAACATGTAGATTTTCAAAATATGCTTTCAAAATCTTTAAAGGATGAATTCTAATTTAGGGGGAGCAAGTTTGAAAATAGTATTCTATACTTTGAAAACAAAAAAGATATGTTTTCAAACTAGTGCTTAGAAAAATTATGCAAAATATTTTGAGTAATTAGAAGATACTTATAAAACTATTCTAAAAATTCGGTTTTGAAAAGTGCTTGGAAAATATTTATGAAAATTCTATTTTGAAAAGTGCTTGAGTTTTTTTTTATTTTGAAAAGTGCATGAGTTTTTTTTTTGAAAATTCTATTTTGAAAAATGCTTGAAAAATATTTTTGTAAATTCTATTTTGCCGAGATGGCCTTTGGAACAGTACAAGGCCTACGGGCCTGTTTCTGCTCGGACACTTGCACTTTCTCCTGGCGTCGCCCTACGCCGGAGCTGTTCATCGTCTTCTTGCGCCGGTAATATCGACTCAGTAGTCGGCACGCTCGAAGATGATGCACAGAAGGCAGCAGTGGCACTAGGCTACCACTTCCCCCACCACCTTCCGAAAAAGGATGGGACATCCTTTCGACCACCGGGAAGCAGTCGTCTTCTGATGTTTCATCGTCCCATCGCGTGCGTTCAGCCTGTCTGCGGTTTTGGCATGCCGCTGACGTTTCAGCTGCTTCAGAGGAGCAGGTCGTGGCTGTCTCCCATGAAGAAGATGACTCTTCAGTAGATGCAGTCTCCCATGATGATTTCGAAACTTCGGAGGTCCTGCATGAGTCATTAGTATCAGTGGAACCAGTAACGGATTTACCTGTTACGACGCTGGCCACTGTGTTGGTATCGGAGTCCGTTTCCCCTTCGAACTCAGTGGATTCAGACTGCGGGGAAGCATCGTCTGATCCCGATGAGGAAGCATCATGATAGGAACAATCTGGCTGCGACTGTTCATCATCCGAGTAATCTGATGACGCTCCACTTTCACAACAACCTCCGACCGGTTGTTGCGGAGACGAGTAAATAATACCTCCTTCATCGTAGTCTGGGTCGCTCCAGACCTCGATAGATGCTTGATCGCTGTATCCACTTGTTAAATTCATGAAATTATGAAATTGTTCCTCACCATCCGAGCAGTAATAGTAGAATCCTTCCATTTCTACTTAATAATCTCGGACAAAGGTTCAGCAGAACGGGGCTACGCTCGTCGTCTTTGCCAATGTTAGAAACGGTGACTACTTCCTGATTCGGCGGTGCCTTCACCTCAGTGACTCAACTTCTCCCTGCTGCGCTTCCAGCGTCTTACAACAACGGTTACGTCTTTTGCCTCCTGATGTCCTTCAGCAGTGTTGCCGGTCAGTAGACTTCGCACACAGACGTCTCCTTCACAAGCGACGATGACTAACACAGCGCCTTGCACAGCTAGAAACTTGTCAAGACTCCTTTCAGGCTCTGATACCAGAAGAAGAAGGGGGTCGCTCGATGAAATCTCAGCTCAGGATGGAGCCGGTGCCTAGGGCTGAGAAGCAGAATCGAGATGCACAAGTGGGAAAGAACGAACGATGGCAAGCTCTTATTAAAACAAGGAGGGAATTAAGGCACGAGGTATGCTCGTCTGCCTTGAAAACCCTATCACAAGCAGACTTAAATAGAGGAATAGAGGGGACATCATAACATGTCGGGTGCTCATTGGGCCCCATCGCCACATGCAGAGATGCTCTCTTTCTTTCTCTATCAGCCGACACGACAAGTGACGGGACAACGCCACTTTTACAAAACCGCGGGCACAAAAACCGTGTGCGCCCTTGGTTTTACAAAACCAGGGATCCAAGTGGACCCTCACCAAATAAAAACAAAGGCCACGTGCAGGAAACCGGGTCCTCCACGCTCCATTATTGACTCTGATAATGTACAGCCTTTGAACAGCTGGCTGTACGGAGCCGTTGCTGATTCTCGCCTGACGGAACAGCAACTCCGTCACCAATCTTCACGGCGTCTTTGATCGCTCTCCGTTTCTTCTTTTCCACCGGATTCCAACGGAAACAGCGATTCCTCGGCCTAACCTTTCGGGCCGGGCTTGCTTTACAGGCCGTGATTGGATTTTCAGGTGCCGAGATGGCCTTGGGAACAGTACGAGGCCTACGGGCCTGTTTCTGCTCAGACACCTGCACTTTCTCCTGGCGTCGCCCTACGCCGGAGCTGTTCATCGTCTTCTTGCGCCGGTAATATCGACTCAGCAGTCGGCGCGCTCGAAGATGATGCACAGAAGGCAGCAGTGGCACTAGGCTACCACTCTCCCCACCACCTTCCGAAAAAGGATGGGACACTAGAGCTTGAAAACCAAGACTTAAAGGGAAGACTATTGAAATATGGTGACAAAGGAAAGGCACCTGAGCTACCTGAAGAGGACTATATTGAAGAAGAAGAAATCAATGTCTTAATAGATTCAGGCAAAGAAAAGGTCTTCTCAGTTGAAGAAGCAAAGCAGCCAAAGGCTAGAACTAATGGGCTCTTCAACTTAGCCGTAGAACTGGATATCCCAGGAATTGCAAAATCAAAGTCAATGCAATTCTTGACACTGGCGCTACAACGTGTTGAATAGATCAGGTATCCATACCTCCTCAAGCTATTGAATATAACACTTTTATTGTCAATTTCAGTGGCATAAATTCCACAACATCTGCCAGCAAGAAATTGAGGAGCGGCAATATGAAAATTGGAGAACACAATTTCAGGATACCCTATACATATGCCTTCCCATTAACCTTGGGAGGAAATATAGCAATGATATTGGGGTGCAACTTTATCAGGGCCATGTACGGAGGAATTCGGATAGAAGGAAATGAGGTAACCTTCTATAAAAATATAACTACAATCAAAACTCAGCAGGTTGTTCCTACCGCCCCTGCTATACGAAGAACTGGATTTGGAAGAAGAAGAATACCACCAAATTCAAGCACAGGTATGCACATGGCAAGTTGGTCAAAAATTACAAGATATTATTTCTGAGCTAACTGATACAGGATATATCGGGGATAACCCTAGGAGATACTGGAATTCTAACACGATTACATGTAAGTTGGAAATCAAGAATCCTGACTTGACAATTGAGGATCGGCCCTTGAAGCATATTACTCCTCAAATGCAAGAATCCTTTCGCAGGCATGTAAAGACTCCTGGATCTCAAAGTTATCAGGGCTAGTAAGAGTAGACATAGGACCACGGCTATAATTGTCTACTCAGGAACCACTGTGGATCCCAAAACTGGCAAGGAATCAAAAGGCAAAGAACGAATGATTTTTAACTACAAAAGGCTGAATGATAATACCCATAAAGACCAGTATAGTTTGCCAGGGATCAATACTATTATTCACAGAGTGGGTAAGAGCAAAATATATTCAAAATTTGATTTGAAGAGTGATTTTCATCAGGTAGCCATGGATCTAGAGTCAATCCCATGGACTGCTTTTTGGGTTCCTGACGGGTTATACGAATGACTCGTTATGCCCTTCGGTCTTAAAAATGCTCCTGCAGTTTTTCAAAGAAAGATGGATGAATGCTTTAAAGGTACTGAAAAATTTATTGCTGTTTACATAGATGATATCTTGGTTTTCTCAGAAACTGAGGAAGAACACAGAAGCCATCTCAAAATACTGCTGGAAATATGCAAGAAGAATGGGCTGATACTGAGTCCAACCAAGATGAAAATAGGAAGCCCAACTATTGAATTCCTAGGGGCTACTATTGGACAATCAAAAATTAAGCTGCAAAGCCATATAATCTCAAAGTTTGCTGACTGCAGTGATGCTGAATTACAAACAATAAAAGGGCTGCGATCATGGCATGGGCTTCTGAATTACGCCCGCTCATATATACCCAACCTTGGGAAAATTTTAGGCCCGTTGTATTCTAAAACTAGCCCAAATGGAGAAAGAAGACTGAATTCTCAAGACTGGGAGCTCGTAAGAAAGGTGAAAAGAATAATTCAGGAGCTCCCGGACTTAACCATCCCCCCAACCAATTGCTATGTTATAATTGAGTCAGATGGATGCATGGAAGGATGGGGAGGCATTCTCAAATGGAAAACTCAAAAGTTTGACTCAAGAGACACTGAGAAAATAAGTGCTTATGCCAGTGGAAAATTTTCACCTCTTAAATCCACAATTGATGCAGAAATTCATGCAGTAATGAACTGCCTGAACAGTTTCAAAATATACTATCTTGACAAAGAAGAACTTCTGATACGAACTGATTGTCAGGCAATCATAAGCTTTTTTAACAAATCTGCACAAAACAAGCCGTTACGAGTGCGCTGGATTGCATTCACTGATTTTATTACTGGACTCGGAATCCCTGTCTAGTTCCAGCACATTGATGGTAAGGATAATATTATTGTTGACGCTTTATCTCGTTTGGTTTGTGCAATAACAGGCCCATGGATGCCTTCGGAGGGAGATTTAATAATCCTAACCCGGCTGGAAGAAACACTGGAACAGCTAGCGGCCAGGCCCAGTATCAAAGTATCCCAGTACCTGGTGGGCCTTATCCACTCCTGGACCAGTATGAAGAATTGGCCTCAGCCATCGGACCAGGAGCTTGCGGACCAGAAGAGAAGGAGCGTAGAACCCACATGGGGGACATTGAGTGGACAGCTGCCAAGAATCTTATCAACAGCCTGTGGGAGCTCAAACTCATCAATAATGCCAAAGAAGCCGACTTTTTCAAAAGAAGCCAGCTCAAAAGAGGCCTCTACTTTAAAGATGCTCTTCCGGAAGTGACAAAAGCAAAAGATGAATTATTGAACATCTTTATTCACGTTCAGAGCATCCTTCAAAGCATGAAAGACACTCCACCATAGGAAAGCAGAGCGATGGTGGGACCCCAAGATCCAAAGCGAAATAATCGCATAGATTTGTTATCGAATAAAACAAAAGACTTTACTATAGATTGAGCCCCGGGGAGCCGTCTATAGAGCCTTTCGAGCTGTAAAGGAAAGCTTGGTGAGTTGTAAAAAGAAAGATAAGGATTCTCGTGAATGTCGATGGGGCCCAAGGAGCACCCGATTCACAACCTTCTCTACTCTTTATAAACCCTTCAGCTCCTCATTGCGAAACACACACCGCGTCCCGGTACAAGTTTCACTCTGAGTTCTGAAGTTGAAGTCTATCTTCAGTGTCTCGTAAGTTTCCTTTCCTGCAAATTTTAGTCTTGAAAGTACATTATCTATGTTTGCTCGAAAGAAGCCGCCCTTCTTTTTGGTATCAGGAGTGGTACACCAAATCTCACACCTCAAACCTTGAGTATCTTGACTTAGCAAAAACACAAAAACAGCCTACAAAAGCAGAATTAGCACATAACTTAGCAGTAATCTTTGATAAAGTCTGTCTATCCTGTAGAGTTCACCTTAAAATCTTTAAGCAAATAAAGGAAGAATTAGAGCAACAAAGGTTGGAAAACCAAAAGCTTCAAAAATCATTAGCCAACCTAACCACAGAAGTTTTAGAATATAAGCCCTTAACAGAACGACAGATAAGGGACCTTATTTCCAAAACTGTTGAACAATCTAAACTAATTGAAGGGCAATTATTGCAAAAGAAACTTGAGAGAGTGGAAGCCTTATTACAAAAAATAGAAGCTTGGACAGCCGCATGAGCTACATCAATACCCAGGCAACAAGCTCCTACAGAGAAGCACTCTAAGTAACTGAAGGAATTGAGGCACCTGCTCTGGGCTTCTGTAAGCCAGCAGAACATAGAGGAGCTAACAGCAGTAGCGTTGCTTTAATTAAGCAAGCAAATACACAAATCCAGCTGCTAGTAGCAATCCTTGAGAAGCTTGAATCCCTTGAAGAAAGAATAAAGAAATTAGAAGCAAGGGAAGCACCTCCAGTACCTGTTTTACCGGAAGAAATAATTAAGAGCCTAACAGAGAAAGTAAAAGGCCTTACCATTTAGGAAAAATAGAAGGAAGCTAAAGGTAAATTAAGGGTTTTTACTGACCCTTTTACTATTTTCAGGGAAGAACAAGCTAAACTAAAGAAATGACGACAAGAACAATACAGCAGAATCCTCCAGTCACTACTTTAGCAAGACAAACAGAGGAGGCACCACTATTTGAAGATCAAGTACGAGAATACCGACAAAATCAAAGAAGACAGTATAATACACAAAGGGCTATGCAGAGAATTACGAGAAGAATCACCGGGGGAAGTTCCCATCGTCTAGACATAGACACAATTATAACCTTCTTCCCCTTTTTAATTTTACTTTTAACAAAACTGCTTACAGCTTAGAGGGTTCTAGAGGTTTGTTGTTCACACAGGTGTGACCTTGGACTTACAAAGCGGCACCTCAGGCCTTACTGCCAAGTTAGGACCTGTTCTTTTACAATCCACCCGTCGTTCCCCGGTCGCCTTATCACAGTTAAGTTACAAGATAATAAATAAAAGGAAGTTAGCTAATAGGACACTATATCAGTTCATGCTTTTGCTATAACTGATCAACAGTTGCAATTCACTAGGCATGCCCTTGGGTTTCACTATAACTGATCAACAGTTGCAATTCGTTAGCCCAAGTTTTAAAGAAAGACTTCTTTTATTGTTATGAAAAGAATAATACTTCAGAAATAGCACTACTCATCCTCTCCCCTTTGAATACCTTTCAGAAATTACTCAGTCATTACTTAGCTCTGATACCATAAAAGGAAACGTGCTTCTTTTCAAACAACTTAGATAATGTACAAGGAGAGCAAAGCAATACAAGACTAAATTGCAAGAAAAGGAAGTAAGAAGAGCTTAGAGCTTACAGATATCTCAGAGTAGAACTTGTACCGTGAAGCGGTGTGTGTTCTGCAATGAGCTAATAAGGGGTTTATATAGCAGGGAAGAGGTTGGGATAAGGATGAGTCGGGTGCGCAGGGGGCCCCATCGTCACTCACGGGTATCCGTTCCTTTTCTCTTACTATCCCTTTACAACAAAGCCTAGTATATTTACAGCTAAGGCTATGATCCTTTACAGCTAAGGATCTGATCCTTTTGCAGATGGACGGCTCCCCGAGGCTCAGTCCTTATGCAAGAGAATCCCTTTATTAAAGCATATCTTATCTTTGGATTTGTGGGGCTCACCACGCTCTGTCTTCTTATGGTGGCGTGTCAACCATATCTTGAATGGTGTGCTGCAGACGTAGAAAAGCTTCAAATAATGCCTTCTTTACAGCAGAGACGCTGGGTAAGGCATCTTTAAAGTAAAGCCCCTTGGGATGAGTGCTTCTGATGCTGAAATCTGCTTCTTTGATGTCGTGGATAAGCTTGAGTTCCAGTAAGGAGTGTATGAGTTGTTCAGCAACTGTCTTTTCGATGTCAGCAAGGTGTCGCCTGGCGTCTTCTTCAAAGGGAGTGCATGTTCTTGGGCCATAGCTGTGGGACACTTCTTGGTATTGAGCCAAAAAGTGATAAGGCCTGTCAGGTGTTGGGCCGCCTCCATATTGGGCTTGCTCACCAGCTGTTGTGTTGCTTCCTCCAACTGCTGGAGTATAGACTCGTCTTCGCTTGTTGGTGTCCATGGACCTATAATAGAAGAGACAAGGCGAGAGAGTGCATCAGCCAAAATATTGTCCGTACCTTCAATATGTTGGAATTGAACTGGAATGCCCAGTCCAGTAATAAAATCCGTGAAAGCAATCCAACGGACTCTAGAAGGTTTATTTTGTGCCGTTTTGTTGAAGAAGCTTATTATTGCCTGGCAGTCTGTTCTAATAAGCAATTCTTCCTTGTCAAGATAATATATCTTAAAACTATTCATGCAATTCATTATGGCGTGAATTTCTGCATCAATAGTAGATTTTACTGGGGAAAATTTGCCACTGGCGTAGGCACATATGGATTCTGAAGACTTTGGGTCAAATTTTGAAGGCTTCCATTTTAAGACTCCCCCCCATCCTTCCATGCATCCATCAGATTCAATAATTACGAAACACTTTGCTGGGGGTATTGCTAACTCAGGAAGTGCTTTGACCATAGTTTTTACCTTCTTGACCAGTGCCCAATCTTGAGCATTCATTTTCTTTTCTCCGGTAGGGGATGTCTTTGAATATAAGGGCCCCAGAATTTTTCCCAGATTCGGGATATAGGATCGGGCATAATTTAATATCCCCAGCCAAGACCTTAGCCCTTTAGTTGTCTGTAGCTCCTGTTCATTAAAATCCGCTACTTTTGATATGATGTGAGGCTGAAGCTTAATTTTTGAATTCCCAATAGTAGCTCCCAGGAACTCTATTGTGGGGCTGCCAATTTTCATTTTTGTTGGGCTTAATATAAGCCCATTCTTCTGGCATATCCGAAGCAGAATCTTCAGATGCTCTCGATGCTCCTCCTCATTATCTGAGTATACAAGAATATCATCAATGTATACGGCTATAAATTTTTCCGTACCTTTAAAACAATTGTCCATTTTTCGCTGAAAAACGGCAGGAGCATTTTTAAGACCGAATGGCATAACTAGCCATTCAAATAAACCATCTGGCACCCAGAATGCAGTCCAGGGTACAGATTCAGGGTCCATAGCGACCTGATGAAATCCGCTCTTTAAATCAAATTTTGAGAATATCCGGCTCCTTCCAACCCGATGTATTATGGTGTTGATACCAGGGAGGCTGTATTGGTCTTTATGTGTGTTGTCATTCAGTCGTTTGTAATTGAAGACCATTCTTTCCTTTCCTCGAGATTCTTTGCCTGTGGTAGGATCAACAGTTGTACCTGAATAAACTATGATAGCTGTAGTTCGGTGTCGACTGGTGCTGGGTTGGATTACTTTGAGGTCAAGTAATGACCTAATATGCTTTCTGAAAGAATCCTGCATCTGAGGGGTAACATGTTTGAGTGGCCTATCCTCAATAGTCAAGTCTGGATTCTTTAATTCTAGCTTGCAGGTAATAAGGTTGGCCTTCCAGTATTTCATTGGATTTTCTCCAATATAACCTGTATTGGTTAATTCAGTAATCAAATCTTGAAGGCATTGTCCCGGTTGCCATATACATACCTGTTCCTGAATCTGATTATATTCTTCTTCATCAAGCTCTAGTTCTTCAATAATAGGAGCTGCAGGAACAACTTGTTGTGTATGTATAGTAGTAACATTTTTATAGAATGTTACCTCATTTCCTTCAATACGGACTCCTCCATGCATAGCCCGAATAAAATTGCAGCCTAGTATCATGGTTATATTTCCTCCCAATGTAAGAGGAAAAGCATAAGTATAGGGTATCCTGAATTGATGATCCCCTATTTTCATATTTCCATACCTCAGCTTCTTGTTGGCTGTTGTTCTTGAATTAATGCCACTGAAATTAACTACAAAAGTATTGTCTTCTATTGCTGTAGGAGGTATAGAGGCTTGATCTATGCAACATGTGGTAGCGCCTGTATCAAGAATAGCATTAACTTTAAAGCAATCTATTCCAGGGATTGAGAGTTCTACCACCAGATTGAAGAGACCATTTGTTTTAGGCTTCGGTTGTTGTGCTTCTTCTAATGAGAAAACCTTTTCTTTGCCTGAGTCAATTAGAACATGGGCTTCTTCATCAGGAAATATCTCTTCTTCCTCACCTTCAATATTTTCTTGAGGTTGCTTGCCTAACTGCTTTAGGAGGTCTCTGTTTTCTAATTCTAAGAGATCAATCTTCATTCTTAATTCTTCATTTTCCGTATCCACTTCCATTGTGCTTGCACTCTGTATCCTCATTATTTCTTCCTTCTCTGCAGCAAATTCTTTTTTCAAATTTTCAATTTGCATTTCCGCAAGAAGCTTAGTGTTGGCTATTTCCTGCTTCAGTCTCTCAATTTCTGCTGCTGACCATGTAATATAATTTTGCTGCTCTTGAATTAAAGTAGCAGGAGAGAAAGGAATAGGAGCTGACCTTTCCACAGGAATACTCATGTCAAAGTAATTTCGAGTGCACATACCACATGAAGTTATATGGCAAGAACTGCAGTGCATACGATGCCTTTGGAGGGTGTCACGCTTGCAGCAAGTGCATTTCAGATAGGGGGGAGTTATCTCCCCATTAATTTCCCATATATGGTTGCAGTCGTGTTGTTGTTTGGTAACTTTAACCATCGGCTGCCATCCTTCCGCTTTTCCTATCATATAGGAGTTTGTATGTTCTATAAATACAAATAAGAATTCTTGGTTAAGGATGGTGTTCACCTGATGATCTTCACCCTCGGAGATACTAAAGATGGCATCTGAAGGTTCATCTCCTTCTTGTACTGATAAAATTTCATAATCATCTGGTATCTCTAGGCCTTCAAATAATGCTACCCTCTTTGTATTTTTGTATTCTTTGGGGCAGTCACGTGCAAAATGGCCTTCTTCTCCACAAAGGAAGCATTTACACTTCTTGTTTCTTAACAAATGTTTCTTCTTTTCAACCCGAGCATGAGTTTGGTGCGGCTTGCCTTTGTAAGTTGTTGATCTTCTCAACCCATATTTCTTTTTGGGGTCTTTGTAGTACCCCGGGATGGGCATTTGACTGCAGAAGGATAGATCTTTGAGAGATCTACTAAAGGCTGCCTTCTTACATTCCTCTTCTAAGTATTTATAAGTGAAAACTACTCTGGGATGTACTCCCATAGTATTTCCCTGATACTTTTCTTCGAATGCCGCCTTTATCCTTCTTCCGAGTTCTCCTGGAAGTTTTAACCAGAATTTTTCTGACAGCTCTGGTCCAGTAAAAAGTCTTCCTGTTTTTGAGGCAAGATGCATATAGTCAGTAAGAAATGGAATAATGTCTTTTACCTGTGGACACATGAGTCTCTCCAGGTCCCTATATGCACGGTCTTGCATATCTGTCGATCCTTGGAATGGATCCTCTAGTAAGAAGATTCTTCTTATCTGGGAGATAATGTTTTGAGTACCATGTCTCCCATCACTAGCATTAACCAGCTCTTGGTACTCACTTGGGTAAGCCATCCGCCATTGTATCCAAGTTAATCGTTCTGTTTCACCCAATAAGTTTTCAATGTAGTCTGCCTTGTCTTGTGTATCTGTGAAGTTTTGTAATGCAACTACATTCCTTGTAATCGCTTCCCATCTGAGAAATACATCTTCTATCTTGTGTAATTCTGGGGGAAGTACTAGAAGTGCTCCCGTTTGCTGTTGCGCTGTAGGGAGGTTCCACCATTCAGATGTGTCCTTCCTTTTGTAATTTCCTCTCTGAGATGGCGCTGTACTGACTGGTTCCTCCTTTAATGGTGGTCTGTTAGGAGGATATCCAACAGCATTCATAGTAATATCTGCTGGTGGTCTGTAAGAAGATTCAGCTTGAGAATAAATTTGTTCTTGTAGTTGCCGAATTCTTGGGTAGTCAGAAATCCATTCATCTGATATGCCTGAAGCAGTAGGATCAGAAGCCGTTGCCGCCGTCGTAACAGTAGCAATAATTTCAGGTTCAGGTTCAGGTTCAGTACCCATCCCACCACCTTTCGCGAAAGGATTTCTGACAGAGTCCACCAACTAATAAATTCTTCATCGTCGGTGGATGTGGATAATTTGGGAACATCCTGCAAAGCTAAATATTGCAAATAATCAAAGTAATCATTAGAGTCTTCCTCCTTATCATCAGAAAATACACACAAGAATTGTGTGGAGGATGATGCTGTGGAAGATGATGCCCTTGAAGGTGTTGGTAAAGCATCTAACTCTGCCTGTAACTGTTGCCTATATTCCCTGGAATCTCTTAACTGCCGCCTGGTGATTGCCAAGCTTCGTTCCATGGAATCAGGTCCATCAACAAGAAACATATAGGCTTCTTCTTCATAGAACTTATGCTGTTCAAGCCGATAATTACGAGCTTCCCGTTGGAGAGCTAATAGCTGTTCTTCTGTCAATGGCTTGCATATAGGTCCAGAAATTCGTTCTGGCTCTTGAGGAGGCAATTCTTGCTGTTGTGTAAGCAGGGGTTCTTTACCCTTTCTTTGGGGTTCTTTACCCTTTCTTTGGATGGCTGCTGTAGTTGCTGGTTGCATGTGAATATCGTACCCTTGGTGGCTTTCTTCATCATCGCAACAATAATAGCATCCAAAACATAATGGATTAGCTTTGTATCTAGTGCATACCTGCACATTTGTAGATCCAAAGCCCAAGGCTCCTCTTTGAGTGTTTTGTAAAACTTCTGTTTCGCGCACAGGAGGTGTTGCAATTCTTTCTAATATTAGCTGTGCTATACATTCTTGCTGCGCCAGTAATATATCTTGGTCAGAAATATTATAAGCAAGAATTTTTACTTCACCTCTGTAATCTCTATCGATGACGCCTCCCATAATGATGATACCTCTCATGGCTGCACTTGATCTTGGTGCAATTCTAGCATAAGTGCCTTGAGGTATTTGTATGCATATGCCTGTGGTTAGCATAGCACTTGTCTTTGCAGCTATTTCTTGGGAGTAGTTCACCGCCAAATCATAGCCTGCGGCTCCATCAGTCTTTCGCTTTGGTAATACAGCTAAAGATGAGATTCTTCGGACCAGAAGTTCTTCTATAGGTCTGTCTTCTTCAAGTAATACAGCAATAGTGTGATTTGTGATTTCTTCTTCATCAGACTGTATTTCCTCATCTTTTGCATTAAACTTTGGTGGAGCTGATGTTGATGCTACTTGATAATTGTCAAATTGTAAAGAGATACTGCCATCAAGCATATTTCTTGTATTAACCTCCGTTGGTTGCATGGGGATATGGACGGTTGATTGTCTTATAACCCAGTTATGCCCTAAGACATCCCTGGTGTTATAACTTCTCCCGGGGAGGGCCCGGACACCATGGCTTGCTAGATAGTCCACCACATTCTGGATTTCGTACGCGAAGCCAACATTTGGTGTATTTGATAAGCGCCCCACTAGTCCTCGAGTGACTAGTAAGTTTGCTTCGCCATTCCTCCAATTCTCATATCCTCTTGTTAGAATGGACACCTGTATATTTCTGTAAAAATCAGAAATTGTAAGCATAGTGTCAGGGATAACATAAACCAATTGACTCCCATGTGTCAAGTCAATTTCCATGGTAGCAAAGATGGCCTGATCCCCCTGCCATCTATTATCCCGGAAAACAACAAGAGCTAAGGTGCCTTCCTCTTGTCGATGCAGAATCTGGATTCGAACTTGTATGACACCCATGTGAAGGAAGCGCATCCCGCTTCTCTGCAACTGGGTAAAGCTTTCAGGTTGTATGAAAGCTCTATCTACTTGGTTGCGAGTTACCAGTAAAGCTTCTTCAGATCTGTGGACGTATACTCTGTGATGAGCATCGTCTCTTCTGGAATGATACAAAACTTCTGCTGGTACTATAGCTGCTCTCTCTTGCATAGAGAGACGTAGTTGGGTCTGGGGATCCAACTGCTGTTCCAGGGAGTTATTGTAGCTTCCCCCGGTGATGCGTCGAACCATTCTTTGTACAGTTCTCTGGGCGTTGTATCTTCGCCTCTGGTTCTGACGATATTCTCGTACCTGATCTTCAAACAATGGTGCTCCCTCTGTCCTTGTTATTGTTGTGACTGGAGGGTTCTGGGTTGAAGTCCTTGTTGCCATCACTTCTTTATCTTTGCTTGTTCTTCCTTGAGGATTTGAAATGGGTCCACAAAAACCCTTAGCTTCCCTTTCGACTCTTTTGGCTTCTCCTGGATTGAAAGGGCTTGAACTCTGTCAGAAAGGCTTTTGATTAGTGCTTCTGGAAGAGGTTGTTGTGCCGGTACTTCCCTGGCCTCAATCTTTTTAATTCTTTCTTCTAGAGCTTCTAGCTTCTCTAGAATTGTGACAAGCAATTGAATCTGTGTATTTGCTTGTTTAATAAGTATTGAGCTGCTACTAGCACCTCTGTAGTTAGCAGGGCTACAAAATCCGACGGCTGGTGCTTCGATTTCCTCAGTTGCCTGGAGTGCTTCTCTATAAGAGCTTGTTGCTTTAGTATTTATGTAGCTCATGAAGACACCCAATTTTCAACCTTTAACAATAGGGCTTCTACCCTATCTACCTTTCTTTTTAATTCTTCTGTTAGTCGTAGCGCTTGTTGTTCGACTAACTTTGGTTGCTCAGTTATCTTAATTAAAAGATCTTCAAGCTGCCTCTTAGTTAGAGGTTTGTTTTCCAAAACTTCCTTAGTAAGGTTTTGAAGGGCTTTACTAAGGTTTTGATTTTCTATTTTTACTTCTTCTAGTTGTTCCTGTATTTGTTTAAAGTTTTTAAGATGAACTCGACAGGAAAGACAAACTCGATCGTATATAACCGAGAGGTTGTGAGCTAATTCTCCTTTCGTAGGCTGATTTTCTGTTTTGGCTAAATCAAGGTATTCTAGGTTTGAGGTATGAGATTTAGTGTACCATTCCTGAATATGTTCTTCCCAACGTCTAGACATAGACTTAACAATTGTAACATTCACCCTTCTTCTTATTGTCCTTTAATCTGCGGCTTACAGCTTAGAGGGTTCTAGAGGCTTTCTTGCTCACACAGGTGTGCCCTTGGATTTACTGACGGCATCCTTTTCCTTGTTACCAAGTTAGGACCTGTTCTTTTGCAATCCACCCATCGTTCCCCGATCGCCTTATTACAGTAGAATTTCTTGATTAATAATTTAAGAGCTTGGCTAATCATACACTATATCAGTTCATGTTTTCACTATAACTGATCAATAGTTGCAATTCGCTAGACATGCCTTAGGGGGTCGCTATAACTGATCAACAGTTGCAATTCGCTAAACCCTAGTTTTAAAGAAAGATGTATTTTATTGCTTTAGGGAAGATTATAGTAAGGAATATGTATTACCCATCCTATCCCCTGAACACCCTGATAGAATTTTACCCCGAATACTCCATATAAACTAGCTCTGATACCAGAAAAAGTGCGGAAACGTGCTTCTTTCAAATAACAAAGATAATGTACAAAAGAGAGAAAGTACAGGACTTAATTACTTGAAAGGAACTTACAAGTTCTAAAGCTGAAGACTCTTAAAGACTCTGAAGGATCAAAGTAGAACTTATACCGTGATGCGGTGTGTGTTCTGTAATGAGAAACTAGGCTGCTTATATAGAGAGCTGAGAGAACAATCTGCTCTGAAATGGGTGCTCATTGGGCCCCATCGAGCATCTTATCTCTTAACTGCTCAAGCCTGGTTAGGTACCTTTACAGCTATGGTCTAGGTAGCTAGGTGTCTTTACAGCTAAGGTCCTTTGTAAATGGACGGCTCCCCGAGGCTCAATCCACTAAAAAGGATCTTCTTTGGATTTGAAAGGATTTGCTGGCCCACCATTGCTCTGCTTTCCTTTTGGTGGTGCGTCTTTTATTCTTTGGACGATTCCTTGCACATGAATAAAGGCGTCCAATAATGCCTCTTTAGTTTGCTTTACCTCTGGCAAGGCATCTTGAAAATAGAGGTGAAGTCCTCTTTTGAGCTGGCACCTTCTGGCAAAGTCTTGTTCTTTAGCATTGAGGATGAGCTTGAGTTCCCACATGCAATTGATGAGCTTTCTTGCCGCAGTTCTTTCGAGGTCCTCCATGTGCTGGCACTTGTCTTTTTCGTAGGGAGTGTTGGTACTGGGTCCGATGCCGACAGCCAATTCTTCGTATTGGTCCAATATTGGATAAGGCCCGCAAGGT
Organism: Hedychium gardnerianum; assembly: GCA_038050645.1. Lineage (NCBI taxonomy): Eukaryota > Viridiplantae > Streptophyta > Magnoliopsida > Zingiberales > Zingiberaceae > Hedychium > Hedychium gardnerianum. Next base: position 5,715,250 of record JBBUKS010000095.1, on the reverse strand, counting down.
GTTGTGAGGCTTGTAAATGCGGCCTGCTCCTCAGCTGATCCATCGTTTCCTTGAAGTGGGCTAGTGTAGTTATATCTCCTTCGGATGGGATCCATGGACCTGTCATAAAACAAGCAAGTCGTGAAAAAGCATCAGCTAGGTGGTTATCTTTACCGTCTATATGTTGGAACTGAACGGTAATGCCTAAGCTGGTGATGAAATCAGTAAAGGCAATCCATCTAACTCGAGAAGGCTTGTTTTGTGCCGTCTTATTAAAGAAGCTTATAATAGCTTGGCAGTTTGTTCGGATTAGAAGCTCTTCTTTGTCAAGATAATAAATCTTGAAATTGTTCAGACTATTCATAATAGCGTGAATCTCCACGTCTATAGTTGACTTGGGTGGAGAGAATTTTCCACGGGCATAAGTGCAGATTAATTCTGATGACTTTGGATCAAATTTCTGGGGTTTCCATTTAAGGATCCCTCCCTAGCCTTCCATACACCCATCTGCTTCTATAATAACAAAGCAACTAGCAGGGGGTACCGCTAATGTTGGAAGTTCTTTGATCATTGTTTTCACCTTCTTAATTAAGGCCCAGTCTTGAGTATTCATCCTTCGTTCTCCATTTGGGGAAGTCTTTAAATATAATGGCCCAAGTATTTTGCCCAAGTTTGGAATATAAGCACGGGCATAATTTAGAATTCCCAGCCAAGATCTTAACCCCTTTGTAGTCTGAAGGCTTTGCTCATCAAAATCAGCCACCTTTGTAATAATGTGTGGTTGTAGCTGTATTTTAGAATGCCCAATAGTGGCTCCAAGAAACTCAATTGTTGGGCTTCCTATCTTCATTTTTATAGGGCTTAATATGAGCCCATTCTGCTTACAAATTTTAAGTAAGGTTTTGAGATGCTCTAGGTGATCTTCCTCGTTATCTGAGAAGACAAGTATATCATCAATATAAACTGCTATGAATTTTTCAGTACCTTTAAAACAGTTATCCATTTTGCGTTGAAATATTGCCGGGGCATTTTTGAGACCAAATGGCATAACAAGCCATTCATATAGGCCATCGGGTACCCAAAATGCTGTCCATTCTATGGAATCTGGGTCCATGGCTACTTGATGAAAACCGCTTTTGAGATCAAACTTTGAATATATCTTGCTTCTCCCAACACGATGTATAATTGTGTTAATGCCGGGCAGACTTTACTGGTCTTTATGAGTATTGTCATTTAACCTTTTGTAATTGAAGACCATACGTTCCTTGCCCTTTGTCTCCTTTCCTGTCTTTGGATCCATGGTGGTGCCGGAATAAACTATAATTGCAGTAGTTCGGTGCCGACTATTGCTTGGTCTTATAACCTTGAGATCCAATAAAGCCTTAATATGACTTCTAAAGGAGTCCTGCATCTGGGGAGTCACATGTTTGAGCGGTCTGTCTTCAATGGTTAAATCAGGATTTTTAATATCCAGTTTGCATGTAATTTTGTTAGCGCTCCAATACTTCATTGGATTGTCCCCAATATAACCTGTATTTGTCAAGTCTGAAAGTAAATCTTGCAAATATTGCCCTGGTTGCCATAGACATACCTGCTCCTGGATCTGATTATATTCTTCTTCTTCCAGTTCTAGTTCTTCAATGATAGGGTTAGCAGGTACAACCTGTTTAGTTAGAATTGTAGTAACATTTTTGTAGAATGTTACCTCATTTCCTTCGATCCGAACTCCTCCATTCATAGCTCATATAAAATTGCAACCAAGAATCATAGCGATGTTTCCTCCAAGAGTCAATGGGAAAGCATAAGTATATGGTATTCGAAAATTATGATCCCCTATCTTCATGTTGTCGTATTTCAACTTCTTATTGGTCGTTGTCTTTGAATTAATACCACTGAAATTCACAATGAAGGTATTATCTTCAATAGCTAGACGTGGAACTGATACCTGGTCTATGCAGCAGGTAGTAGCTCTTGTGTCGAGAATTGCATTGACCTTAAAACTTTCAACTCCTGGTATGAATAATTCCACTATTAAATTGAATAAACCATTTGTTCTTTGCATTGGCTGTTGCGCTTCTTCAATTGAGAAGACCTTCTCCCTTCCTGAGTCAATAAGAACATGGATTTCTTGTTCAGGATCTGAAGGTTGTTCATAATGCTCTTCTTCTTCTTCATTATTCTGGAGCTATTTCTTCATATCAGCGTTCTCTAATTCCAGAAGATCTATCTTTAATCTGAGCTCCTCATTTTCAGTGTCTACTTCTAGTTTATCAGCACTATGTAGCCTAAGCAATTCTTCCTCCTTCATAACTTGCTCCTTCTTTAGATTTTCTATCTGAATTTCAGCCATGGCTTTAATGCGGATAATTTCTTGCTGAAGTCTCTGCATTTCTACCTTTGCCCATGTAATATAGTTCTATTGTTCATGAATTAAATTGGCAGGTGTAAAAGGAATTGGTACTGACCTTTCAACTGGGATGGTCATATCAAAGTAATGTCTAGTGCACATTCCGCAAGATGTAATTTTACATGTACCGCAATGCATACGGTGCCTCTTCATGGTTTCTCTTCTGCAGCACGTGCATCTCTGATGGAGGGGAGGAATTTCCCCATTGATTTCCCATATATGAACACAGTCATGCTGTTCCTTAGAAAATTTCACCATGGGCTTCCATCCTTCTGTCTTTCCTATCATATAGGAATTTATTTGTTCAATAAAGACAAATAGAAATTCCTGGTTTAGGATGGTGTTCACCTGATGGTCCTCTCCTTCAGAAATACTGAAGATGGCGTCTGATGGCTCATCTCCTTCTTGTACTGAGAGGATTTCGTAATCATCTGGTAGCTCAAGCCCTTCAAATAGCGCTACTCTTTTGGTGTTCTTGTATTCCTTGGGACAGTCTCGGGCAAAATGCCCTTCTTCTCCGCACAGAAAGCACTTACACTTTTTATTGCGAATTAAGTGCTTCTTCTTCTCGACTCGAGCATGAGTCTGATGAGGATTTCCTTTATAAGTGGTAGACCTTCGAAGCCCATATTTCTTTT
>JBBUKS010000095.1:5701681-5712126 GCA_038050645.1 Hedychium gardnerianum | reverse complement strand
AGATATGCCAATGAAGATCTCATTACAACTTAAGTGTGAGATTCCTTCGACTTGAGGTATTCAAGTTATCTTGGTCATGGAGACTTATACTTTAACATCTTAAGCAAGCATCTTCGAGGCGGTGTGGACCCGGGATGATTGCGTATAAGTCTAAGTACACAAAGGAGATTAGATAGCCAACAAAGGATTCATCACTCCTTACAAGGAGATGTATACCCTACTGCCGCTTGTCAGGATTATTACTTGAAGTATTTGGCCAAAGAATTACATGTCAAGAGTATGGGACTCTTAGACACATGTTTGAGTAATTTGAATCCACATGACAAGTACAGATTGGGCTAGGTGTGACATAGTCTACCTAGTGGGGACTGACACATAGATCATATCTTGAACCAAGTGGGTATAAGACGAGTGAAAGGAATGAGGCACGACTTATTGTAGCTGTTGAATGGTTAAGAAGTTTTCTAGAATCAACCTATGATTTTCTAGTCAATTGGGGATCATGATGTACTACTAGGTGTCACTCATGATCATTCCATAATTAATTGTTAATTATGGATAGCCAACATAACCATGAACCTATAAGGTCACACGCACTACGAGTTTATCTAAAATATTTAAAATGAGTTTGAGAATTTGATTCTCAGTTCGAGAAAGACAAAGTTTGGTTATACTAAATGAATGGCAAATATGAAAAGTTATTTGTCAGAATGGGAGAGTGGATTGGCTACGACTTTTGAAGATGTGATGGACACTTTTTGGTTTAATAATAAAACCAAATTGATTTGAGTTGATTATTAAACCAAGTGGTTTAGTCATAAACCAAACCAAGAGCTTAATGCGTTAAGCTTTTGGTTAAGATTTAATGGGTTTAGCTTAGGAGATGACTTGTTCCCCAAGTCATAGAGAAGAAATTATAAATACTCTCCCATAGGGAGAGAATTAATTGAATGAGTTTTGATTAAAATCTAAGAGTTAGGTTTTCCAAAAACCTCCTATCTTCTCTCCCCTCTTCTCCCCTTCTCTTGCCGACACTGATTTGACATCGATTGTTCGACGCTGACAGCAATTCATCGTAGTAATTGACTATTCAGCGCTGACACTAATTCGTCGCCACTACCTCGTTTGGTGTCATCGGGTTGCTTTAAGTCGTCAGGCACCAAGTCGAGCAAGATCCCTCCCTCGGATCATTTTTTCTCTCCACTTCAGCTAGTACAAAAGAAGAGACACAACTTAGACTTAGCGAAGTCATCTTGAAGATATTCGGCGTGGATATGAATAGAGGCGAGGTTCGATAATATCACTTTGTTGATTTCAGAAGAGGTTAGCCTTTTGAGGATAGCAAATGCTATCTACAAAGTTCAAAAATGAACTTGCAGGTATAACTAGATTAAAAGGTTTCATTTAGTTTTCATAAAAATTTAATTTGTGGTTATGTCCATACGTGTTGTATCTTGCATGAGTGGATGTGAATGTTGTAATAAATTAGGATTTATTATTTTTATTTTCGCTGCGCATTATTTTGGAAACATGTCAATTGCACGCATCCACGTCGGGCTCCCCAACACACACTCCCAGACTTAAACTTTTGCTTGTCCTCAAGCAAAACCTACAATATAGATTTATATGTGTAAATGATGCATTGTAATCCCGAGTGAATCAATCTAATCATATCATGTAGTTTTATTAATGAGCATGATACGAAGTTATTTGAGTGTGGCCTAAGTAGAATTTCTGTGGGCTTAGTGCAATTAGTGGCCTAACCTTTTCAAGTGTCAATCTCCAAGCCTAGTTAAATCGTCATCTAACCGTGTTCCTCATGCTTCCAGCGATAGGAACTTACCTTCCACTCACAAAGTTTATCCCTCTCAAAGTTTACACAAGGTTTCAAAGGAATACTTGATATTAAGAGAAATATAATATTTATTTCTCCAGTAACCTAACTCGATCCCCAAAAGGTAACTTATTAGTTTCTACTCGCGACAAATGTTTTTTATCCCTTATTCCCTTTTTTCACTAAGTGCATGTAAAGTGCAACACTTAAACAGACCATTTTTTCTACTTTTTTTTGGGATTCTGATTTTTCCTAATGAGTTGACATAATCCGAGTTTATCCAGTATCCAAAATATAGTTGAGAGGTCACCTAAGTAGCAAGAGTACTAGTCTAGTTCTATGAATCATGACTTTTTTCATATGTATCTACTATCAAAGTCAATCATATTGTTAAGAGATCCTAAAACTGGGCCAACACTCAAACTCTTTTGATAAAAACATTGCTCACTTCATACTACTATAGATAGGAAGAAATATATCAATAATCATACTAGCTTACCAAATCACATCAACATAAATATCTAGAACAAGCGTGCTAATATCTTGCTATGAGAAACAAACAAATAATAATATGATATATGATGCAACTAAAAAAATTTATTATGCAAAAAGAAATATGACAAAAACTAACTGACAACCCAATATATATACTTCCCCCAAACTTAAATCTTTCATTATCCGAATGAAAACTAATGCGAAGGAGATTTGAAGTGAGAGAAGTTACCAAGTGATGTGTAGTAAGCATCTAATTCATTCCTCCACCAAAGTTACTCCTCTATGTGGTAGTAGCACTCCTCCTCATCTTTGAAGACTGCAAAAAGAAGATTACACAAGAAAAACCAACTAGAGGGATTGGGTTAGGGAAAAAAGGAAAGAAAGGAGATTAAAGGAGGCACAACCTACCGGTGATGGGCATAGGTGGCTCACCTTAAAGGAGGCACGGTCATGCCAAAATGGCACGGCCTGCCCATGGTGGGCACGGGTGGCTCACTTCAAAGGAGGCATGGCCGTGCCAAAATGGCATGGCCTGCCCTCGGTGGGCATGGGCAGCTCACCTCTCACATGGCACGACCATGCTAGAATGGCACGACCTGCCCGTGATTAGCACGGGTGCCTATTTTGAGAGAGGAACGATCATCCAAAAATGCCACGGCTTTCCCTTGTCGGCCTCAGGAAATTCTAGAGAAAAGACAAGATTATGCCTTTTTGGCACATCCCCGCCATGTTGGGCATGGCCAGTATCAACACAAAAGGTACAACCTGCCTTTTGGGAATGACCTACCTTTGTTTTTCACTAATTTCCTTCCCACGCCCATGGTAATTACCACAGTCAGCTCGTGGGGTTCTCCCGACCTTGAAATTTAACAAAACAAAAGGTTAAAATTTCAAAACAAGTTAAAACTTAAATAAAATACGAAAGAACTTGGGTTGCCTCCCAAGAAGCACTTGTTTATGGTCATAAGCTTTAGTTTCTAAATCTCGCTCGTGTTAGAGTAAGATATTTTCGAACTTTCTTAACAATGACCCAAATTGTGGAGAGATCTATCATCATGGGAACAATATCATGAAGCAGCGCTTCCTCCATCTTCATCTCCTTTAAGGTTCTTCCTATAGGTCGGAGACAGTTCAGATTAAGTATCCAACCCCATACCCTATAAAAACCAACACACCCAATGAATGAGAACACCTACTACATGCATGTGAGATAAGTAAGAACTAGAAAAATATCAAGTGTAACTAAGCATGTATTAAAGAATGAGTCACATCTAACAAAATCAATTATAAGTGCCTCTATGAAATTTTCTAAAAGATCACAAGAGATTCTAACTTTGTCATGCTGAAAATGTACCTGAAGGTTCTAAACAAGTGAATGTGACCTCCTCTGTGTCAAGTAAGTGCTTTGGCTCAGGTGGTGCTACCACTAAAGGAAGTGATTATTGGGGCTTTGCCTTTACTACACAAGTCCCTACACTTTTATCATCAACTAATTCAATTCCTGCAACACTCATAGTATCAAGTGGTTATGCTACCAAAGGAAGTGATTATTAGGCATTGCTTTCATAGCATAAATCCCTACACTTCCATCCACAACATATACCCACATCAACATCATCAACAGGAGTATTGACAACTTTATCAGAAATCTCAAACTAATCACCAACATCACTATCAACATCAGAAAAAATTTATAACCCGATTAACAAATGCAACTTCATTAAGTACATCTAGCATTTTGCAAGCCACCACATCATCATCACAGAATTTTCCAAATTCTTCATCTGTCTTGGCTTTCACTAGCCTTTGTGGAAAGGGATTGGTGGTACATAGCTTCTCAATGGAGGCATTGGGCTGAATTTACTTTTCTTTTCCTCAAATTCCCTTTGAGAATGTGGTGGAGATCCAAATTTCCTATCTAGCTTTGGTTTGACCAACCGTTGAAGGAATGGTACTGGTGGCTTATAGACCCTTACTAGAGTGGTGTAATTGAGCTTTTCTTATTCTTTTGTTGATCATGGTGAAGGCTTGTCAAGTCATAGCTCAGATTCATCATGAAAAAAAAGATTTCTCTTGAGATTTTGAGAGTTGTGGTGGAGGTCTAATGAATTGTAAAGTCGATCTCTCAATCTTGGGATCTAATTGATTGAAGCCCTCATTCTGTAGCTTGATGAGATTCTCTATTAGATACTTAAATTTTCCTAGCGGTTGAAATAACTCTTGATTGTCGTTTAAATTAACATCCATGGCTTGCATTATTCTAGGCATTATTTGTCGTACATTTACTTGCATTTCATGACCATGATTTACATTATCGCACCCTATTTCATTATTATGTCTTGCTTTCACTCCTTTGGTTCGGAGATATGCTCTTTTCATATTTTGATTGACATGACGCATTTAGGAGCTAAAAATGGAGCATATTGGACATTGGAGCAAGCTTAGAGAGAAATCAGTAAAGCATGACCTTTCCATATCCAGTCAAAACATGGTCATGCCTCACATGAACGGTCGTGTCTCCAGGAGTTCCAGAAGATCCCCCATGGTTTGGTCGTGCTCATGAGGCATGACCATGCCTTATTTGCAATAGGTTTCATGATCTAGCCATGCCTCCCAAGCACGGTCATGCAGTTTCCCAGAGCTAAAGCCATAGAAGGTTTCATGGCAGGGTCGTGCCTCTCAAGCATGGTTGTGTCAAAAGACACGGTCGTGCCAATCTTGGATCGGGTCGTGCCTTGGACCCAAATGCTAGTCATGGCCAACACGGTTGGGTCGTGCTTCAAAACCATGACCATACCTTTTCTCCAAACAAAATTTGGTGGAAAACGCACCAAGAAATGTAGTTTACAACATTTATCACGGCATGCCCATGTGGAAAAGCATGGTCATGTCAGCCTTCGATTCATACTGCAGACCAATTTTTGAATAGCCATAACTTTTGGTTCGGTTCAAGCCATGGATCCCACAACCTATAAAAATATAAATAATTTCAATATATACAACTTTGTTTTAGAGTCCAACCCAAGAAAATGAGGTATAAGGGGTGAAAAAGTGATTTTGGCAAAGCCTAACAAAGCTGGGAGATCAGGACAGTTTGGGGGAGGTATAAAAGTGTCAAGCAAACCCTTACTTTACTCAACTTAGAGAAGGGGGCTCTGCCCCCTTCCTTGGAGTAGGGTTCTCCCCTTGGGGGAAACCCCTAGAGACACCATCAAAGAGCCACCGCGATGATCCGTCCACCTCTGGAACAAGGAGACTCTCCCAAAGACATCGGCATAATCTCGCTATGCTTTCTCTTCTCTCTTCTTTGTGATTTGAGGTGTAGAATGATATTTTTCATGTCTTTTGGTTGTTTCTTTATTGTTATGAAGTAGTCCTTTGAATTCTAGGATGTATGAAGTAATTGTGATGTGATGTTGATGTATTAACTATGGATTTGCCCATTTCCTTGTTTTATGATATTTTTATGACTTATTGTGTTATGCCTTGTTTTTGTTTAATTGAATGTGTGTGTGGTGAATGCATATGGATGTCAAGGATTGGTCACCATGTAGAGGAGATGTTTTGAATTGTATTATCGTGGGGCCCTTAGTGACATATGATATCTCTTTAACCGGATTTTCTAGAGTTATCATCTTGAAATGAGGGTCAATTCTCCACAAGGGTTAGCTAATTAGAGTTTAATGGATTTTTACCAATTTAATGTTAGAAGTGACTTATGTAATCTAGATTGTATGACCAGGGGGCCTTCATGTGATAGGGGTATCTTTTTAACCAGATTTTTTATGTTACCTCTTATACTTACATTTAAAGGAAATGGTGTAGACATCCCTATGTAACCTTCATGGGTCTACATCGGTAATTTGGTTATAATCCCTACAAGAATGTAAATATGGAGGGTAAGGGGATGAACAATTCATAGTACATCAACTAACATCACAATGAAACCAAAATCCTATAAACGTTCCCTCTAATTCCAACTTCTTCCTTCGACCACTTGCTTTCTCTTGACCTCCACTACTCTAGGCCCTCTCTCAAACCTTCTCCTCATGCTCTCTCTGTCAATCTCCTACGTCCATGACTTCAAGCAACTTCAATCATCTAAATAACTTGATTTGCAAACTCGACTAGTGCTTAGTCAACAGTCCCTATGGATCGATATTCTGTTACTTAATGACTTAACCATGCACTTGCGATTTCGACAACAAGTTTTTGGCACTATTGTTGGGGAATATTTTTGATTAACATTAGTTGACTAGTAATTTAGTTACTATAGACTCTTTTTTTTTTGTTAATAAATTATGTATTTATTCACTTGTTGGATTACTACTACATGTCTATCCTTTTTTGACTATTTCCTTTTAGATGGACATATTTTCCTTGAGGGCAAAGATGGATGCTCTAATTCAAAGGTTCGACCAAATTACTACTGTGAATTCTATTAATATCTATTGTGAAATTTATGGTGCAATAGGTCATGCGAATGATAATTGTCCAATACTATTTGACCGTTCACATAGAATACATGAAGAAAAATGGGATGTCTTCCCCAACTACAATCAATGGCCGAAATAATATATTATTGCAAGGTTTATGAAGCAATAGGCCATACAATCGAAAACTGCATTAGGATATGCAATTTGGAAACATCATTGGATAATCTCAATAGAAAGTTCGATCTAATGGTCTCATCATATTCGCACACTTATAGCCCTAGTTGGAGGAATCCTCAATTTTTTTTTAGCAAAAATTAGGTACAAGGCAACTATGGACAAGCTATAGAAGTTCAATCTGTTGGATCGTTAGAGACGAGAGAGAGGGGGGGAGTGAATCTCGTTCGAAAATCTTTTCTTTTTCGTACGGAAATCAAAGTAGCAGCGGAAAATAAGATTGAATACTAACAATTCTATTTACTTGGTTCGGAGCCCAGCCGACTCCTACTCCAAGAACCCACGACCCTTTGGATCGTATCGTTGGGTTAATTCACTATAGTAGTTCTTCCGAGGAAGCCAAATAGTACAAGCATGCAAGTTACAAAATATCGTGCAGGAAATAAAGAATACCGACAATAAATAGATAATCTTAAGCTTAGGTTGTCGGGTAGCCTCTTGATATAATAGCAGCAGCTTCTCACTGGATAGCTCATCCTCACCAACCATCAAGTACGCCGGAGCAGGAGTTCTGGTCCGACAGCCACCGTACTAGCTGGACAACAACCCAAAGGTTGTTGTCCGCCGTCGATTGGGCCACCCGCTAGCTCACCTTGTTATCGGAGGTTGCTTTGCAACCTCCAACCATCCTTACTTCCATCCTCTCCACTGGAAGTGGCAAGGGACAATGCCTTACAGTGGGTTCTCCGGCTCCATTCATCTCAATTTGTGTCGTCTTGGTTGCTTCGATCGCCGAACATGAATCGAGCAAGATCCCTCTCTCTGATGATTTTGTCTCCCCACATCGGCTAGTACCAAAGCGGAGACACAGCTCATACTTAGCAAAGTCATCTTGAGGAGTTCTCGGCGTGGATACGAATAGAGGCAAGGTTTCATAGCGTTGCTTGGTTGATTTCAGAAGAGGCTAGCAAACACTTTCTACAAAGTTCGAATAGGAACTCGCAGGTATAATTCGATTAAATGGTTTGATTTAGTTTTCATAAAATTTTAATTAGCAGTTATGTCTGCACATATTGTATCTTGCATGTGTGGATGTTTGTTGTAATAAATTATAATTTATTATGTTTTATATTTGCTGCGCATGTTTTGGAAACATGTTAAACGCATGCAACCACGTCGGACTACCCAACATCCTCAACCTCCTCAGGCCGACCACCTACTCTAGCCAGCCACCACCCACAGGCTAATAGGACCCCGAAGGTGCCCCCACCGGCCGACCACCGACACTTCAAGAGGAGAAAACCCGATGGATAGATTATGTTTACCGGTGTTGGAGCCCACTTTCCGACCTCCCTTCTCTCCATTTTTGGTGAGAAAACGTTGCTACCAAAGCCCCAAAGCCTAGGTGTACCTTATACCTCTTCGGTAGAAAATTATAGATACCAGAAAATGAAGTAAAATGAGCAAACAACCCCTTTTCCGAGCCGGACAGTAGCCTTATTTTTTGGTTGGTCTCTCTATTTGGTGTTGTTTGGTTGTGTATGCCGTCGGACACCAAACTTCACCTTCGCATGAAAGGCTAGTACCTTTCACGAAGAAAGAACTTGTGACTTCTGGAGTCATCTTGAGGAGTTCTCAGCGTGGACACGAATAGAGGCGAGGCAAGGCTCAATAGCGTTGTTGTTGGGTAGCCCGACGCAAATGCGTGCTTTAAACGTTTCACAAAACATATGCAGCGAAAATAAAACCGTAATAAATTGCTAATTTATTATAATACACATATCCACGCATGCAAGATGCAACACATGCAGACATAATCACAATATAAAATTTTATGATAAGAAATTTATTCTAGTTATACCTAACGGATGACGTGTAGCGGAAATGACATCAACCAAGCGACGCTCTGGAGCTTCGCGCCTCTACTCGTATCCACGCCGAGTATCCACAATATGACCTTGCAAAGTTTGAGTCTCATCTTCTCCTCGTCACTAGCCGAAGGTGGAAGACGACTTGATTCGAGAGAGGGATCTTATTCGTTTCGTATCTGGCGGCCGAAGCAACCAAGATGACACAAAACGAACAAGAAGCAAACCTTTGAAAGGTTGTTGTCCAGCGACTCTAAAATCATTGTTGACAAAAAGGGTCGATGACAAAGGGTCCTCTAGACAGTGAAAGTCCGAAGGAGGAAAGCTGGAGGGTTGACAACGCTTGGGAAGCGCCGATGGTAACCAAACAGCCCTTCCAGTGGGATGTCTGCGGTGGGAACAACAGCTCCTTACTGCTGTTCCTACTGCTCTGGTGATAGTTGGATGGTGTTGGGTCCCCTAGTGGCCAGAGGGTGACCGGAGGAAGGACACCAAGGTGTTGGCCGGAAGTCTTGGGCGACGACACAAGGAAAAGGGTCCTTGTTTTTGTGGAAGGCGACTATGAGAGGGGGGAGAAGAGAGGAAGGGTTTTTAGAAAACCTGACAATAAGGCTTAAACAAAAACCAACTCTAAAATTCTCTCCCTATGGGAGAGTATTTATAATTTGTCCTTAATAAATTGGGGAACAAGTCATATCCTAAAACCCAACACATTAAGCCTTAACCAAGAACTTAACCAATTAAGCCTTTTGGTTTAAAACTAAACCTCTTGGTTCAATAACTAAACCAAACCAATTTGGCTTATTATTAAACCAATGAGTGTTTATCACATCTTCAAAAGAAGTGGCCCATCCATGTTTCCGTTCCGACAAATAACTTTTCATATTTGTCATTTATTTGGTCCAACCAAACTGTGTCTCTCTCGATGTGAGAATCTAATTCTCAAACTCGACTTAAATCTCTTGGATGATCTTGTAGTACGTGTGACCTTATAGGTTCCTGGTTATGTTGGCCATCTATAATTAACCATTAACTATGGAACGATCATGAGTGGAACCTAGTAGTACATCATAATCTCCAATTTACCGAAAAGTCAATGGTTGATTCCATAACCACTTCTAAACCTTTCAGCAGCTACAATAAATCGTGTCTCATTCCTTTCACTCGTCTTATACCCACTTAGTTCAAGACATGATATATATGTCAGTCCCCACTAGGATGACTATGACACATCTAGCCCAAGTTATACTTTCTTATACTGTGGATTCAAATTACTCAGACATGTGTCCAAGTATCCTATACTCTTGACATGTTATGCTTTGGCCAAAGACTTCGAGTAATAATCCTGACATGTGGCCATAGGGTATACGTCTCCTTGTAAGGAGTGGTGAATCCTTTGTCGGCTATCCAATCACCTTCGAGCACTTTGACTTATACCCAGTCATCCTGGGTCCACACCTCCTCGGAGATGCTTGCTTAAGATGTCAAAATATAAGTCTCCATGACCAAGATTACTTGAATACCTCAAGTCGAAGGAAACTCGTACTTAAGTTGCAATGAGATCTTCACTGACATATCTATATATGTAGAGAATCATATGAATTCTCATGGCAGGTCACTCCAATGAACTAGTTACCA
>JBBUKS010000095.1:5669769-5681058 GCA_038050645.1 Hedychium gardnerianum | reverse complement strand
TATGAGGCCTTTTGGGTAGAGCCCAAGAGCAAAACCATGAGGGCCTAGGCCCAAAGTGGACAATATCATACTATTGTAGAGATATCTAAATTCCTTCGGTCCTAACAATTAGTATCAGAGCCCGGACTGCCAGAAGGTCTAACCGCCGACTGTGTACAAGAGCTATGGTCTAATCAAACCATGTGAGGAGAATATTGACCTCAAATAAAGGAAGTAGAGGCTCCTATGTCCGGATCAAGAGGACCAAACACCAGGCAGAGAAGTCCTAGTTGCGACTAGGCAAGGAAGTCCTAGTAGGTCGGGTGGATCGAGGGGCATGAAGTCCTGGTGGGTTGAGGATCGGACGAGGGGGCCCTATGGTCCTTCGTTTGAGGGGGGGATTGTTGGGGTTGCAAGGTTGCAAACAAAGTTCCACATTGAAAATACATGAGAAAGATCATGTGCTTATAAGAAAAAAATATCTCAATTGGTATGAGGCCTTTTGGGTAGAGCCCAAGAGCAAAATCATGAGGGTATAGGTCTAAAGTGAACAATATCTTACTATTATAGAGATATCTAAATTCCTTTGGTCCTAAAAAGTTACTCCCTAATTCTAGAAATATAGAGATATCTGATTGGGTTTAGTTGACTGAACACTTGTTGAGTCTATCGGATAAAAGCTATAAAAGAAGCCTTGGGATCTAAGACTCAAACATTAATTCTCTCAACGATCTCTCCTTTTTTGCTGCTCCATTCGTGAAAGTACTGCTACTTCTAGCCGTGAGGCTCTCCGACAACCTACGACTAAATTATACTTCTACATTATTGGTATATTTTACATACTTGCATTTATATTAAAAGAGATAGTAGTCTGTTACTATCTTCATCATCTATTGTATGAGTTTTCTCTTCTTCTTTGAAAGTTTTTCAGAAAGGAGAGTATTAGTGGATTGCTTATTCGAAAAGGGTCCAAGGAATCATGGGGCCTTAGAGTAGCAGTCGCTGGACTGTGAACCAAGTAACTGCCCGAGTTTTTTGTTTTTGTTTTTCCGTTGTGTATCTATTTTGTTTTGTTAAAAAAAAGTTTTCAAAGCACGATATTCACCCCCTTATTGGACGATTCGGTCCTACACAAAGTACTTGTGAACTTTTCTACCCTGATCTCTTAATACTTTGTCAAACATGTTGCATTTCAAATAGGCATCACGTCTTTTAAATCCTGTATTTGCTAGCTCTATCTCGTGGTCCTTCATTGAATGTGCTCAACTCCAAAGGGAGAGGTCCATGATACTGTTCTTTTACAATTTGTTGTAATATGCAACAAACATCTTCCATAAAACTTTGATTAGAAGCCTCAGATAGTTACAATGCAAATTTACCTTCGCCAATCATCAAAGAGGGAGTAATATCGATTACAGTTTCGACGGTGGCAAGGAAAGACTCTTCTAGAATATCGGGAGTATGAGGATCTATCTCTATAAAAACTTTAGTGGGAACAACAAAATTTATAACCTCATCGTCATCCTCCTTACTCCCCTCAGGCTCCTCCAAAGCTTCACCGCTTCCCAAGGATATATCATCATGATGTTCAATGGAATTGGTCTCGGGTTGACTTGGAAATCTATCCAAAGCCGCTCTTGGGGAAGAACTATCAATTTGCACAACTTAAGCTTCCAACATCTCATTAAAGGTAATTATGTCATCAAGCATACCTTTAATTTTGTCTTCTATGAGTTGATGTGGTTGTCCAGAATCTATCATATGTTGACCAAACTCCTCGAGTGGTTTAGTTTGAGATGAAGTTAAACTTTCCAGAAGAGTTTCCAAGTTAAATTTTGGTGCTTGATGAAATTCCAGTGGTGGTTGATGGTTGTCCTCCTCATCTTGATCTTGATAATTCTTGTAAGAAAAATTTAGAGGGTTCATCCAATTAGGATTATTGGTGTGAGGATATGGATTGTTTTGCGGCCATTGGTTGCAGTTGGGGAAGGCATCCGCTCGTTCATATGGTGTAGGTGTGAATATTATTAGCCAACTGCCAGCCATATGATTTTCTGCACCACAAACCTCACAATAATGATTAGCAAAATTCCCAACACTAAGTTTATCAAACCATCGAATTTGAGCATCCATCTATTCAAGGAAAAGGATAGAAAAGAAAAAGGGAAAAAAGAAATAAAGATAATTTTTTTGATAAAAAGATAAAAAATAAATGGAAAAATAATAGAAAAAGAAAAAAATCTAGAATAATTAAATCACAAATAATACTCGATATCAACAAAGACACAGTCCCCGACAATGTCACTAAAAACTTGATCAGTGCAAACTGCAAGTGCATGCTGTCATCAAATAATAAAAAGTTATCATTCTCTAGAACTGTCTATTGAGTACCAAAATATTCACGAAGTAGATTATCTATATGAATTGAGAAGTCTTGTCGAAAGCAATTGAGAGAAAATGGTGAGAAAGCAAGTTTGGAAGACAATCTTAGGATTTTGGTTTCATTATAGTGAATGTTGACGAATGCAATGGTTTTTTTATCACGATATATATTTATGAAGAGATCTGTCCAAGGTAATCGTGTGTCGTAAAAAGAAGCACAAAACACCAGTGTGTCTATCTAAATCGCAACTCACAAGAGTGGATTAGGATAGACCCCTTAAGCTCTTTGACAAATCGTGAAAACCTTAAGATGGTCTCCTGTCTTTGTGGTAGCGTGCTAAGTTTGCTTTTAGGGATGCTCCTATTACAAGTGCTCCATGAACCCTAGACATTACCCTTACTCTGTGACGAGGTCAACTACTTTCACGGTAGCGGTGCTAGAGTCACTTTTAGGGATGCTTCTATCACTAGAGATCCATAATCCGCTATATGCTACCCCTACTTGAAGTTGGGAACCTTCAAGTCAGTTCTAAAAGTCAAAGATTAGGGGTTCACCAATAAGTACGACCCCCCAATCTCTAATGATTCAGTCGTATGTTTATATGCAATGATTACGACTAAGGTTCTCCCCTCAGTCTATCCCGATGAGGATACTATCTAAGTTGAATCCAGCAACAAACGACGGATAGAGAGAAACACACTAAAACTAATCACAAGATGTATGCATCATAAATAAAATGAGGACCAATGCTTTATTTCATTAAACAAACACCAAGTTACTCCCTAATCCAAGAATTAGGGAGACTACATGGTGATGGAGTTACAAACAAAAGACATAGTTTTACAATGTAAAGAGATTAAGTCTATAAGGAACCCAATATCTTCGGAAGAACTCCAATCCGCATCGCATCCCCTTTGTCTTTAATGTAGCCTCCTCCTCGATCCCCTGTCACATGATTGGGAGATCCTCTTGATCTCACCAATCATCCTTGGTGATCCTCGATGCCTTCTAGCCACTAACCCTTATTCTCTTTTACATGACTCAAGCCTTGATAAAGTCTCCTAAAAATTAGGAAACCTTAACGAAATTTTTCTATAAAGAGAAGGGGCGGTTAATAGAAAATTTCCACTAAAAATAAGAGTCGCTAACTAATTATCTTAAATATTACAAGAGGCTAATTAAATCTCCTCAAATCAAGGGGATGCTTGGTCTTTAATAGAATCCATTAATTTGGAGAGAATTCGGCTCGGCGCTCCACGACCATGTTGGACAACATGGCCTAGCAATGTTGGACAACACGACCTATCGGTGTCGCTTCCAGAATCAAGCTCCAGATGCAACAAAAGGTGGCACGGCCTGGCCGTGTTGGGGTCTGGTCTCCTCATTTGTGCTTCGATGTGCTCTCTCCATCCAAGTATGTCTCACATCAGGTGTTGAAAGGAGGCTTTTCTATCAACAAATGTGTCCAATTGCCGAGATCTTCGTGTCATGCTATTACAAAATACACAAGAGGAGTCTCCCGAACTAAAATGATGAAAATGCATGATAACACTTTAAATAAATGCGAATATGCAAATTCAATGTGGGAAATAGATTTAAAATAATAGTGGAAATATAGGTATGAATCACACACATTAGTCAACTTGGTCCAAGTGGTAGGAGATCTCCTATGCAGATCCCCTCTTATACAAAGCGACAACAGATCTCTTGTGTAGATCCCCTCTCTGACAAGGTGGATGATAATCATTCCGTTGGAAGAGGATAGGACATGCTGGGCACATGCTCTTGCCTTTAATTATCCGATCAGCACATGTAGCAGTAGATGACAACTAGTATGAGGGCTTGTCTCTCATCTATATATGGGGCAAAGTATACAACAAGAAGGCTCTCCCTGGCTCTCTCTTTCTCGCTGTGAGTAATCAAAAGTCAAGGCAGTGGGTTGACCTGGTCAATCTTTGTTCTTGTTCTTCTTCTACCTTAGCTATAGCTCTCCCGGGCTCTCTCTTTCTCTCTGGCAAGGCAGTGAGTAATCACGTCTGTGGGAACGTGAACAAAAGGCATTGAAGAATTTAAAGATTGAGGGTTTTAAAGTAAAGATGACGGCTAGTTCTAATGGCTAAGTTCCATATGCTCAAACGATCGTTTGCATCACTGCACAAAGCACACTCAAGTCAACATGAAGTACACTTGTAGCAATTGTGACAATCTTGGCAAAGTAGCTCAGCAGCGGCCTTGATAATGACCCAACTACACCTAGTGTTGATGGAGTGATCAAGTCTCTGTTCTTATGCACAGTAAGGGCCTAAATAGGAGTATGTCAACATCGAAGTCTTTCCTCTGCATAACGCCGGAGACAAACATGAATTGAAGGGAAAGTTAAGAAGTTTAACATACCTAGTGGAACCCGCTCAAGTCAATCATCTTGTCCGGCTTAATCAACTTATGGATGGTAACATTCTCTCCCAACCTCTCGACTATGCTAAATTATCTTATTTTTTGGTGTCGGAGACACTCGGCCATGTAGCCACACAACCATTCTCTCCTATCCTCCTGACTAGAATCGAGCTAACTTGCTTGATGGTGTTGGAGACACTGGGCCATTCGATCGTGTGACCACTCGCCCATTCTCTCCTGGTCAGACGACCAGGATTGAGCTATCTCATTTGATGGTGTCAGAGACACTTTGCTGCTTGGCCACGCGACCACACAACCATCCTCTCCTAGCTCCCCAACTATGTAGGATCGAGTTCCTCTCCCAGGATGGGTTGAGCATGGTGTTCTGGTTTTTTGCATTCTCTCTATCTCCTCATCTTCGTCGGATCAAGTTCCTCTCCCAAGACGGTTCGAGTATGGTGTTATGGTTTGCTGCATTCCTGCTATCTCCCCAATTCCGTGGGATCGAGTTTCTCTCCTAGGATGGGTCGAGCATGGTATTCAGGTGGTCTGATGTTGGGATTGGCTTTTTATTGTCCTAGTATTCTTCTTATTATCCCTGACTCCACAGAATCAAGTTTCTCTCCCTAGACTGGTCGAGATCGATTTTCTCTGAACAATTGAGCATTACCATCCTGCCACTCTATCATCCTAGGATGGGTTGGATCTGGATTATGATATTTCCATTTTAGTGTTCTAGTATTCAGATGATTGGATAGGTATTC
Organism: Hedychium gardnerianum; assembly: GCA_038050645.1. Taxonomy (NCBI): domain Eukaryota; kingdom Viridiplantae; phylum Streptophyta; class Magnoliopsida; order Zingiberales; family Zingiberaceae; genus Hedychium; species Hedychium gardnerianum. The sequence goes on along the minus strand of JBBUKS010000095.1, from coordinate 5,675,538 downwards.
TGGCCGGAGGGTGTTCTTTTTGTTACTCTTCGGATCTGTGAGATCGAGCTTGATGGGTGCAAACTGCAAATGCACAGTTGTTGTCAAGTAATAAAAGATATTAATCCCACATGGAATATAAAATCGAGTATTGATCAAATTAGCAAAACAAGTTATCTAGAGAATCACAATTCATAAAAGTTTAAGAGAGAAAGAACGAAATCAAGTCGAGCGCAAACAAGAAGTGAAGGAAGAAATCTGAATTTTGGGGAATGATCCTAAGACTTCAATTTCATCACGATGATCATTGACACTCTATGTTCTATTTACTATCCTATCTCAATGTAAGTTTACATGCAGGTGGTCTATCCCGAGATACCAATATAGACTTTTGAAATTATATCGGCTTGCCTACCCAAACTTGATGCCTACTTTCAAGGCGACCTTACTATAATGACCACTTTCTCAGGGAGACCCCTGTCATGATGTCACACGGTCCCCTAGGTGACATCTCCTACTTCATGATGCCGAGTCGGGGCAAACTCATTAAACTCTATGATAGCCAATGGTGCCCTTATGAGGTTTTGGACTACTTTCATGACGAACTTCTCATGTCTCAGTCTTTATGGGTGGGAGATTTTGGTTCACCTTTCGGTCCTTCCCCACATCCCATGGAATATGAAGGTGCATGGTTAGTGTCACAAATGTATATTCACAATAAAGCTGGATCATGAAACAAACACATCATGCAATAGAGAAAAGATAAATAGACTTATAAAAAGCATGTCAACAATATATCGAGTTACTCCCTTCTCCTAGAATCTAGAGGCTTACTCCATAGAGATGGAGTTATAACTGAAAGACATGGAATTAAGCATCCTACAACTTAAAACAAAGAGAGAGAAGAGGAAGCTTAGTCAATGGATGTCAATGTCTTCAGATGGATCTCCAAGCTCCAACGATGGACGGATCACTTCGACGGTTGTTTAGAACGGTGGCTCTAGGGTTCCTTGTCATAGGAAAAACCCTCCTCTCTTGATCTGGTGGTTTCTTGGGATTTTTATAGCCCTTCCAACTATAAAAAATGGTTGGAAATAACCCAACCGTCAAGGTGAAGTTGTCGCGCTACGACCATGTTGTGCTAGCGACTAGATCAGGGCCCGAACATGGTAGTGCCATGGGGCATGTCTTAGTCGTGTTCGTCCCTGTGGAGATAAGCAGAATCATGCTAGGGCACATGACCAGGGCATGTCGGGCGCTATGATGAAGGGCACATCCATGCCAGGAGGCACGACCTTGCCTGTAGATTCCAGTTGCGGCTAGATGGGGCACGGTTATGCCAGGAGGCACGTCCCATGTCAAGTGCTGAAAGCCTAGTTTTCACTCCGTTCTTCATTTAACTTCATCCAGAGGAACACGTCCGTGTCATAAGACACGAGCAGAGAATGTTCCTTGCTTTAGATCCACGTTCCAAGGCTTTTATGCTCCAATTTTGCTCTAGTTTTACGTATTGTCAAAAAAAAGTACAAAGAGAAGATCTCTGAACAAGAAGAGTAAAAACAATAAAAAGAACAATGCAAGTATGAAAAATATGCTCATGACATGACACACAGAATTCATGTAAAACAATACTAAAAACCATGCATGAAATACATACATCAAATACCCTCAGACTTAAACTTTTGTTGGTTCTCAAGCAAAACCTATAATCTAGATCTATGTGTGTGATTAATGCATCATAATCTTTAGCAAATCAGTCTAATCTTATCATATAGTTTCACTAATTATCAAGACACAATGAATTGTCTTAATGTGGCCTAATTGAGAAATTTTCATGCTTAGTGGAAAAAGTGGCTCAAATCATTTTAGTTTTCAACCTCCAATCCTAGTAAAGTCATCATCTAACCATGTTCCTAATACTTCCAACAATAGGTACTTACCTTCCACATGCAAGGTTTGTCTCTCCCCAAAGTGTTATACATTGTACACAAGGTCTCTAAGAAGTACTCGGTATCAAGAGAAACATGACAAGTATTTCTCCAATAACCTAATTCAGTCTCAAAGGGGGTATCTTATCAATTTTCACTCACGACAATTTTTTCTTATCCCATGCTCTTGTTCTCTCTTTTTGTCAATGTGCCATGCTTAAGAAGCTTATTTTTCTCTCTATTTTTTTTTTTATAGAATTTTGATTTTTCCAAATGAGTATCATGATCCGAGCTATCCAGTAACTAAAATACAGTGAGGTGTCACTTAGGAATTAAGAGTACTAGACGGGTTCTATGAATCATGACTATTTTCAGATATATCAACTATCAAAATCAAGCATGATGTGATAAAAGATCCTAAACAACTAGGCCAACACCAAAACTCTTACGACAAAAAGACTATTCATGCTATTACTGATAGGAGAAAATAGCTCACTAAGCATACTAGCATACTATCACAAGAAAATAAAAATCTATTATGCTGTCAGGAACAAACAAATAATGTATGATGCCATGATAATGCAATACAAAAAAAATGATGATGAAAAGGAAACATATACTAATACAGAGGAGGAAGAAATTTAGGTAACTGAGAGAGAGTACTTAAATGTGCAAGATTAAAATAGAGAGAGGGGGGGGGGGTGAATCTCATTTGTTTTAAAACATGTTTTTTTATCATTTCATATAAATCAAAGTTGCAAATAAATAAGTAAATACAAACACAAAAACACAAGTTCGTTTTTACTTGGTTTGTAGTCCAATGACTACTACTCCAAGACCTTCGATCCTTGATCACTTTGATGGACAATCTACTATAGCTCTTCTTTCCGAAAACTTTCGGAGAAAAAGAAAACTCGTACAAGAATGAGAAGTATAGTAACAACACTACTATCTACTTAAATGTAAATGCAAGTATAGTAAGAATATATCGACAATAATAAGATAGAAGATTGCGTAGGTTATCGAAATGCCTTTCGGCGCCGTAGTATCAACACTTGCATGAATAACAATAGTAGCGTGATGGCAATGAAGGAATCAATTGTGAGCATTGGACCTTGAGGCTGTTTTTATAGTCTTCATTCACTCGATTGAAAATCGTTCAATTGACTGATCATGATCAATCAACTGAACCTCTATCAGTCGACTGTTCATCGCTCTTTTCCTTGTTTGCTCGAATTCGATCTAATCAATCCCGCCAAATTCGGATTTTCAATCGACTAAACCCTGATCAGTGGACTAATCCCCAGGTTTCCTTCCCTGCGACTGATCATTGTTTTCTTTCTTTACAACGATTCAAATCTCTCTGTGCTTATCCACCTGGATTAGTCGACTAAATCTCTTTGATCAGTTGACTTAACACCTCAATTGACAACTTTGTTTTTCTGTAAAAAAAAGTTAGCATAGAAATAATACAAATAATGATCATGCAAACTAGAGTTAGATAATAGATAATAATATGCATGAAGATAGACAAATAGGACTGTTTTGATCTCGACTTAGAAACCTCCGTTGGTTTCTTCAGTCGGATCATTGCCTAAGATTTTTTCCTACTGGGCACAACCTCTCCAATCTACTCCACTTCAGGAGCTTACCTCAACTTATCTGCCAAACATCTAGTCCTCTAGACCTATTTGGGGTTTCTCTGCTCAGTGTTTGATCGACCTAATCCACTAAGATTTTCCTATAAAATCGAATTAGCATAATGCAAAACATAATAGCGACACTAAATTTTGATATACCAAATACGTTGGAGTTTACTCCTCCAAGACTTCTTATTACCTAGGGTTACCTCCCCCTAGGATTTTTCTTTTTGTAAAGCTTCTAGTACTCCAAACCCGCTTGGACTTGCTAATCACTCGGTAGACTATTCACCCTTGCCTAACCTCTAATTAGGACTTTCTCTTGCCTAACCTCAGTTAGAACTTTCTCTTGCCTAACCTTTAGTTAGGACTTTTTTTTACCTAACCGTAGTTAGGACTTTCTCTTGCCTACCTCCAGCTAGGACTTTACCTTGCCTAATCGCAGTTAGGATTTTTTCTTGCCTAACCTCTCGTTAGGACTTTCTCTTGACAAACCTCTAGTTAGAACTTTCTCTTTCCTAATCATTTAGTCAACCTTGACCTTACTATACTTCTCACTTGACTAGGTTAACCTTGACCAAACTCCATTAAACATATTGTTAAACAAACATCAAGGATTGGTGCAGTATTGGATAAGACCTAGTTAGCATCATTTTGGACCGTGGTGCACTCGGGATTTGGCAATCTAAGAAGGAATCTATTCTTCAAAACCAATCCATAACCTTCCCCATCCTTAACAATCATTTTCATTACCAAACATGCATCAAGGTCTATCCTCGAGTTGTTGGTGCGGGAGCATCAGAATAAAACCTATGTTTTGATATTTTCAAAGGTTTAAAGTTAAGTCCTGTTGTAATCTAATGAGATCAAGTGTGCAAGTAGCTCAATATGGAAAGTCCTAGTAGGTCAACTAGATCGGATACTAGACAATGAAACTCTCGTCATATCAAGGACACCAAGTAGGAAGTCAAAATGAGTCAGTGGATCAGACATCTAGTAAGATGGACTTGATGGGTTAGTGAAGAATGAACATTGAGTCAAAATAAATTCCTAGAGGTCAAGGATTAGTTGCTAAGTAGAGGAAGTCCAAACAGGTCTGGAGGACCGGATGTATGACAGTAAATTGAGGTAAGCTCCTAGAATGGAGTGATTATTCTAAAGAAGAATAGTGAGGTCATGTCATAGTTGGGACAAACTTTATGTGATGATCCAACTAAAGAAACCAATAGAGGTTTCTAAGTCGAGATCAAAAGGTCTTAATTGTCTAAATAACTCATGCATATTATCTATTATCTAACCCTATTTGCAAGATCATTATTATTATCATTACTGTGCTAACTTTATTTGTAGAAAAATAAAGGCCCGGATTGACCAAATGGTTCAGTCGACTGACCATGGTGGTTCAGTTGATCGATCCGGGTAGATAGTCGCAGATAAGATCGAGATCTAGCAAAGAAGGAAACAGGGGTTCAATCGATCGATCAAGGGGATTAGTCAATTGAACTAAATTTGAAAAGTGTATACGGATATGATCGCATCATGTAGTAATGAAAACTCTTGGGGTCCAATCGGTTGGACAAGGTTCAGTCGACCAAAAAGCATAAATTTTGTGGGATCGATCAGATTGAATCAGAGCAAGTAAGGAAAGAAGAGGACCAGTTGCCTGATAAAGGTTCAATCGACTGATAGGGTTCAATCAACTGATCGATTTCCAGTTGACTGGAAATTGCCTATAAAAGAAGCCTCGAAATTTGAGGCTTAGTATCTAACTTCAATCAATTTTGCTCATGCTTCTTTGCTCTCTGTTAGTGCAAGTTCTAATACGCCAAAGCTCTCCGATGACCAACACCACAATTCTCAATCTTGGTCTTGTCAATATCTTTTATTTTATTATCCTTCATTTAAATTGAGGTTTAGTAAAATTGTTACTATCCTCACATCATTGTATGAGTTTTCCTCTTTCTTCGTAAGTTTATAAAAAGGAGAAACATAGTGAATTTCCCATTCGGAAGCATCAAAGATCATGAGCCTTGGAGTATTAGTCACTGGACTACGAACTAAGTAAAAAACCGAATGTGTCTTTGTGTTTTATTATTTTCGCTGCACATCTCTCTTTTGGTTTTTAGAAAAAGAAAAGAAAGCTTTTAAATGTGAGAGATTCACCCCCACCCGCTCTCTCATCTCTTTCGATTAAATAATTGGTATCGGAGCTAGGTTGCTCT
>JBBUKS010000095.1:5655222-5665407 GCA_038050645.1 Hedychium gardnerianum | reverse complement strand
AGTTGAGATCCTGCACACTAGATTAGTTCATCAGATAACAATAAGACTTAACTTTGAACCTTTGACAACATCAAAACTTAGGTTTGATTATGATGCTCCCTACACCAACAAATACTACCCATTTTGGGTGGCACGACACAACATTTTAAACCTTGCGCTATCCTTTATTTTAACCATTTTTCTTTTGTAAGTTCTCGGTTACACGATGTAGGACCATATTTAGCGATAGAGGGGGGTGTGAATATTGTGCATTAAAACTTTCTTTTGTTTTGAAAACCAAACAGAGATAAGCAATGAAAAAATTAAAAGCAAGAAGACTTGGGCGATTACTTGGTTCACAGTCCAACGGCTGCTATTTTAAGGCCCTCAATCCCTTGGACTATTTTTTAATGGGAAAATCACTAATATTCTTCTCTCCAAAAAATCTTTTGGAGAAGGAGGAAGCGTACAAAAGATGAAGGAGATAGTAACAAACTATTATCTAAGGAAAGCGTACAAAATACCGACAACTTAAAATAGATCTTTTTTGTAAGTTGTTTGAGATCTTATCAGTGTCGTAGTAGTAATACTTACATTAACATAATAGCAGAGAATGAGAGAGTGATGAGGGAAATTGAATCGAAGTGCTAAGTCTCGGATCCCGAAACTTCTTTTATAGGTTTCATCCAGCCGATTAGAAATCGATCAGTCGATTGAAATCTTTCTATTGACTGAACCTTCTATCAGTCAACTAGTCCCTCTTCTTTCTTTGCTTTCTTAGATCTGATCTAATTGATCCCGAGAAATATGCTTTTCGGTCGACTGAACACTGTCTAGTCGACTGGACCCCAAAATTTCTTTTACTGTTTCAATCGATCATATCCATTATGTTCTTTGCAAACTTGTTTGATCAACTAATCCTCTTGATCAGTCGACAGGATCTTTGTTTTCTTTTTTTCATGAATATGAATCTGCTTATCCACCTAGATCGGTTGACCAAACCCTTCGGTCAACTCGATTCTCTATTTTTTTGCAAAATAAGTTAGCACAAAAAGAATAATAATAATAGTTCTGCAAAATAGAGTTACAAACAATATGATTATGTATGAGTCAATCTTAACAGTTAGGACTGTCTGATCTTGACTTAGAAACCTCTGTTGGTTTCTTCAGTCGGATCAAATCCTAAGGTCACTTCTTTCTAGAATGAAAGTCTCTTCTAGGACTTACTTGCCAAACATCTTGTTAAATACAACAAATAAAAATAATTAAATAATGAGTGTTAATCGAGAAATAAGCTTATAGAATTTTCTAGAAATTTTTAGGATTTTTTTTGGATTTAAATGGAGTTAATATGACAAGTTCAAAGAGATATAAATAATAGACTTTTGGAAAGCCTGTTTGAAAAATCAATTAAGTGGTCGTTTATTAATTTCATTGACCTAAGGTTGGGAATATTAACCTAAGTTTTTATTTATAAAACCTAAGTGTGCTTCTCTTCCTCTCCTCGATTCATCGTCGCCCCCTTCTCCATCTCTCCACTTCTATTTTGCACCTCTTTACTCCGACGATCTCAATCCCTTCGTCTTCATTGGAGAATAGAAAGGTGAAAAGGATTAGTCATTCCCTCAATTGTTCATCCTCTTCAAACTCATCTTCAACTTCGTTCGCTGCTAGTGATTGCAAAAAAGGTTTAATCTCTCCTAGTCCATGAAATTTATCCATTCTCAAATCCAGTTTTAAGATGGCTTCATCGTCATCGTCATCGAGCTCTATTCTGGTGGAGTGTGTAAATCTCTACAAGGTTTCTAAAGTAGAAGGAAGCGGGCGGTATGAGTGCAGTGTTCTATCGTGTGTGAGGAAGGCACCAAGGGTGCTTACTGGTTCTCTGGCTAATACGACCTTATCATGGTGCTTAGAACACCACCGTGATGTGAAGGGGGTATTGTGAAACCGCGCTGGTTAGGCCATGCTAATTACAGATCTGAAGATCTTAATGAGAGGAAGTTTGGATGTAATGTTGTTATAGATTTTGGTGGATATGAGTGGTCTTTCAGGTCAGATATTGCTCCTCTTTCCAGAAAATCTTTAAGTATTGGTTGTGCTTCATCAAATGTGGGTCCCTTTGATATAATTTCTCCATATTCATCATGAGAGGACCTGAGACCAACCATTTCTTATCTTGCACTAGAGGAACTGAAGTTAGTAAATGATGCATTGAAGGATTCGGATATGAGACGGAGCATCGAATTTGAGGACTGCTAGAGCATTTTACTTTTGAGGTGGGTAATTCTAACCTTGACTCTGGTAGTTTATTTACCTCAGTGCATGTTTTGATACCTTGATTATGTAGTTGAATTTACCTTAACTCTAGTTGTATTTCTACTTGAGTTTGATACTTATCTACTTACACTTTGAGTTGATCCGATTACATCAATGCAGTCTCTTTTATTTTCCTATTATGTAGTGTGTACACGTGTATAGTGTGCACAATAGGAACATGCTTATGATTGGGTAATCATGTAATTATTTGACATGCGTGTGACATGTGTTTATGTTCATATGTTAGTTTCAGATTATTCATATCATGCAGTGTTGTACTTGTGTGTGGTGTGTACCTTAGAAACATGCTATGATCATGTAGTTGATAGACATGCGTGTGACATGTATTTATATTTATTTGTTAGTCTTTGTTTTATTTATGTCATGTAGTTGTAGATGAGGACACGTGTGTGATGTGTACCAATATTGATGTAACATTTATTTCATGTTCTAGATTGTGTGGTAGACACAAGTGTGGCATGTACCCTGGAGATTGTATCATGTGTTGTATGTGCAATGATTGTAGGTGTAAACACATGTGTGATGTGTATTCTTGGATATATGACATATTAGTTCATTTCTAATTGGTTGTTATAATCACGTGTGGCGTGTATTATAGTTGATCTATATTGATTAATGTGATGGTGTACATTTCATAGATAAACATGCACAATGGTAGGATTGGTTGTATTCTACTCATCTCACGATTGCATGTATGCTAGAAATCAGGTCTCCCTTCGAGTGTGAGCTAGTCGTAGCATTGTGGTTGCATCTATGCTATCGATCAGGGCTCCCTTCAAGTGTGAGCTAGTCGTAGCATTGTGGTTGCATCTATGCTATCGATCAGGGCTCCCTTCGGGTGTGAGCTAATCGTAGCATCGCGGATGCATGTATGCTAATGATCAGGGCTCTCTTCGGGTGTGAGCTAGTCATGGCATCACAGTGATACATGTATGCTATTGATTATGTCTCCCATTGGGTTGGTTGAGTGATTCATAGCATCATGGAGATTCATGCTTTCTGTCGACTATGTCTCTCATTCATGGTTGAGAGAGTTGTCAATGACCGTTAGTATATCCTGTCGATCGTGTATCTCATTTGTTGTTGAGAGAGTCGTCATTGATTGAGATATGCTACACGATTATCCTAGGGTTGTTATATCTGCCCACGAGACCAGTCATGGTAGAACATTTCTCATGCAGCCCGTAACTAGATAGTTACTTCCTGTCTACCCACGAGACCAGTCGTGGTAGAGCGTTTCTCATGTAGACAGGGACCCTGACATTTCAGACTGCCCACGAGACCAGTCATGGTAAAGCATTTCTCATGCAATCCATAGCTGATGAGCAAGATGTCTTGGTCATCTTGATTTATTGTGGTGGAGTGTTGCTCCCACATATGATGATTTATTGTGGTGGAGCATTGCTTCCACATATGATGATTTTTTGTGGTGGAACGTTGTCCTACATATGGTGATTTCTTGTGGTGGAGCATTGCTCCCACATATGGTGATTTATTATGGTAAAGCGTGGCTCCCACATATGTTGATTTTATTCTAATACTTGCACTGGTATATGCATATGAGATGTTGTACCCATGATATTCATTACTTGTTACTTCTCATGATACTGTGTAGTTGAATAAGGTGATGGTGTAGTAGATGCATACACGTGTTCTTCTGGTTGGTGAGTATATTCTTCCTTTGAGACTGTATACCTTTGAATCTCTGTATAGTTTATTGTTCATGCACTATCTTCTTATACCCGCTGAGTATCTCTTTTATACTCACCACCCCTACTTTCCATTATTATTTCTAGGTTAGCAGACATGTTGATTGGGTCTCTTGGAGAATTTTTTCCCACGCCATCCCATTCACATCGAGCTACGGTTTACTTCCGTTTTGTTTTGGTTTGTGTTTGCTTCCGCATTTATTTATTGTATTGACGTTGTAATAGTTAAGTCATATATGGACTTTTGGGTTTTCTTTGTTATGTATTTAGTGTCTTAAGTCAGGCCGGCTCGCAATTGTGTTTTGGATTTTCATGGTCGGGTATACCTTATATTTTATTACCCTGTTTGGTTTGTATAACTTATTATGCGTGGTTGTGTTATTGTTTGAATTTTGTGGACTCATACCATATTATATCTGTAATTGTCACTAGGAAGTATCATCCATATCTATAAGCATGTGTACTTCTGGGACGTGACAATATAAGAAATCAAAAGACGAACAAGTAAAAATAAAAAAGGAGACATGTTTGTTTTTACTTGGTTCACTGCTCGACGACGGCTAGTCCAAGGCCTGCACCCAAATGAGTTCTTTCGATGAGAAATCCACTATCAGTTCGAATAATACAATAGTAATGAATTGAAGTACAAACAAAGAACTATTATACCAATGATTACAAAGATATAACTTGAGTGTAGTCGTTGGTGCAGCGTTACAGTGTCGTGGAGAACTTTTTGGAGCAACGCGCAAGTACGAAAGTCGTGTGGAATACTTGTCCGAAGCTGATGGTCGAATCTTCTTTTATTTATCCATCCAAGCGCCTCTATTTGCATTGAGGTGCCTCTATCTGAGTTGATTTGATCGGATCCGAGTTCGCCATGCCTTATTCGCTTCTAAGCGCCTCAATCCCTTTAAGGCACCTCAATCGCTAACGTGACTCGACCTAATCTCAACATGACTCTGGTGAGTCTATCCCAACCTTGGCACCTTAATCCCTTTGAGGCGCCTGGTTACTGACGTGCGCTTTCCAACTAGAGGCTTCCACCTCATCCTGCTCATGTTGAGGTCATTGAGGTGCCTCAATCCCTTTGAGGTGTCTGGTTCGGCTTGAGGCGCCTAGATCCTTCCAGGTGCCTGGTTCAGCAATTTCCAGGCTTTGACTTCTGCAACACAGTGTTAGCATAGACAAAAAATATATAGCAAAAGAAATGATATTTGATAGTCTTGGGACTGTTCGGTTTTCACTTTTAGGTTTCTAGTGAAACCCTAGGTCGAACCGATGTCTACTGTTCTCTCAACGGAGAATGCATCCTCACCTACTCCTCTCAGGAGAGTTTACCTGTTGGCAAACATTTGGACCTCTAAACTGTTTGGACTTTCGCTCAGCATCTGATCTTGACCTCCAAGATTTTTCGCTAAACGTCTGATCCTCGACCCACCTAGACTCCTGCCTAGTGTCCTCGACCCCCAAGGCTTTCCTCTTAGTATCCTTGAGCCCCAGGACTTTTGCTCGGTGTCCTCGATCTGCCAAGACTTTTGCCCAGTCTCCTGGACTAGGACTTAGTTGCCCAATCTCCCTGACCATGACTTCTTGCCTAGTCCACTTGACCAGGACTTCATTGCCTAGCCCCAACTAGGACTTTCACCTTGCTTAAGTTCCCTTAGGACTTTATTCTTGAGCTTCCTGCACACTCAGTTAGATTCATCAGATCACAACAAACCTTAACTTTGAACCTTTGCCATCAATCAAAATATATGTTCGATTAGTTGATGCTTCCAACACCAAAAAATTGTTAAGATCGAAAGAATTTAGATATCTCCATAATGGTATAATATTGTCCACTTTGGGCCTAGACCCTCATGGTTTTGCTCTTGGGCTCTACCCAAAAGGCCTCTTACCAATGGAGATGTCTTTCCCTTATAAGCCCATGATTCTTCCCATGTGTTTTCAATATGAGACTTTGTTTGTAACCTTGCAATCCCAACACTTCTATCCTTGTCTCTTTTAGTATCTTGATCTTAGTGCATGAGCTATAGTCTTGATAGGTAGTTTTGGATTACCTTAACTCTATTCATGTTGTTTCTTGCTTATTGGATACTTAGATGCTTATTCTTTGTGAGTCTATTTGTTATCCATGCAGTCTCTTTATTCTTGATTATCCATATTTGGTAGCGATACATATGTGTATGGTGTGTATCGCAGTTTGGTATACATGTATATGGTGTGTATCGTAGGTCGTTACACATGTGTATGGTGTGTACTATAGGTGTTTACCTTGTATGATGCTTTATATTATTGTTGGTATATATTGTAGATTGGTACACATGTGTATGGTGTGTACCATAGGTCGTTACACATGTGTTTGGTGTGTATCATAGGGCTTACCATGCGTGATGCTTATTATATGTGTGTGTGATGACTTATCATATTGTGTGATGCTTGCTTATGTGCGTGATGCTCATTTCATTATTCATTGCATATCACTACATGCTGTCAACTGTCTCCCTTGTGGTCTAGAGAGTCGTCAGTCATATTTCTGTCCACTCGGACACTTAGGTAGTGGTATCTAGAGTGGTGAGCAGCTTGTCTTGTCGTGCCGCTCGACTACTTAGGTAGTGATAGCTGGAGCTTCATGCAGACAGAGACCCTACTTATTGTAGCTAGATAGCTACTCTGCATCCTGACTACTCGGCCACTCAGAGTAGTGGTAGCTTGAGTGTGTACAATTGTGATAGTCCTGCCCACTCGGCCACATAGATGTCGTGGTAGTTGGAGTGGTGTGTAGGAGTGACCATGCTTTGCATATGCATATGATGTGTTGCATATGCATGTTATATGTGTTCTTATTATACTATGTGATGCTTATCATATGTGTGCGATACTCATTTCATTATCCATGGCATATCATTGCATGCTGGCGACTATGTCTACCTTGTGGTTGAGAGCGTTGTCAATCATATTATGGCCTACTCGGCTACTTAGGTAGTGGTATTTTGAGTGATGAGCATCTTGTCTTGTCCTGCTGCTCGGCCACTTAGGTAGTGGTAACTGGAGTTTTGTCTAGACAGAGACCTTACTTGTTGTAGCTAGATAACTACTCTACATCCTAACCACTCGGCCGCTCAGGGTAGTGGTAGCTGGAGTGCGATCAGTTGTCACTGTCCTTCCCCCCTCAGCCACACAGATATCGTGGTAGCTTGAGTGGTACGCCAGAGTGACTATGCTTTGCATATGCATTTGATGTGTACTTTATATGCATATGATGTGTGTTGCACTTGCATGTGATGGGTGTGCACTTGTTGGGTGTATCTATATATTACCTCGCATATGTCTGTATTAGGGTACATATGTTGGAGATAGGTTGTGACCTTTATTGGACTATGTCAGACTTGTTGTTAGTATTTATATGCTACTTGGTGATTACGGGTAGTATTGTTGTAGATTTTATTATATTTCTATACCTTGTCATATACTTAATAGAGTATTTTCTCTTGAGACTGTATGACCTTTGACCTCCCTATTATTTAGATATCATGCACTATCTCTCTTATACTCGTGGAGTCATTTGGACTCACTACCTCTTCTTTTGTATTTGTTTTTCTCAGATATTAGATAGATGACATATGTAGTTGTCGGGAGATCCTGTCCGCTTGTTCCACATCACATTGAGGGTTTTCCGTATTTCTTTCTATTGCATTATATTGCACTTTTGATTTGTTCACTTATTTTGTAATAAGAGAATTCTGATGTGGATTTTGGATTTCCATTTGGTACTTATCTCAGATATTTTGCTGTGTTGTTAAGCTGTACCGACACACACCTGTTGTTATTTGCATTTGGATTACTTTGTTTATGTCTTGATCTTGTTCCTTGGATATTATTATCTTCGTGAGTTTTGACTTGTGTAAGCTTTGTGGGCCCATATCATGTCGTATCTATCCCATTGTCACAATGGGGTACCATCCGTATCATCAGACAAGTATACCTCCGAGGCGTGATATTTTTGTTTACAAGTAGAATGACTTGAGTCAACTAAATCATTAACTACTACTTAGAAGCACCTATTTTTTAGTTGATTTCATGCCTAGGTAAAAATATATCCAAAACCAATAATATAAATCACTTATAATCTCTCACACCTCACATTCCATGAGTTCTCGACTTTATGCCTTCTTCCATCTACTAAGAATCTTGCCTATGAGTCTTTCTCATTTGCACCTATAGTGCTCGAGAATCCTATCAACTCTTGTCGTTTTCTCTATTTGTTAGTGTCTTCTTGGACATTTCCATCTGGCAACTCCTAATGAAATTCACTATTCATCAAATATTAGAATAACCTTAATCTACTTAGATTTCTCTATTTACCTAATATCTAGTCAACCTTGATTTACTTTGACTTTTAAACCACTATACCTACAATTAACTATCAAGATTGTTTCACTTGTACATTTGAAAAAACTCATCAGTAAATACAACATTAATATAACTCAACTATTGGTTAAGCATATAAAAAAAATCACTTGTCAAACTTGACCACTTGGGGTATAATTGTACCAACAAGTTAGGTTGAAATTGGTTCCCCAAAAATCTCTTAGAAATCTATTTTCTAGGGATTTCCTTTATGAACTTGGTTCAACAAAAATCTCTTGGGGATCCATTCTTTCTTATAGTTAACCAAGATAGTTCACTAACCACACTTGTTTTTTTAGGGATATCTGTTGGTGTAGAATGCATCATACGATCGAACTTGCGGTGTTGATCTTAGCAATAGGTTCAAGTTAAGTCTTGTGATTTTCTAACATGTTGATTGAGCTTACAGGGAAGTCCTAGTTGAGTCTAGGCAAGGGAAGTCCTAGTTAAGTCTAGGAAAGGGAAGTCCTAGTTGAGGCTGGGCAAAGGAAGCCCTAGTTGTGACTAGGCAAGGAAGTTCTAGTTGCGACTAGGTAAGGAAGTCATGGTCAGAGGGACAGATGGAAGTCTTGGCAGATCAAAGACATCGGGCAGGAAGTCCTGGGGGTCGAGGACATCAAGCAGGAAGTCCTGGGGGTCAAGGACACTAGGAAAAAATCTAGACAGGTCGAGGGATGGAGGTCTAGCGAAAAGTCCCAAGGGTCAAGATTAGGCTGAGTGAAAGTTCAAGAAGGTCAAGTGGACCAAGGCTTGGCATCAGGTAAACTCTCCCGAGTGGAGTGGTGAGGACACGCTCTCAGAAAGAGAGCAGTAGGTGTCGGTCCAACCTAAGGTTTCACGGAAAACCTAAGGTTGAGACCGGACAACTCGAAGAGCTGTCAATCATATTCATTTATATATCTATTGTGCTAACGCTGTGATGTAGTGTCACGCCCCGAGGGTATAATTGCCCACCAAACCAGATGGTACCTCTTAGTGGCAATATAAGATACAAACATGATACGCAGCCAACATAAGATAAGGAAAACAAAATCAACATATATATATATATATTTATATAGGTAAAAGTAAAGGATTTGCATGCATGCATGACTTTAAAATTTATTTTAAAATATAAAGGAGGGAAAACAACAAGACAAAGACAAATATCAAATAACATATACTAAAGAAAATCAAACAGAAAACAACACCGTAGCGACAAACATAAAATGACACATCTCGAAGTATCATGGGATCGGGCTAGAAGGACCTCTAAGCGACATGACATATCCTCTATCTGCTAACCTAAAAATAAAAGGAAAACAAGGGGTAGTGAGTACAAAACATTTAGCAGATAAGAAAGATAGTGCATAAACTAAGTGTAAGGAGGTCAAAGGAAATATAGTCTCAAAGGTAATATCTATCAACCCCGATAAGAGTAAGAGCATAATCAACCTACATATACCAACCTGATTAGCCGAGTGCAATACCATGAAGTAGTAAGTAAAGATCAACAACAGTAATGCCCGCAACAACATGAGCAATATATAATAGTATATAACAAGTATGCAAAAGACATATCACAAACATATGCAATGGTCACTGTCGGCACGCAATGTTAAATACGACAAGTAAAATAATTTGAAAATCATGCGTGTTGATCGGGAAATAAGATTAAAGGAATTTTTGAGATTTTTCTGGAATTTAACGGAGCTAAAATGACAAAGTCATGGGGATATAATTAAGGGGCTTTAATGAGGCCTATTTG
>JBBUKS010000095.1:5626680-5650406 GCA_038050645.1 Hedychium gardnerianum | reverse complement strand
TAATCTTGATAACTACACGAGCGCATAGAAACTGATTTCATGTGATTCCGAGTTCTCTAGGTAATTCCACGATTTTCCGAATGTTTTAGTTTTTTTTTAATTTAAGTGAATTCTGCGACGAATAATTTATTCGTCGCAAATTTCTAACAAATTCTGCGACGAATATTTATTTGTCGCTAATTACCAACAAATTTATTTCGTTGTAAATTTCGTTGTTATTTTACGATAATTTAAATTTTTGTCGCAAAATTTATTGTAATTTTGGGATGAAATTTTTTTATCGTAATTTTTTGTCGCTAAATTCTTATTTTTTTTTTTGTAGTGCCTCTAACACCCGACAATGCCCCATATGCCCTTGGCAGACCGTAGGAGAACGTGGCAGCCCACGTGAATAGCAAAATCCGATAGTATAAAAAGATAAATAAAGATGGTTTAAGATAAAAATTTCTCCACAAACACAAATTCTTATCCGTACTTTTTCATTTTTGTTATTCTCAACCCACCGTTTACTTAATTATTGGAGGGGTTACGTCGACATAGTTGACACCAACTAACAAGCAAACATAGGAGTCGTTCGGATAAAATGAAACTCTACCGGTTCAAATCCACGAGGGAAAGGGAGGTCTCATCAACTACAAATTCCACATCTCCATTTGGCCACACCTTAATCCATTGCTTATCCATAAGGAGATCGAAATGAACTTGTTTAATCATTTTTGTTCTTTGACTTTTTCTTCACAAGTGAAGAATTTAACAATGAACTTTCAATTTCAAATTCTTGTTTAGTCACATCCTTTAACAGAGCTCCGAAATAATATATGCAATTCATCTACTTGTTCAATCACCTTCGGATTGTTTTAATTATTTTTTTTTGTTGATTACTGAATTTACTGCAGAGTTTAGGTTCATATTTAAAGCATTATTTCTAAAGAGTAATCCATCCGTTAAGCATTATTCTTTTTTATTTATAAAGAGAAAAATAAATAAATAAATGGTCCATGATACATGGTCCCTCAGATTCATTATTCTTCTGCTTTCTATACAAATTTTTTTTCAAAGGGATGAAAAATAAAGATCTGCATCACAATGCACTTTTCTTTATTACAAGATGACAACATCGAACAATGTCTGAAAGAAGAGAGGACATGCCAACTTTTCAAGCTGGAATTTTTTTTCACCAATTTGACTACTGTCAATCCCTGAGATCAGTGCATTTTCTTTTGGTCGTTTCTTCATCTTTACATCCATATCACTTTATTCTTCATCTCAACCCCCTTCATCCACTTCCTTTTTCTTGATTCTTCTACTAATCTTTAATTTATTTATTTTTGACAAAAATTAAAAAGGCATCTCAAATTATGCAAATCATTAAAAAGAATACTCCTTTTACAAACAAAAAAAAAGTCAAAAAAAATATTCTATCAAATATTTTATATCCAAAATATCTTTGTTTTCAATATTATTATAACAACTATAACCAATTATTATAATATATAGAGTAACAACTACATTGTTGTTTCTTACTTTAACGTTATTGTAGCAACTATAACTAGTTACTACTATATATAGCATTCGGCAAAAGATAAATCTGTCACATTGACGGTTTCCCACGACTGTCTCATACCATTGAGAAGGAGTAAATCAGAAAATCAAAGTAAGCTCTCACGTGGGAAAATATATCCACGACTTTTGTCAAGATTTGACCATTACTTGAATTCGGAAAATCTTTTATATGGTGACCAACTTGACCATGCCCTAGGGCTACTACAATATATAACAGCTACTATATAGCTATTATAATGTATAACAGTTAATACCATACTATTGTAGTATTATAGCAGCTACTTAATAGTTTATATAACTGTGAGCAGCTACTTAAATAATTGCTACAATTATTTTAAAATGATTCTGACCAATTTAAAATAATTTTAATGAAATTTAAATAATTTTAACTAAGTTGATAAAGAGTATTTTGATATAATAATTTTTGAATTTTAACATTAAGGTTAAGGATTTTAGGATTTAATGTTCATTTTAATGAAGTTAAGTAATTTTGATTGAGTTGGTAAAGAGTATTTTGATATAATAGTGTTTTGTGTATAAATTTTTTGATAAAAAAGAAATAGTCAAATTTTCACGTTGTAGCAGCTATCAAATAACTTTTATATAATATAATAGCTACAACAATGCTGGAATAAAGAGTATTTTGCGTATAAAACATTTTATGGAATATCTTTTTGATTTTTTTTTGAAAAAAAATGTTTTTAATAATTTATATAATTTGAGATACCCTTATAATTTTGAACAAAAATCAAAAGGGCGTCCATCATTTACCAAATTGTCATATGAGCATCCCTTTTTCAATTAACGTCAAATGTGCGCTTATTTAAAGTGAACTTTCCTAAATGCCCTTAATGTTTGTCTAGTTTAAGAAATACGTATTTCTGAATCAGACATAGTGTTTAAGGTTTGAACCACAACCGACCGACTGACTTACCTAGTTTTGAGGTTTAGTACACTAAAATAAATTGACAGTTAACTAATATACTGTCATCCTCCTAGAATTTCAACCTAAAAACTTCCACCCTTCTTCGATTTAGTGTTTAACTTTTCCTCGCAATGTAGGATTTGTTTTTTCTTCTTTTTTTGTACATATAACTAAAAAAACTACATGTTTTCCTATTTTGTCAAGTAACTAAATCCATTTTCGCAAGTTTTTTATGATTTATTTTATAACAACTTTTCTTGTTCTCATTATCTTGTTTCAAATATAGGTTTTTTTGTTATAAACTCTAATCAATTTCAAAGACTAGTTGTGTTTCATTGTTACTGTATTCTTAGATGAGTTAAATTCTTATCATATTTTTGTGATGTTGTTTCCAGACGAGTATATATAACATTATCTAATCATGATCGATCATATAGAAGCTAGTAGGTAGCTGTTATAACGAATAACAATTGATTGCTAGCTTCTACAATAGGTCATTATCTCATTTTCAGTTTGCTTTTTTGAAAGTGATGATCTGATTAAAATAATATTTCAATAAACAAATCAAACTAAGGGGACTACATGATACCCACTATATTTCAAATAAACATTATCTGATCATGATCGGACGTGTAGAAGCTAGCAGGTAGCTGCTACAAAATATAATTACTGATTGCTAGCTTCTACAACAGTGTCATTATCTCATTTTGATTTAGCTTATTTGAGAGTAATAACTTATTTAAAACAATATTTCAATGAGCAAAACAAATGAAGGGGACTCCATGACACCCACTATATTTCAAATGAATATTATCTGATCATGATCAATAGTGTAGAAGCTAGTTGCTAGCTTCTATGATAGGATCATTATCTCATTTTGATTGTGTTTATTGGAGAGTGATAAACTGTTAAAATAATATTTTAATGAGTAAAATAAATTAAGGAGACTCCATGACATTTAATATATTTTAAATGAATATTATCTGATCATAATTGATCGTGTAGAAGCTAGTAAGTAGCTACTACAACATAATCATTATCTTATGTTAATTTTATTTATTGAAGAGTGATAGTTTAGTTAAAATAATATTTCAATGAACAAAATAAACTAAAGGAACTCCATGACACTCACTACATTTTAAATAAACATTATCTAATCACGATTGACCATATAGAAACTAGCAGGTAGCTGCCATAAGGTGTAACAGCTGGTTGCTAGCTTCTACAACAATGTCATTATCTCATTTTGATTTTGCTTCTTTGAGAGTAATAATTTAGTTAAAATAATATTTCAATGAGCAAAATAAACGAAGGGGATTCTATGACACACATTATATTTCAAATGAATATTATCTGAACACGATTAGTAATGTAAAAACTAATAAGTAATTGTTATAACGTGAATCTGCTAGTTGCTAACTTATACACTAAGATCATTATCTCATTTTTTGTTTATCGGAGAGTGATAAATTGTTAAAACAATATTTTAATAAGCAAAACAAATTAAGGAGACTCTATAACATTCATTATATTTCAAATGAACATTATCTAATCATAATTAGCTGTGTAGAAGTTAACAAATAGCTACTACAATATGTAGCAGCTAGTTGCTAGCTTGGATCATTATTTCATGTTAATTTTATTTATTGGAGAATGATAATTTAATTAAAATAATATTTTAATGAATAAAATAAATTAATTAGAAGACTTTATGATAGATTTTATATTTTAAATAAATATTATTTGATGATGATTGACCGTATAAAAACTAACAAGTAGCTTGACATGTAACAGTTGACAGATTCAAAAATTAAGCCAAATTCAGAAATATAAATTTCTTGAACTAGACAAATATTAAGGACATTTCAGATAGTTCACTTAAAATGGAGTGCTCATTTGATGGACGCTCTTTTCATTTGTGTCCTATAAGTTTTGCCTAGTTTCTTTCCATTCCAATTCCATCTCTTCTGCTAATCTTTACTTTTCCCACCAACTTACCCTCTCTCTTTTTTTTTCTTC
This sequence comes from Hedychium gardnerianum, assembly GCA_038050645.1. Taxonomy (NCBI): domain Eukaryota; kingdom Viridiplantae; phylum Streptophyta; class Magnoliopsida; order Zingiberales; family Zingiberaceae; genus Hedychium; species Hedychium gardnerianum. The sequence continues at coordinate 5,645,899 of JBBUKS010000095.1, read as the reverse complement.
TTCCGAATGCAAAATTATTAATAGAGATGCAAAAGTACCAGCAGCATTAAATCACCAATCACATAAGAAGATGCCACAGCTGGTTGGTGCAAAATAGCAGTGTCCATTCAATGAAACTCACTAGCCCTTTTTCTGAATTTAATTTACACATTAATGCCACTGATAAAGAGCATGTGGTTTTGTGTGTGGAGAGAAAGAGAGAGATTAGGATAGAGAAGCATGTGATGAAGAATTAATTTGAGTTCATGCTGGAGGAGGAAAAGTGGAGGTTGAGGCAGTTTTAAATTTAAAGAGACATTGATGTCACACAACACAGGCTATTGCCTGTTTATTTCTTAGCCAAATACTTATCATCTGGCAGAAATAAGAAAGGAACAACCTTGCTACTCCCTCCTTATCCCTCTGTAAGCACCCCTCCATGTCTCTCCACACATCCCAATAAACATAATAAGCCATCACATCTTCTTCCATCATCACCACAAAAAACAAAAACAAAAAAAAAAACTCCACTAGTTTTCTCAGCACTCATTTTCTCTCACAGTTATCTCAGCAAGTCAATCATTGGTGGATTTGCTTATAAGCTTCTACACTAGGTTTAACAGTTGTTTTAACTGCTACAACTGATAAGTAACTTTCAGTCTAATAGCCACTTTAAAATCATCAGTTGAATCCTAAGTGATGAAATTTTGAAGTTTAATCTTGTTTATTGGCTCTCTCACTTAAATTTATTTATTTCTTAATCAGCACTCGATGAGTTTATACTTTAATCTTATTGCATTTATATGGGAAAATATATCAAAAATTAGGCGAAATACATCTTTTTTAACTCTAACTCATTACCTATAATTATCTCTACAAGATTTCCTAATTCTCTGTTTCTATGTTGATAAAACTGTTATTAAGTGCCTAAAAAACATCATAGAAGATCTTCTTTGATGGAAAAATTTTGTGCGAATGGTTGTTAAACTATCACTAGTATGCTTGCGTCATGCTCTATTGAATTTTATGATTCTAGTCAACTGATTATTGTTTTGGTAGGTTGGTGCATGAAAGTGACAACAATTCAAATTTTCAAAATTTATAGATTTTTTTAAAAAAAAATTGACAATACATATGTATCATAGAAATTTAACAATAGAAAACATTTCTTTAAAGAAAATCATATTTTGTCAATCGATATAAAATTTTCAAAATATACTACTCATTTAAAAGTTCCAATTTTGTAATTTAAAATTTTTCATCAATAGAAGAAACAAGCAATGTGAAAAATAATATGATTAAATAAATTATTTTTATGTTTAAAATTTTTAATCATCATCTATGAGTCAAATGTATACTTGTCAATGTATTTATGATTTGCTAAAAAGTTAAATATGCATCCTGATTATATTGGCTCAACTTTGATACATTATAATAAACATTGTGAACCAAGATTCATCTCATTTGAGTTTCTAGATTTCTCAATAAAAAATAAGGTCCCCTTAGATTTTTTTTTTAACGTACAATGTAAAATATGAACACGCAAACTAAAAATTATGTGTCCACTACCATATAAAAAATATTAATCAAATTTTCCTTATGATCGGTTTTTTCGAAAAGGTCTCGAGATTAAGGTAAAAAAAAAGAAGTTATTTACATATTTAAACGATAGGATCCAATGTGATAGTCGATTGATAAAATTTAATAATTGATTGATAGACGTAAATCAATCCGAGCAATAACTTTTAAAAAAAGAGTTTCGAGAGAAATCAAATATGTCAATTTTTGAAAGGTCGGAGACGAAATATTAATACATTTTCTATCATCAAAAGACAATCCAAAATGATAACGAAGAATCCAAAATAAAATTTTCTCTTTAAAGTTTTACTTTGATTTTATTTATATCTTTATATTTGGTTGTATTACTTTTATTGTTGCAAGAAATAATTTGTAAGAGATTTTTCTATTTCTGGAGGGTACCCTCCGAGAAGGACAAAGTTAGTCTTGATAGTCTGATAAAACTAGATCTTGAATGTAATCATCTTGAGACGGTGAACCAAATAAAAATCAATTTATCTTTATGTGTTTTCTTTTGTTTTGTATTATTTTATTTTCATTGTGTACTAATGAATTGTAGATGAGCACGTGAAATCAAATCAAAATTATTCACCTCGTTAGTTTGCATGAGTCCTAACAATGTAGATCCGATCATGATTTAGAATTATCAATTCAATGGTTCAAAAAAATCTTATAATGCGATTACAGTTGATTCACAATTTAGTTCAGATTATTATTTATATATATATATATTTTAAAATATTTAAAATCTTCTGTTTTCTTTGAAAATAATATATATATATATATATATTTTATATTTTACATCCAATCATTAATGTTGAGCTTTTTAGAAAATCAAGTTAAAATAGATGGAAAAAAAATATTATACTAAACTCTGAATCCTCTTAATTTTTTTATATCAATAATTTTTTTATCTAATATTAATATTATTATATTTTATGAAATATATATATTACATACGTTATATTTTTTGATTAAATTTATATATTTAATGATGTTTTTTATTTTATATATATATATATATATAAGATTTAGGATGTACAATTATGATGGCAAAAAGGTGAAACGCTCATCCTCAGTATTTCTGTCAGTCCGTCCGAAGACCAACACGAAGGAGATAAATCACGAGGACTAATCTAATTATAGGATATACAATTATGCACCTTACGGTTCATAACTGTCTGCATCATAAGATGCGAAGCTTTTTTTTCATTATTATTTATTTTTTTTTAGGTCGGAGTTAAATATTTTAAGATTTTATTTTTAGAACTAAAAAAATTCAAAAGGAATTTTTTTTTTTAGGTGAACATAATGTACGATATAAAGTAAGTAACGTATAAAAATCCATATATATTTTGTTAACGAATTTAGTTGACAAATTAACTTTAATTGAAAGATATAATAGTCTCGTATTAAAAAATTCAAGAAAAATAAATAAATTAGTTTATATTGAACTATATCATTAATATTATTAAATAAAAAAATAAATTTATTTAAATAAATACAATTGAACCGTCATTCGAACCAAGAACACCAATTCATTTGAAGCCCAATCTTTAACCCGTCCGTCTAGAGATGGATTAATTATGAGTCGGATCTATTGAATCAAATTAACGAATAATCAGCCCATTGATTCAGTTCACATTCCAAACTAAGTCTCAGCCCGTTGGAGTCAACCTATTGAATCAAATTAATGAGTAATCGACCATTGATTCAGTTCACGTTTCGGACCAAGTCCCAGTCCGTGAGCAGGTCTAGATGAGTTAAGTTCTTTTTAATATTTTTTTTAAAAAAAAGGTTTTTCCCAGCGTAAGCCGAAGCCCATTCGACGAGCCCACGTGTATATGAAAAAGGCTTATCGGAGCTCCGCTCTCGATCCGTTCGAAAACCGTATCACTGTTTCTCTCCCGACCAGCTTTATTTTCGCCCTTCGCCTGCCGACTCGGTATCTCGTCTCTTCCCATGACGGATTCCGAAGTGCAGGCGGCTGTCGATCAGATCGCCGCAGAATGAGAAATTAAGGCTTTTGCAGGAGTGGAAGTCGATGGATCCAACGTCACAGCCGACGATACCATAACGGTCGGCGAACACCACAAGCTAAAACTTGAGGGTCTGGAGCCTGACGTGGATGAAGAGGCGCCATTCAAGAAGCAAGAGGTCACAACTGACATCCCATCTTCACCCTAGCCGCCAAAGGTCACGGATCGGGTGAAGGAGATGTCCCCGAAGGTGCCTCGGTGACTACTTAATGGTTCTTGTTTTCGTGTTCATCTCATTTACACGCTAATTGTGCAATATATGACGTAATAACGGGCCATACAGAAAATGACAATGAAAAACTAGAGTTGTCTGAGCCTGCTGAAGTGAATTCTGGTGACCAGGTTCATGCAGAAATCAGTAGTTCGTCTATGATTTTTTATATGTATTTTGATTTTCCTATTTTTTTTCTTTTGGTAGTTCTTCATTGACTTATATGGTTGGCACCTGGTGACACTTGCTAACTGATGCAGTTGCTTCTGACACTAGCAAAGGGTTACAAGAATTGAAAACTTAAATCTGTAGAAAATGGTAAGGATACGCCTGAAGAAAATGCTGAGGCCATTGCTTCACCTTCGGTAGATTCGGCTGCATCATCTCGTAAAATGCAAGTACCTAACAGTCAGGTACTGATTTCCTAGTATTTTTTTGCTATCCTCTAACTATGAAATGTTTTTTTTTCACAGTTAAAGTTCTATATCTATATATTTTCACAATATATGTCTCTTACTTTATTGTTGTGTGTTTGAGTTTGTGCAAGAGTATTTTTTGCCTGTTATGTCAACGTACACAACTTCGTCTCTTGTCTTAGAAAGAATTTCTCTTGTCCACACTCAGGAGTATAGTCAAGGATTCAAAACTACCCGAGGCTGACTTGAAAATTTAATATAATAAAATTCTAAACTAAAAATCAAAACTTGAAAATTCATAACATCATCGCCCAATATTATTGCAACTCAAATAATCACAACAAAATATTCGAAATAATTTTAAAGATGTCAAATTTTACCTAAAAGTCGCACAATTTCAAAACGGACAACAATAAACCAACCAATAAACAATATTAACGCGATATATGAGTCGAAAATCGAACTAAATCAAATGGGTAAAATTCTCACTCGAGGTAGCCCACAAATCAACCATATACAATGAACTGTAATTAATCCAAATTAACTAATTATTTTTCAATAACAATAAATAATTATTTATCAATTCTTATCCCAAATTGATTGTTGTACCTACGACAATCTCTTTGAATGAGAATATCGGAAGATTCAAAAATAAGGAAAACTATGATTCCCCTTGGTCTGGGCAATATGAGAGTTGTCGGCTCTCGCCTTTCGCACTCTGACAGTGGGTGACAGAAGATGGCGGAATTAGCGATGCTTGCTACGAGGAACAAAAACAAGCAACAATATTTATTGTTGTTTGTTGGAACAAGAAAGAAGAAATATGACAAAAAGCTACTAAGATAGAAAAAGGAAGAAGAACCTTTCTCCTCTTTGCCGATGGCCTCAACTAGCTTTGGCGGGCTCTGACAACGACCCTGACTAGCTCTGGCGGTTGCTGTTGGGGTTTGTTGTTGGCTAAAAAAGAAGATTGTAACTAGGGCGGCTACTGTTGAGAAGAGGAGAGGGAAAGGATGTAGTTTAGTGGCTGGAAGAGAAAGAGCGAGGGGAGAAGAAGAAGAGAAGGGCGGTGTGTCGGGTGAAGCTACTGGCCGTTGGAAGATGGCGGTATGTAGTGGTGGGAGCTAGGTACGTGGAGAAAAAAAGAGAAGAAAGAGAAGGTTTTCTTAAAAATACCCAAATTCGTTTTAAATCGATTGAATCAGTTTAACTTATCATTTAGTTCTGTAATAACTTGAATAAATCAAATTTAAATCTATCCCAGTTTGAACCAACATACTCCTTATCTCCGCGGCTACACGTTAGATTTAATTCAAACCCAATCCAATTTAAATTCAATGCCCTCATTTCGTGTTCAATAATTCGATACATCTATATTTTATTTTATTTATTTATTTTTCATTCAGGATTTTAATATTTTATTTCACCACTTAATCGTTTTGATGGGGCTGAAATATTAAAAAAAAACTAATAATTTATTTTGAAAAAGTAGGTGGGGCTGGAGCCCACCCTAGCCCAAGGGTGGCTCTCCCCCCCTGTCCGCACTAATGTAATGACCTAGCCTTTTCATTCCATGTATGAGCTAGATGGATGGTTAGTTAGGTTTCCTTTCCGTGTATCTTGCAATATTCTTTGATATGGTGAGATGGTTGATCTTTGTGTTGTGACCACACAATAAAAATGTTACTTGTAAAAGGCAAGTTAAATGAACAAGAATAGATCGAAGGATAAACTAGAAGGAACAACATTGAGGCAATCAAAGGACATCCACCATAGCAATGGAACATGTTGCCATCTTAAACAATCTAATGATTAATTCATCTACCTCTAATATTTCAATAATAAATCAAGAAGAGGAGAATAACATATTAACTTCATCCATAGTATTATAATTATGATGGTTGAAATGGAAGAGAGCGTCATGTGTTCTTTGTGATCATAAGACACCTCTAAAACTTAAATTTTTTTTCTACAAAATGGTGCCTAGACCTACAATGTTATATGGAGCCGAAAGTTGAGTATGACTTGAGTACACGAGTAGAAGATGAGAGTCATAGAGATGAGAATGTTAAGATAGATGTGTAGATATACGAGTATGAACAAGATAAGAAATGAGAACATTAGAGAGAAAGTCAGACATGTTTAAGATGATACAAACATGTACTTAAACCATGTTTAAAATCTCGATTCATAATGGAGTTTCGGTCTATGACTAGAACGATATAGTTTCAATACCATATTGTGTCGTACCGATATGATTTCGATATTTTTAAAATATAAAATATAAAATATATTAACTAAAAACAAAAAATTAAAAAAAAAATAAAGAAAAAAAATTGGAATTGCGATGTCCCCATATGGTAAATAAATAAAAATTATTATTATATATTTTCAGAATTAAAATAAATATATATATAAATAGACACACACATATATATACATATATATTAAGTTAATGGGATAATTCTATTAGGGTATAATTAAGTCTATTTAGATTATCCCTATTATAGCTAGGAATTAATTGAAATTATTAACCTAACTTTAATTAAAACCTAACTTTCCTGCCTCGCACTCATGCGCCGGTGCGTTTGACCGCCGATGCGACCTCGGGGCTCTCACAACGCCTCCACGGCGGCCACAAGGACTTGCATGGGGCGTGTCGGTGTTGGCGCCGTGCCGGTCGGCGGGCGAAATGAAATGTTTTGCCCATACTGCCCGGTACGGCACGAGATTTTAAACCATGACTTAGACGACCAATAATGCTCCGGTTAGGCAATTTGAAATTATGACAAATATGCACGTTAAACGAGGAAGATGAATACCAAAGAAGATTTGGTTAGCAACGATAAATCATGCTAAAATTTATTTAAATATAGTTGATGATATAGTAAGGATAGAGTCTAATGACATAGGAGAATCCATATAGCTGACCTCACTTAATGGGATAAGGCTTGGTTGTTGTTTGTATTCAATATGAACTTGTGAAAATATATTTTCTTTGTATAACACTTGTCTGTCAAACTGAATGCATGCACTGTAGACATAATGGGAAGTAATGAAACTGTTTGTTGTTTTCTATTTGTAATCAGCCGTCGAATTCTTTTTTGATCATGCATACCATCTTAAAACTTATAACATGTATCTTTATTATTGATAGGAATCTGACATGGACTGGCATGCGTGTCATCTGCTTTTGATTTATCTTTGCAAAATATTTCTAGTGGATAAGTTAAATATATTACATAACATGCAGGCTTGTCAAATTGGCAGACTAGTGGTTTGCAAAGCAATTGATGTTCTGTTATTCCACACTAATATACTATAACAATCATCGTCATCAAGTCGGAAGTTTTAGCATGGAAAAAGAAATGAGTTTCCTTCATTTAAGGATTGGAGATTTTAACAGTCACAAATTCTAAGTTGATGAAATGTTTGGTGTTCTTATTTGGAAAACCAGTGAGACAATAAGATACCTGCAGTACAACTCAGGCACTAAAATTAAAATAACAACAGATGCTGAAGCTGATCTAGATTCTAATAGTTAGTCAGTCGAACTAATAGGGTCCATGGACAGCATTAACAAGGTGGAGAAACTCATAAAGGATGTCATTGCTGAGGTTTGTTGGGTGTTTATCTACAAATCCATTTTTCTTGTTATCATGATAAGTTTTGTTGCATTTCTAACTCTTGCGTTACTTACGAATTGCTTGTAACACCTTTTTTCTTCTTAAGCTGATGCTAGTGGTTCACCATCCGTTGTGGCTAGAGGTTTTGGTACTTTACAATCCGATGGAGCACAATTTGAAATTAAAGTGCCAAATGAGAAGGTATGTGTAATCTATAAGCATTTTTTTTCTTGGTTACTTTTTTTTTTGATCAGTTTGTGTTTTCCACTGTGTAGGTCGGTATAATCATAGGCAAGGGTGGTGGGACTATTAAAAATCTACAAACTAGATCTGGTGCTCGCATACAAGTTGTGATATTAAAATAAATCACTTGTCTTTAATTTAATACTGGTGCTTGTTAACACACTGACAATTACTTGTTTGTTTTTTTTCAACCTATTACTTCTTATAGTTAATACCACAACTCCCTGAAGGTGATGCATCAAAGGAAAGAACTGTTCATGTAACTGGTGACCGAAGACAAATTGAATTTGTCAAAGAAATGATCAAGGAAGTAATGAATCAGGTCTGCTGTGCAGTATTCTCTCCTTTTACTGTTGATTTGCTAGACTATTATACATTTAGTTATATTGCACCTCTATTTTGTGAGCTTCCTCTCTGAGTCAGAGATTGGTGATCATGGTTGTTTATTTTCAACGTTATTTCCTATGTCCCAAAATATTTTTCCATTGACTTCAACTAGAATAATTGTTAAGACTTTAAAAACTCTGACTTGCTGGAATATACTATTAAGGAATTAGTAGTTCAGCACTGTAATTCAGTTAAACATAATGGCCACTCAGTGCTTTAGGGAAATGTCTTAATCTTGCAAGTTGCCTAAATAGCCATTCAGTGTTTTTAGGGAAATGTCTTAATCTTGCTAGACATCCAGGTCTACTGAATTAAAACTCAAGACTCTTTTACCCTCATGGTTTTTATGAATATTAGGCCTGAGATTTATGCAGGGCCTTTTCCTTGTAGCCTAACAATATTATCTTTCCCCTGGTCATTGCCTTTTGTAAGTGAAAAAAGCTGTTTTATGTGAATATCTCTACCTATTTAGGATGATTACCCTATTCAAGGAGATTGGAAGTATAATTGAAAAATTCGAGAAATCAGAGTTCTTTGTTGAAAAGGTCTTAATAATTGCACGACCAATGCAAAGTCTGTTTGCTGCCAATTGCGGTAGTTTAATTGTGCTGAAGATGCCTATATGGATTTGGTTTGCATTCATAATGCAGATTCCATTGTGCTTTTTAATTGGGGTGTGCATCACTCTCTTGGTGTAGAGAAAAACATCCATTTTTCACTGTCATCCATCGAAGAGGGATAAATGACTTTCATCTTTGCCATTGAAGAAGTTTTATGGTTGGTAAAATTGCTTGGACTTGAGATCAGGGATTAAGGTGATTGACATCATGCTTCGACACCAACACCGGGCGGAGAACCTTCCTCTCGCTAAAACTCTAACAATCCCAAACAACCTAGCCACGAGCTCTTGGTGAGGTTACGAGGGACTTGCTTGGCCGCAAGGCCTCTCACAGCAGCTTTGTGGTGGCGTCGCGGCAGCCTCGTTTGGCCGTTAGGCCTTCGCGAGGTTGTGGCGACCTCGCTTGGCCATGAGGCATCTGTGAGCTTGTGGCGGCTCGCTTGGAGAACCTACAGCCAGACATGGCCACTGCAATCGATTATGCCTCGGGCTTTTTTATTTCTTTTCTTTCTTCCCTTTTCCTTAGTTTCCATCTTTTTCTTTTTAAATGAGAATTATTTTCAACCATTGATTCTTTTTCCTCCTTCACGAGGATGAATATAGAGCATAAGGGAGAAAAAAAACCTTGTTTGCATTTGGAGTAGATGATTGCTAGGAGAGATATGAAAAAGATAATTAAATATAATATAACTCTTAACCATATAAAATATGTCACTATTCTAATTAAATACGATTGAACCAAATTATTTTTTGAATAAATTTGGTTCAATTTGAAACTAACTAAAATAAATTCAAATTAAATCTAGTTTAAATCTACTTGACCTTAATCTGGAAAACCACTCTTAACCCTAAGTTAACTTTTATTAAATCCAAATTTTAAAACAATAGTTTCATTTAAATTAATTAATTATTTAAAAATTAAAAAAAAAATTAAATGAATTTTTTAAAATGAGATATAATTTAGTATCTAAAAGGTTTTTATATGTTCTAACTTTTGTGATGTTAATAGAGATAGAGAGAAATATTTTTAGCATGCGATACAAAAACTAAAGTAGATCGTGCCGCTTCTCCTCCTTTGTGCTCTCTCAACTTTAGTTCGAATGCCAATAAACAACTAGCATTTGACAAAATGATTTATTTAAATAAAATTTTATTTAATTAAATAAAAAATATTTATTTATACTATTTATAATTTTATTTTATTAAAATATCGTTTAAAATATTACACTTATTTTGATATTTGTAATGTCATGTTATGTATTTTACTAAACTTATTATATTTATTTGTATAAATTTTAATTTAAACTACTATTATATCATTTTAAAAAAAGAGAAATATATTTATTCTTTTTTTATTTAAAGTATTAAATGTGTTTATAAACACTTATTCTACCATTCATCCAAGAATTATAATATAATACTATATAATATTATATAATATAATACAATATGTCGATATATTAAAGCCATTAACCTCTTATCCTTTTACTATATAATAGAAAGTTTCGATAATATTTTTACATATTCTCAAAATACAGAAATTACATTAATATATGAATAATTTGAAGTTTTCAAGCAAATGTAACATAATCAATGCCTAAAATCATCAATATATATCTGTAGATGTTGAAATTGAAGATCAATCTTCATCAACATTATAAATGCAAGTTTTAGGACTTGATGTCTCTACAATAAAATTAGAATTAAGACTATTTAATTATGTGCAACAATAATAAAAATATAAATTTTAAAATTCTACATTATCAAATAGTTATTGCAAAAGATTCAATAAGTATTAAACATCTCACGAGATAATATCAAAATTTAATCTCAGCATTTAATATCTCAAATATAACTTAGTAAGCATATATAACAATTAAATATTAATAAAAATATTTTTTAATTAGTATATTTTATATTTAGTGAAGTATCAAGATCATATCAGCACAACATGATATGATACCAAAATTATATTCATAAACTGAAACTTCGACACAACTTAAATTTTAAACTTTGCTTGAGATCAAGTTTATATTGTAAAAGCATCATGATAATGCTGGTGTTATTTAGTACCATTGGTGCTCCTAATTTGAATGTTCAACACCACTCTAGTGCAGGATTGAAATGATCAGCATCATTGTCGAGCTAGGTTGGAGAAATCAGGTTTGAAAGTTCAACATTGTTGCAGTGCTGGGTTTGGAATAATCTGCATCAGTGTTGCTGGGTTAGAAAAGTAGAACGACTGTGGTGTTGGGTTTAAAAGTTCAGCACTACTGTGGTGCTGGGTTAAAAAGTACAGCACCACTGTGGTGTGCTAGGTTGGAAGATCAACATTACTGGGTTGCTGGGTTGGAGAAATCATAACGACTGTAGTGTTGGGTTTGAAAGTTCAGCACTACTGTGGTATTGGGTTGGAATGATCAGCACTGTGTTGCTGTGTTGAAGAAACCAACACTTCTATGGTGCTGACCGTGTGTTGTTGGTTTGAAATAAAGCAGAATCATAGTGTTTCTGTGTTGAAGAAACTAGCACCATTCATAAATTAAATTTAATTTTGGTTACATTCATGCAGATGTCTCATCATACTTCAACAAAGCTACTGGTGGTCTCCTGATGAGATTATAAAGCCTGTAACTCAAGATATAGCCTTCCCTTTACATAAGATTACGTAAACCAATAAAAATAACAATAATACAAAAAATTACATTAATAATGTCATAATATTCCATTGTTAAAAAATAAACCCAAACAATGCATCAATTCAATAATCTATCAGTCATTCATATCACAGTTGTATCATTTACAACGTGCAGTATGATCAACATTTAATCAGTCACACAAATTTATGTTTACAATATCAACCCTAGTCTTCTTGACTTTATGTTGGATCAAAATATTTATACAATAAATTTTTATCACAACACCTACTTAGTTTTGTACAACAAGCAAACATAATTTGTAGATGATCATTGAATAATGTCTACAATATACATTTAATGCAACAAACTTAATAACCATTGACAATTGCACAATATTAACTAGTTCCACAATCAAAACAAAATGACCACTGAGCCAAATTTCATCAATTTCATATCTATACTATCAAATATTTTTTTGTAATACAATTGCATCAATACTTTATAATACATCTTAATTTTTAACAGATATACAAGAACACTAATTGTGTAACATCACCAGGATAATACAATTGCGTCAATACTTTATAATATAATTCCCAACTGGAATGATCTTGCTATTACCATAAACAATACACCAGGATACTTGCCACTAAAATGTGTAACATCAATTCCAATAAGTTTGTATAGATACGACCTAAATACTCTTCCATAGGCACCAAAAGCTCAAAAACAACATTGAAACTGATGATCACCATTTCTTTGCAATGCAATATAAGTATGGATCCCTAATTCTTAACTCACACCAATACATTAGAAGATCACTATAAGCTTGATCAAAATCACCAACAACTTTTTCTAATGCTTTCTCCTGGGCTGAGTATGCTTTCTTATATGATATGTGCACCTCAAATCTAGATTGCATTTTTCTTGAATCATCCTTAGTTTGTAATTATCAGAAGAAACGAACTGCCCTTGAATTTGAGAAGCTACAAATGTATATGTGCAAGCATGATGATTAGGTGTTTCCTTGATGGTGTCGCATTGGTGTTTCTATACATATTTTATAATTGTGAACTCCACATCTACCCTTGCAACTACTCTCCATGTACATGGTTGATTGAAGCAAATAATTTTTATTTTATTGAGCCGGGTGTCTACTGGATTGTATCTGAAGTTTTTGACCATAACATGCCCTTACTAGCGACAACCATTTAAATTGATAACAATGGTGATCCTTCTAGTGACAATTCAAATAATTTTATAGCTTGCAACAGTTTCCATGAATGTGTGCCTGCCTTGTGTTGAGAGGAATTATTTATCTCAATTCATATTTTGCCTCTATCAAAACTTAATCAGATTTATTTTAGCTTCGATCTACAATTTTTGATCTAAAATGGAGATTTATTGTTTCTATTTTATAGATTGATTCAATTTTTATCTGAGAATTAACAGAAATCACCACTAACTAGTTAGATTCTTTATTTTAGTTGCAGTATGAATTGCCTGAGCTACATCTGTGTTTTAATTTTGAGGTTAACTCTAAACTATCCACAAATAAACATTTTAGAATGCTTGCTGCTTTAACCATCTGAGATGCTTGTATATTATTTGATTCTATGCATTTTATAAGCCCGAAATTTTCTACCATCTTCAGTATCCTGGATGATGTTCGTTGTATACAAAGGTTGTTCAAACTTGTTAGAGAATTTTACTTTGGCCATATGCCTGCACCTTATTGCATTCTCTTGTCTTATATTGATAGGCAAATACTGCTTATTGAGATTACGCCCTTTTTTTTTGTTAAATTTTATCGTAACTGAGCATGATGTCTGCAGGTGCCTAGGCCATCACCTCTATCAGGTTACAACCACCACAATTACCATCCTCGTGGGTCAGATGCTCAGCCCCATTGGGGAGCTCGAGCTATGTTTACCAGCAATGAGGAACATACCCACCACTGCAGTCAACTCAGTATCCTCTTATGGTCACTACTTGCAGCAGTTTGCTCCATGTGGTGGCTTGAGCAATGCTGGTTGGGACCAGAGATCATCAGCCACTGTCCATAATGCTCCAACTGGTGGTTATGATTACTATGGTCACGGTGGCTCGCCAACTGAAACACAAACATCCATCTCCCCAATCCAATGTCCGGACCATCTCTGCCTTTGAGCTATGGGCAGCCTTAACCTTCACTTAATGGACATTCTGGCCCTTATGGGCAACCTGCTCCCACACAACAGAACCATGGCCAAGGATATAATGACCCCAGATACGATACGCAAATAACAGGTCAGCAGTTTTATAACCAGCATACTATAGGACTGCAACCAAATGTCCATGGCCAAGCAACTGCTGGGGGCCAAGCTGCTGCTCTCGGCTATCTGCAAGTGGGACAAGCCAGCTTCAGTCATATAGTTATGGACAGTACCCCACACCCCAACAAGTTTTCAGTGTCCCTGTCTCTGGCAATACTAATAATGGGTATCATGGTGGTGCTGCAGAACCAGCTTATGGCAACAATGTCCCAGCTTCAGGATATCGGCCAGCCAGGTTATGCCCAGCAGCCATAAAATCCATCTGGTTATTATGATCCATGTCTGCGCCACCGTATGGATACGGTGCTCATCCTGGTAGTGCACCAGGCTACACTAAAAAAAACGTCTCTCTAATCTGGATATGGTGGTTAGTACTATTCTACTGCTCAATATGTTCATCACTGATGAAATTATATAAAGCACTGCTAAAGCTTTACACACTTTTATGTATGGAAACTATCTCCTTGGACATGCTGCCCATCTTTTTAACCATGGATGCTGAACTTTCTTATGTAAGCATTTCTTCAAGGGCAGATGGAGTAGGGTTTAAGGTTTTCTGCTGCCAGCAAACAGAGGTCTGTTGCACTGAAGGTGCTAAGCTTGCACATTGTTTAAAGAAAAAAAATAAATAAATCAGATAATAGTCAAATTTGGGGTAACCGATTTAGTTTCATTGAAAATTTTTCATCGATCGTTAGGATAAATCGAAAAACGCTCTGGTAGATGATTCAGAAGCTCAACATCTCTTGATTTTGCGTTTCATTTAGAGGAATTTTTTTTGTAAATGTATTATAGTTGAAAATTGAATTATAAATATCTAAGAGATAATTTAGATATCCAATCGCTACATCATAACTTCAGGAACTTGCACATTGCTTAAAGAGCTCGACCAACAGGGAGCCTATCATTACAATCCACAAAAAATGGTTTCAGCAATTCATTAGATTATCAGCTATCTATAACTAAGCAATCTTCAAAATAAGCTTCTATTTTAAAATATTATTTTAATTTATTTAGTACTTTTAGTTAAAATTGTTGAGTTCATATAGCGACTAAGTTTGATCCAAATTGATAAGTGAATTAAAATATTCAAAATACAAAGATATGGCTTAAGATTTAGTTTGAAGTTTTATTTGATCTATCAAAAACAAAAACAAAAACAAAAACTAAAATCACTGCTGAAGTTACACGTGTTTTAACCGAGAAACGGAGAACTAGTATGGAATGCCTGGTAAAAAGAAAAGCTGGACTCTAGAGGTTCCCTTTGGCAAACCTGTCGCTACATAACAAACTTTTATTATTATTATTATTATTATTATTTTTTATTTTATAATAATAAAAAATATTCAAGTGTTTGATTTGAATCGGTCGAATAAATTTAAAATTTATATATAAATTTTCATTCTTACCATTAGTATTCAGAATCATTGAAGAATTTAATCATCATATTTTATTTTAGAATTATATTATAAATTTTATTAAAAAAAATAATTAATCAGATAACATCAAATTTAAAGCGACTAATTTAGTTTCACAAATTTTTTTAATTAATCATCAAGATAAATTAAAAAATACTTATAATAAGTGATCTAAAAGCTCAGCGTCTGTGATCGTAAGTTTTATTTTTATTTTATAAATATATTATAATTCAAAATCAAATAATAAATATCTAATTAATAATTTAATATTTTTTTATTACACCGTAATCGGATTATATTGCAAATTTAGGGTTAGAGATTAATTGCCTCGGCCATGAATTCAGTGCACTTAAATATCATTAAATTCCTGCAGAGCCAAGAATTCAGTGCACTTACTACGATCAATTCCTTCAGAGCCATGAATTCAGCGCAGTGCAACGCCCGTGCTTTGCCTATATCATCAACATTCGTACTGTTAATTTCAATGAGTTGCGATAAAGTGCGTCAGATAATGAGATGCGTTTCATTTGATGAAGAACGAGGGACAGACTCCACCCTACAGGGTGCTGTACAGTGGTAAGTGTTAGAGCAGTTAGAGGATAAATAAAATTTAAATTTCAATAGGAAGGATTTGAAAATCAACTTCTAAATATATACACATAAATTGTATTTCAGATTTACTCCACAGTAATTGGATTAAACTCGGATATTTAGATTAGAAAAAAAGACTGATCAGGGACAGGATCAATTATATGATGTTGTCTGGGTGTGAGCTAGCAAACGTTCATCATAACTCACCCTGGTCACGAGTCAAATGCAAGGCCTTGCATTCATCATGACTTCACTTTGCTAGATTTGCTCCTTCACCTTCAAGCTTCTTGTGCTGCCACTTGCTCATTTGGGGTCTCTACGTCGCTTGCTCTCTAAGCATGCAAAGCCCTTCACTATCTTGTGGAGTATTAAATATGTTAACACCTGAAAAAAGATGTTTAGGACAAGGATGCAAATTTAGTTTTAAGTATCTAATTGAATCAAGGTGTTTGGGATGAGAGTGTAAAGCTTGATTTATATTTTTGACAACCAATAGATGGGAAAAGTATAACTTTTATGCGTATCAAATACCAAAAAAATTGTGGAAAGCATGTTTTTGATGATATATATTCATAACATGGGCAGATTCAAGCGATTTTTTATCAGAAGGGACGAATTCAATAAATTAAAAAAAATTAATACAACATAAAAAATTAACTCTTGGTTCTAGTTGAAGCAATCATTCGTCGATCACCAGATTTTATCTATGACTCAATCTAAATAATCATCCTAACTAGTAACCTAATAAAATAAAATTTTATATTTTACAACTCTCCTTCGATTAATGAAACATGGAAAAAAAATAACAACTTACTCCTCTTGTTATTGTTGTGGTTGGACAAATGGAAAAAAATGTGCTTGTAAATAGCCGCTAGCTGAAAAAAAATAAAAGGAAGATCATTGTTTTTAAGAAAAACAAAGAAGAGAAAATAAGGAGGAAGAAGCAAAAGAGGAGAGCTTTACCTTCTTCGTTAGCAATCTCGACTAGTTTCGGTGAGCTCGACAATGACACAAAGAGAGCAAGGCTAGGTAAAACAAGTGCTAACAAAACCCTAGAAAACATGAGAAGAGAAATAAGATGTGAGGGCTAAGAAGATGTGAGGGCTAGAAGAGGGTAGCAACTGATTCTGCATTTCTTTCTTGCTAGAGAAGAGAAAGAAGAAGAAAAGAGAGCTCTTGTGCTTGAGAAGAGGAGAGGAAAAAACTATAGGTTTAGAGAAGAGAAGGAGAAGGAAATGAGGAAGAAAAGAAAGGGAAAATAAAAGAGAGGGATGAGAGAAGACACGACAGGGGCTGCAGCGTGCTTAGGAGAAAAGGGAGAAAAAAAGGAAAGAGAATGTTTCTTCAAAAATATCCTAATTTGTCTAACACGTTTAAATTTTAAACTTTATTCGATCATAACTTGACCAAATCAACTCCAAATTAATCCTAATTTGAACCAACATAATTTTTATCTTCGCGCCTATTCGTTGGATTTAGTTTGAACTTGATCCAATTTTAATTTAGCACCCTCACTTCGTGTTCTACAATTTAGTTCATCCGTTTATTGGATTTAGTTCGAACATGATCTAATTTTAAGTTAGCACCCTCACTTCATGTTCTATGATTTAGTTCATCCGTTTATTATTATATATTTTATTTCTAAAATTCAATACTTAACATTCCAAGTCATAATATTTCCTCATAAAAGTGGTACCAATATATAGCTTAGGTTGAGAGATTTCTAAATATGTGATCAATTTTAATTTTCTAGCAACGAACGATAGTGAATTGGTCGGTCAAAGTGGCGGTGAGGTATAGTATTAATTTTTTAAAAAAAAATCTCAGAGGGGGTGGTCACACCCCCTCGTCCCCACTTTGCTACACCCTTGATACTAAGTGACGAATATAATTATTATACGTTGTATATAACTTTCAATAACAAAAGTATAATAATTAAAAAAATAAATAGAATACTCAAAGTTAATATTAGTATATTACCAAAAGTGGAAAGCTAAAAGTTCCTTAAAAGATATATTTAATTAAGTATCAAATATAATTCTCTAACTAAAAGAAATTTGATGTTCTTTTAAATTTTCAAAGTCTTCAATAATAGCTTCTATGCTTACATTTCTAGCAATTTCTCTTTCAATATATACCATTAACATGTTTGAGAGAAAAACATCCTCTATTTTGCTCTGAAGCATTGTTTTCACGATATTCATAATAGAAAATAATCGTTCTGTAGTAGTAGTGGAAACCGGAAGAGTAAGCACAAGTACGATTATTCTAAAAATGAGGTTGTATGTAATACACTTGTTAGTCTTCACCAATCATTGACATAACTCTGAAATAATTGAAAGATTTTGTAGCCAGACCCTTTGACTACATTATACTCGTAATGCTTCAATTGCATCTTCAATTATTCTTTTTCATCTCTTGTAAAATTTTGGGCATAAAACTTTTCAACTAATTTATATATCCACAACTCTAAAAGACTCCACCACATTTTGAGGATTTAAGGCATTACTAAGAATGAGCAATTCCATAACATCATTAAAGCACCCATTAATTTCTTGCAACTGTGAATCTATTGAAACACAAAAAAGGTCTGCCTGATAATGATACTCAATGGTGAAATTGTCTTAACGAAGATGAGCTCGACCTCGTCTATTAATATAAGGAGCACTAAAATCAAGAATGTCAATATTTCAAAGTTGATAAAAAGAATTCACTTTTATAAGCAAATCATCCTACTTGTTATCCCTCATCTATTAAAGTAAGTTCTTTGTAAATAATACAAGCTCCATTGCATTTATAATATCATGAGACTTACTTTGTAAAGCATGACAAAGGATATCTGTAATCCTCATAAACTCTTTCATAAGATGCAAGATGAATACAAAATCAAAAGAAGTCATTTCATCATAAATAAATGTTGCATCTACTTATTGAGAAGGAAGTCCATCCTCTATAACCTTGAGCAATACCTTATACGATGCACTAAACACTTTAATTAGGCTTGCCAATGATCTCAAATGAGAACTCCAACGCGTATCAGTAGCTCGCTGTAAAGTACATATCAGATTAAGTCTACGCCCTATCTCGAGTTCATTAATAGCAATCAAATGTGCAATGTCATCCGCATGAGTATTCTTCAATTCATCATTACACTTACA
>JBBUKS010000095.1:5611893-5626580 GCA_038050645.1 Hedychium gardnerianum | reverse complement strand
CTATGGAAGAATATTGTATGTCGGTTTAGATTATCCCACAAGTTTGTTTCGGATAACGGGCGGTAATTTCAAGGGCGCCGACTGAAGACATGGTGTGAAGAGCATGATATCAAACATGCCTTCACTTCCGTAGCATATCCCCAAAGCAATGGGCAGACGGAGGTCGTCAATCGAGAAATTGTCCAAGGACTCAAAATCAAGCTAGACCATGTGAAAGACAGTTGGGTGGACGAATTGCCTAGCATCTTGTGGGCATATAGGACCACTCCTAGAGAAAGTACAGGTATGACCCCCTTCCACCTTGTGTACTGAGGGGAAGCGGTAGTACCTGTAGAAGTAGGCGAAGAATCCTTCCGAAGGCGCGCTTATGATCAAGACCACACCACCGAGCGTCTACTGAACCTCGATCAAATATTCGAGACACGCGACAAGTCGATCACTCAACTCCTAGATTATCGCCAACGGACGTGCCAGACTTATAATAAGCGAGTGATCCCTCGATCCTTCCAAGTTGGGGACCTTGTTTGGCGACGCATCCAACCTGTCGGAGATGTCGGCAAGCTTGACCCTCAGTGAAGTGGGTCATATATCATTCTACGTAAGCTTAACTCAGAAGCCTACTATCTACAAGATGCTCGAGGCAAAGAGCTAGATTGGCCATGGACAGCTAACTACTTGAGGCCTCACTGCACTTAAGGGCAGGGCCCGACCCAGCATTTGTATCCTTTTTTATGCCTATCTTATGCACCTCTCTATTATCAAATGAAAAGGATGATTGGAAGCTCAGGTGACCGGTCTCCCGGTCCAAACTCCCCAATACTTGGACATAGTTGGGGTCAAGATCCAAATTAAATTCCGGTCCCGCGGATTCTCTCTTGACTATACCGGTCTCCCGGTCCAAACTCCCCCATACTTAGACATAGTTGAGATCGAGATCCAAGATAAATCTCGATCTTGGACCGCGTATTCTCCCTCGACTATACCGGTCTCCCAGTCCAAACTCTCCCATACTTGGATATAGTCGGGGTTAAGATCCAAGTTAAATCCCGGCCCTGGACCACGAATTCTCCCCCGACTATACCGGTCTCCTGGTCCAAACTCTCCCATACTTAGACATAGTTGGGGTCGATATCCAAATTAAATTTTAGTCTCGGACCGCAGATTCTCCTCCGACTATATAGGTCTCCCAGTCCAAACTCTCTCATACTTGGACATAATTGGGGTTAAGATCCAAATTAAATCCTGGTCCCGGACCGCAGATTCTCCCCAGACTATACCGGTCTCCCGGTCCAAACTCCCCCATACTTGGACATAGTTGGGGTCAAGATCCAAATTAAATTCTGATCTCGAACCACGGATTCTCCCCCGACTATACCGGTCTCCCGGTCCAAACTCTCTCATACTTGGACATAGTTGGGTTAAATCCCAATCTCGGACCGCAGATTTTTCCCCGACTATATCGGTCTCCCGATCCAAACTCCCTCATACTTGGACATAGTTGGGGTCGAGATCCAAGTTAAATCTCGATCCTGGACCGCGGATTCTCCCTCGACTATATCGGTCTCCCGGTCTAAACTCCCCCTTACTTGAACAAACCTACCTACGTCGGAGAAGTAGCTCCCAGAAAATCACAAATGTTTACAACACCTACATGGGATACTCACAAGAGAATTCATATTCATTGAAGATTTCAAAACATTACAGTTATAGAAAGGGCGAAAACAAAAATAGAGCTACACCCTACAGCTATCCCTAGGCTAAGTCAGTCGTGTCTTCGTCTGGGAGGCTTTAGGTGATCTTCGACACGTTGATGGTAGGAGGCGGGATGTCTGCTGGCAGCAGCCCCATTTCGCCGAGCTGCTTCATGGCGCCTGACACACCATGCTGAATCATGTTCAGCATCTGGTTGTCGAGCATCGTGTAGAACTCCTCCGAACGTAGGAAGTCTTGTTTCTTCCTCGCCCAGCGCACCTCCTCCCCTGCCAACTCCTCCGTCAGCTTTGCCACTTTGCCCTCCAGCTGCAGCTTCTCCGCATCCAGGTCCCTTTGTAGCTCGGTAGCGGCAACTTGCCGGCCGACGGCGTTCGCACGGGCTTCCTCCAGCAGCGCTCGGGAAGAGACTAGTTCTTCGGCCCATGTGGTTTTTTTCCGCCCGATCGCTTCGAATAGCATCCAGTACGCTCTCCAGCTCCCTACACGTGACTTCGTGCATCTCCACCTCGGTCTTGGCTGACAACAGCTCCGCCTGGTGGCTATTCGCCTCATCCCTAGCCCACCAAGCAATGGTCTAAGCCTGATGTCGGCGTTTTCGCTCTGACTTCAGCTACTGGTCTGATTCATCCAACTTAGACTGGAGCTCCTGGACTTCCTCTAGCACCTTGACCAATTTGAGGCACGCCTCGCGGAGATCTGCTGCCTGCTGGATCTCGTCAGAGGGAGGCCCCCAGAAAGGAGGAGCAGGCTGACTCTCGGTCGCTGAAGGATCTCGCTTGACAGACGACACCCAAGCCTCTAACTCAGCCAAGCGATCGCAGACTACCTTGTAGTTGGCAAAGGACCTCTTTAAGCGGTTCCCTTGCTCCATGGCGGCCGCCCATGCCTACCAGGATAGCATTTTGTTACCAAAACACAACATGTACAAACCAAAACAAAGAGGACTCTTAACTTCGTTAGGTCACCGACCAAAGAGTCGGTCAGCGACAACAGAGTCTTCTGCTCGACGATCTCTTGAACGTCATCCCACACAACCGCCAAAGAACCCTGAAGTGTGAAGCACCGGGCCCTATGCTCCGATGCTCCCTCGGCCTCTGACGGATGGTGCGCCAACCGGATGGTCACCGCTCGGCTGGGGCCGGAGGAAGAAGTAGTCTGCGACAGTTCTTCCGGGTCTCGGGGGGTGGTAGTGGCCACTCCCCCGAGCTCCTCCTGAGGCTTTGGACGATCCACGATCACCGGAGGAGGGTTGGCTTGCCCACTGCTCGCCCTCGAGGCTCGTTGCCTCTACCGCTTTATCCTCAGCGGGACATCAGAGCTCATTGAGGAGCTGCCACGAGTCGACTCCACAGGCGACCTGAGGGACTACAGTTCTGCCACTAGAGACAGCGACATCTCGTGATTGTCGCGTTGTCTCTTCCTCATCCCAGATGCCCCCGACTCCTCTAATGGTACCAACTCGGGGAGCATGGGGGGAGGGGGGGGTCCGCTCGGGCGTTGGTGATGGTTCGCCGACCGGTTGAATGGGATCCCCATTAGGGGTCGTCACCTCCGCGATCAGCGCATTCCCCCACGCTTCCATCTCATCTTCGGACATTTTGGCAATCCGGTTGAGGGCGGCCTTTAACATAGTTTCGGCTGCACCAAAGAGATAAAAGTTTCAGTTAGCAATCATAGGCTAGACAAGGAGAAAATCTTACCGAAGGGATCCCCTAATGTCGCTGCCACTAGGCTAAGCCCAAAACGATGTAAAATCCTCTCATGCAGCAACTCCCGACTATCGAATTGCAAGTCTTTGGCATGATTCAACGAGTCTAGATACGTCGCTTCTGTTTTGAACGTCCGCGAGGAGGGCACTAGAGGCAGCTCGACGCGCCACTCAGTCGGCCATGTAACCGGGGTCGGGGGGCGCAAATAAAAGAATTAGGGTTTCCAACCCTTATGCGACGAGGGCAGGTTCTTCAAAAAACTACAGCATGGTCGGGCCATAAAGTAAAATACCCTGTCTTCCATCTTCTTCGGGTAGAAGAAATAATGGAAAATGCGGGGGACCAATGGGATCCTGTATAACCTAAACACTATGACCACCCCACACAACAGCCTAAAGGAGTTGGGTCCCAGCTGCAAGAGAGGAATTTGGAAGTATTCTGCGACATCCGAGAAGAAGGCGGGGATCGGAAAGCGCAGTTCGTTCATCAAATGAACCTGGAAGAAGGTTACAAAGCTGGGAGGAGGACGGTGAGGGCGATCCAGACCGCTTAGGATCACTATCCGGTGGTTGGCAGGGATACTATACGACGCTCTTATTTGGTCCACGTCCCCCCCCTGTTGAAGTATGACTCCAACGACATGTACCATAGCGAAGAAGCGCTCTCCCCGGACATGACTACCAACTCCAACACACCTTATACAATGGCGAGAAGGGAGAAGCAAGATACTTACACAAAGACTACGGGCATACAAGGGTCGGAGATTGAAAATCGCAGACACGAAGACAAATGCGTAACGATCGCAGGCCAATCAAAGAACACACGAAAGCCTTAGGGTTTTTTCCGCACGGTTATATACCCTTTGCCACTACAAGCCCACCGTCCGATGGCTGCAAACGCTAAGAGAAGGAATAAGTCTCCATCGTTAGATCTGGATCGGAATCCCAGGCACCCCAAAGAATCATTACCTCAACTGCCGACGCTTTGGGTCCTGCACCCCATCACATCCCATTAATGTCCATTACCTTAGCAATGTACGACGACATGGAATTTGCACAATCCTCGAAGCAGATAGCGCCTGGCCCGTTGCCACCGCCTTAACGAGTTAAAGTCTCATTTTTTTCAAAACTCAAGATATCTTGTCAGTCAAACTCACATCTCCCTCGACTGGACTTGTATTGAAGGCTTGTGATGCGGGGTCAAGGTAAGCCCTCTCGGGGCCCACAATCAACAAACCACGTGTCGATGATGGGCGCAGTAACTCCATCGCCCGGGATTATCTCCGATCGGGGTCATCTTCAACTGGGCGCCCCGATTGGGATCCTTTCCATCAACCGAGAAGACAGCGTCCGGGATTATCTCTAATCGGTGTCATCTTCAATCGGGCGCTTCGATTGGGATCCTCTCCATTAACCAGGAAGACATCGCCCGGGACTATCTCCGATCGGGGCCATCTTCAATCGAGCGCCCCGATTGGGATCCTCTCCATCAACCGGGAAGGCATCACCCAGAACTATCTCCGATCGGGGCAATCTTCAACCGGGCGCCCCGATTGGGATCCTCTCCATCAACCGGGAAGGCAGCCCCCGGGATTATCTCTGATCGGGGCCATCTTCAATCGGGTGCCCTTGGGGCCAAGAGACCCGTATTCGAGTTTCTTAACCTCTAGTAAGGTAAGACCCAAGTAATTCAAGACCCAAATCCCCTAAGGCTCAAACCCATTAACAGGGGACAGGGAAAAGACTAGACCAAAGGAGGCCTTGTGGAGCACGTGCCCTACTCCTGCCACACGTACAAAATACGTAAAAGATACAGCGAGACGTAGCTCTCACTGATGTACCGTCCTCTCCATACCTTTGCCATTAAGGTTGCACAGATGAAAGGCGGTAGAAATAAGGTATAAAAGCACCCCTCCCCACCATGAAAAAGGGGGACTCTCCTAGACCAATACTATTTTTTTTCTTTCCGTCACCACATCCTACTAACTTGAGCGTCGGAGGGATTTTGCCGGAACCACCCCCGACAATCCTGTTGACCCTTAGGATTCCTTTGTTGTTTGTTCAAGGAAACGACGGACCGCCCCCGGCTTCTCTACGCGAATCTTCCTCGACGTGGTCTACAAGGCTTGCGACTACAACGACCCTATCGTCGGTGTTTCATCCTTTGACGTGATTCTCCGTCGGGATCATACAACTTAATAGTGCACAACATACACTAAATTGTTTTTTTTTTGTTAATTTGAGATATGCGATTGTGTATAAATGAAGGCCTAAGCATATCAGAGAATGTATATGTTTCTGTTATGCTATTAGTATTAACTAATCTAAATGAAAGAATCATTTTTCACGCATGAACAGATTAAATTAAGTGGAGCATATGAACAGAATTGATCATATTAAATTAAGCGGAGTACATGATTTGTTGAGCATTGATCAGTGGATCAATAAGGCATCATAGGCCCTATTGATGCCTTGTGATCATTCATTTTTTATTGAACAAATAAATCTATCAGCATGAATAATATTGACGACTATGATATTATATTAAGTAGGGGTAGCGAAAGGGCATCAAGTTATCATCCAGATATTTATAGTTTGATCCCAGTTATAATACATTTGTAGAGATTTTTTCTTCAAATGGGGCACGCAACCACGGAATACTGGACTTCTGGGACGCTCGCTGTAAGCACTTCCTGATTTACCCTAGCGGCCGATAGAAACTTCCGTAGGGCCAGACCAATCACCTTAGGTTCCATGTTATCTAATTTATTATTTTTTAAGTAGGGGCAGGTCCATAATAGCAACTTGTTGATGGGCTCTCAGGCCTCGCCTGTGTGTTGCACCACTTGTGGCCATTGATGAGGTTCAACTAACGCATGCATTACGCATGTGAGCGCATGACAGTGCATGGAAAATCATGAGTTGATTCAGTTAGGAATTTTAAATTGAATTTTCTTAGTAAAAAAATAATTTAATTTAAGGGGAAATTATTTGTATTCGAGTTTGGAAAATTTATGCCTATACCTATTGATTGCTTGTGTGTTTTTAGTGTATTGGTTCTATGCATACTTTGAATTGAATTGAATTAGTTTTGTTACTGGTTTGTCAATTTTGTATTGACTTTATTATTTTCAATTTCACATGCTATGGATAATATACACAATATAATCCGTCGTGATGTGCGATGAAATGAGCTGAGGGAGACTATTCAGGAGATAGTGTATGACCCTGCTTGTGAAGTTTAGGGACACATTGAAAGGCTCGATAGGTTATTTTGAAAACTCGAGGACCAAAATTTTCCTATCCTGGATAATTACCGAATTTGAGCCTTGATTCGATCACTACTGATGAAGTAGCACACCATATATGGGGGTGCTATGAAGCACGCATCACATATGTGGAGTTGAAAAAGGAGTTACTTCGTCATCTAGACCATGTAGATGGTTATGGACAACCTCCTCGAGAGGATCTCTATACGATTGAGGAGGAATCAGAGGAGGATCTAATTGGGGATTCTGTAAAGAGTTCTGATGCCAATCTGTCTTGAATAACTATCCTAGTTGACAATAGAAAGATAGGATTTGTGTTGATTGCTACTGTGCTAGTGTCAGTCCTAATAGGAGTAGTAGTGACCTATCTAGTTTCTTAGAGTTGTTTTTAGTATTATGTTATATGTTAACAAACTTGAAGAAATTATGTTATGTGTTAACAAACTTGAAAAAAAATTGTTATGTGTTAATAACATGTTTATTATAAATGATATGTTCATTTGTTATAAATTTGATGAGTTGTATGTAATATGATTAATTAATGTTAATTAGATTGGATCATACAAATGGTGAGTGGAAACAAAATTATCACTTGATTTTGTAAATCAAATCAGATCAACATTGAATTAATCATGAATTGCATACATATGGATTACACTGAATAACTAAATATGTTTATTTATGTTAGAGTATGGCTACTAAGAATATTATAGTTAAACTCAATAAAGGAGAAAAGTTAAATGAGGATAATTACAAGATATGACATCTTAAGATGCAATATGTTATTAAGGAACAAGAAGTTCTAAAGGCTATCAATCAGATTATGGATGAACCTATTGATGGTCCGACAACACTGCATAGACGTGATCTTGATGCTTATAAGACATAGAAGAAAAAAGACTCTACTACTAAAGGTATACTGATTAGTTCTATGGTTGATGACCTAGTATATAAGTATGAACAATTTCTATCAGCTTATGCTCTCTGGGTTGCCCTTAGAAAAAAATACAGTGGAGTGAGTATAAACAAGCTTCAACAACTGACTATTAAGTTTGACAGTTGCAAGAAGCATCCGAATGTTACCATGGCCCAACATGTGAGGGAAATGACGAATATGATTCAGGACCTAAAAAATGTTGGTCATGAGTTGATTAACGAATAACAAGTTCAAGCAGTAATCTGTTCCCTTCCTATTTTTGGAAAACAATGAAATAAAATCTCACTAACAATGAGAGTATCAAGACTTTCGCTGATGTCTCACACCATGCTGAACTGGCAGAGAGAAAATTGAATACGCAAGGATTTCGGGGCAGACTTTTGTAGTTGAAGGTTCTATTGGATCTAAGAATAAGAAAAAATGATTCAAGAAAGGAAAGGGAAAGGAAACTAATACTACTGCTGCTGCTAGACTGGGCCCAAACAAGAAGAAATTCCAAGGGAAGAAGCATGAACTGAAACCTAAAAGTAAGTTAATTTGTTATAACTGTGACAAGAAGGGTCACTTTGCTCAGAAATGTACCGAGCTGAAAAAGGTAAATTCATGTTTATCTTCTAATCATGAGTATCATGTTACCAGTATAGTGTTGTTAATTGATTCTTATTCTTTGTGGATTATAAATTCAGGAGAAACAAACCATGTAGCTCGTGAACGAGCTACATTTGTGGAGTATCGTTGGGTATCAACTAGCAACAAATGGATATATGTAGGAAACAATGCAAGGATTGAAGTCAAAGGAGTTGACATTTGCTAACTCAACCTATGTGGTGGATGTACCTTGTTTCAATATGATGTCTTTTATGCTCTTGAGATTCGACAGAATTTATTTTCTGTTAATTATCTTCTTGATTTGGGATATTGTATAAATTTTTACAATCGATGTGTAGAACTTCATATTAATTATGTGTTAATTGGATATGATTTTTTTAACGAATAATTTTATGATTCTTGATGTAAAACTGAATAATGACTATGGTATTGATGGTTGTTTTCAAACATTACTCTTACTAACAATACTAATGTTAATGATGAAGTTTTCAAAAATTCGATTTGAGTCATTTGAGACCTTGGGGGTTAGTTGCTATGTTCATTATAAGATTCACAAATATGAAAAATTATGACCCAGGGGTAAAAAGTATATTTTTGTAAGGTATTTTGATATCTCCAATGGTTATATTTTTATTGGTGAGTAACATGATGAAACTATCTCCAAAATAGAGTCGAGAGATGCAACCTTTCTCAAAACTAAGTTCCCAATAAGAGGTGATGTTGATAAGATAATTTCTCTATTTGCAATAGAGGAAGAGGAGAATGTTACTTGATCAACAAACGAGATATCACAAGAGATGTCTGAATCTAGTCAACCCAATGGGAGTGATTTGTCAATTAATAAGATAATTTCTCAATAGTTCAACCTATGAAGAAATAGTCGTAAGATGATTCCTTAAAAAAGGTTTGATATTGAGAATGAGACATTAATGATTCTCCTAGTTGACAATGAAGAACCTCAAATAATTGTAAAAGCATTGAGATGCTCAGTTAGAAAAAAGTGAAAAATTATAATGGATGAAGAAATAGTGTCTATGAAAAAGAACCAAGTTTAAAAATTAGTCGATCTTCCTCCAGGCCGAAAGGCTATTGGAAATAAGTGGATTCTCAAAATTAAGAGGAAAGTGGATGGATCGATTAATCGATACAAAACTCATCTAGTTACAAAAGGATATACTCAACTAGAGAGTATTGATTTTAGTTGCAAAAGGATATACTCAACTAGAGAGTATTGATTTTGAAAAGACATTTTTCTCCTATTGTGAAATTTATGTCAATTCGTGTTATTTTTGCTATAGTAGTACATTTTGACTTAGAATTATATTAGATGGATGTAAAAAAACTTTCCTTAATGGTAAGCTTGACGATGAAATCTATATGGCACAGCCAAAATATTATATTGCTAAAGGCCAAGAGAATAAAGTATGTAAACTTAAAAAGTCTATATATGATCTAAAACAAACATCAAGACAATGAAACATAAGATTTAATGAAATCATTTTATCTTATGATTTTGAAATGATCAATGAGGATCATTGTGTTTACATAAGAAAGGAAAAAGAAAAGTTTGTCATTATATCATTATATGTTGATGATATGCTAATAGTTAGAAATTATATAAAATTTATGGTATAAGTCAAATCATAACTTTCATCACAATTTGACATAATAGATATGAGAGAAGTCGAGTAGATCTTAAGCGTAAAGATCATGAGAGATCGTTCAAAAAGACTTTTGAGTTTGTCTTAAGAGACTTATGTCACTAAGATACTACAACACTTCAATATGTCAGATTGTAACATTGAACAAATATCTGTAGCAAAAGGTACTGTTATAAGCAAAAGTATGTGTCCCAAGACTCCTGAGGAAATAACCGAGATGAAGAAAAAAAATCATATGCTAATGTTATTAGTAGTTTAATATATACTATATTGTGTACAAGTCCTGATATCAACTATGCTATTGGTTTAGTTAGCTATTTCCAGTAAAACCCAAGATCGAGATACTAGAAAGCAGTAAAGAGGATATTCAAATATCTAAAGGGATAATAAATTATTGTCTTTGTTTCCAAGGATCTAAAATGAACTTGAAAGGCTACATAAATGCAGATTGGACAAAGGACCTTAATGATAGAAAATACACATCTGACTATACCTTCTTGCTAAATGGTAGCGTCATCTCATGGAACAATAAGAAATAAGCTTGTGTAGCGCTATCGACAATAAAAGCTGAGTATGTGGCTTGTTCAACGGTTATACAAGAAACTGTCTGGTTAAGAAGGTTCCTGAAGCATCTGAAGATTATTGAGGACAGTGAGAGTCTTATTACAGTGTACTGTAACAATCAAACTGCTATAGATATTTTTAAGGATCCCAAATATCACAATAAGGGCAAATACATAGCTATTAAGTATAATTTTGTAAGGGATATTATTGACAAGAAAAAGATAGTTCTTAAGTATATCCCTACATGTACTATGTTTGCTAATTCTTTTACTAAGTCATTGACTAAAGAGTCATTTTAAGAATATGTGAAGTCTTTGGAACTTCGTAGAATGTAATATATTGTAAAGAAAATTAGATATGTGAAATGTCATAATATATTTAGTGTACATGTTATTATTAAATTATGGATAAAGTCTCGATCAAAATATTAGCGAGTTGAGATTGGTCCTCTCACATGGATAATCATCTTTATTTGTTAAGTATAAATAGAGATAAGATCATTTCTTAAGGGACAGCTAATGAAGCTGTGAATGTAGACATACCTGTAAGTTGGGGTCGCCTTGATAATGGTATCAAGATGAGATCATTTGTAAATTGATAATGATCGAAGTAAATATACCCACCATTTATTAAACCTACTGGAAGCCAGATATGAATTCATTAGTTGAATTTAGGATTAGACATTAGGTATGTCTTGATAAAAATTTGTATGATGTTAAATTTATAAAAAAATATGCATTCTTTATTGGTAAAGAGAATAACATCATAGCATGTGATTCATACTATATGTGTTATAACGATAATAAAGTTAGTAGAAGAATGGATTCATGTTTCTTTATTATGTGAGACCCTTGAGATTATAAGATAATCTCGATTTTACCCTAAGTGACTATTTAGCAATCTGCTTGAAATTTTAATCAGGGTCTACTATTTTAGCATGTATCTTATTGACTATAGATGATTTGATCTATAAAACATAACTAAGAAAGCACTAAAAAAACATGGATTTAACAACGAATTTTAGCGACAAAAAATATTCATCACAAATCAGTAACAAAAATAATGACAAAAAAAATCGTCATAAAATAACAACGAAATTAACAATAAAATAATTTTCGTTGCAAAATTCATAGATAAAATATTATTATCCTAAAATTTATTACAAATTAGTGATTTTGATTCCTAAATTTTATGATAAATTTTAAGTTCATCGCTAAATTTATAATAATACAAAATTCGTTGCAAAAAGTTAAAAAATTTAGGGATTAAAATCCCGATTCCCAACTCAAAAATCTAGTCCTCTCTTGCACGACCATTCAAATAGGGGTGAATATTACATCTCTTGCTCAAAACAATATTACAAATTGAACCGAATCGAATCGAATTTATCAAATCGAACCGAACCGATTTTTTTTACAAACCGAACCGATCCAATTTTTCGATAAAATCGAATCGAACCGAATCAAAAAAAATATCAATTTAACTAAATTAATCAAATTTACTAATGATGATAAAAAATTCAATTAGATTTAATAAAATTTTGATTTCCATCTTAAAAAAAACTTTTAAAATAATCGAATCACATTTTTAAATTCGATCTATTTAATCGAAATTTTACACACTCCTACTGCGCCCCTCTCCGGCCTCAGCCGCCATGCGATCCTCTTCTACATAAACTTCTCCTCCTACTACTCCAAGGTCTCACCTTCTCTTTGCTCCAGCCACTTCTCCTCCATCGTTTGCCACTCCAGTAGGTGGCCCGATCGTCTCCTCGACGACTTCCATTTCGTCGCTTCCACCGCCACAACCACCGACAACTCCTCCCCCTCCTCCCCTGCCGACCCTTCTATTCTCTCACTACTATCCCTGCCTCCTCTTCCCTCGACTAATCGCTCCCTTGCCCTCCCCATTGACGTCTACCAGGTACCCGACGGTCGACGGCACCGTCACATACTTCAAAATGCTTCTTTCCTTCATTTTTTTTAGGTTTTCGTTTTTTGACCGCGTATGACATTCATCTATTTGGGTTTTAGGTCCTTGGTGCTGAAACCCATCTCTTAGCCGATGGCATTCGGCGAGCCTTCGAAGCTAGGGTTTCCAAACCCCCTCTCTATGGATACCGCCACGACGTCCTCAACGGTGTTCGCCAGATCCTCCAGGCTGCTTATGACATCCTTTTCGACCCCAGCTCCCGTGGGGACTACAATCAAGGCCTCGTACAGGACCCTGATTCCACTATCACAGCCTACGTCTCCTGGGATAAGGTATTTTCTTATACTAAGGATATGTCGTTTATAGCCTAACTATCTATTCCCGACCATCTTTGAGCTGAAAGGTGATATTTTGATTAGGTTCCCGGGGCTCTATGTGTGCTGCAAGAGGCAGGGCAAGCTGAATTGGCATAAAATGGGCTGCAAGTATATGTGCTTAAAGTTTCAATTATTTTCATGAAATTTACTACAGAAGTAAGTATTTTCAGCATGCATATCTAACCTGCTCTTGCAGCTTTCGATAAGTATAAGTTTCCCTTGTGCCTTAACTGTGCCATCTCTACTTCTCATCTTTATCAAGGGTCCGTATATTTAAGATGAGAAAAACTTGATAAAGATTGGTTACTAATTCAAATAGCTTCTTTCATCTAAATATGTATTATAATATACTTGGTTTCATTTTGCAGGGATGGTATGAGCATCATTGATTCATTTATCCAAATGTCGTTTGCGTAGGTAAGGTTTTATGGCATATTGGCTAGCAGTTATTACTGGATGCTAACTGAGTTAATACTTGTTAATTGCTTATCAGAAGTTGGAGGGAATTATTGTGCCCATTATTGATAAGCTTTGTGCCCAAAGTGTCCTTCAGGAAAAGACTTGCTTAGTCTTCTGGTCATGCTTGTATCTACTATCCTCTTTAAGAACATAACTTTCTACCGGACCATCTTGTTAGAAATAATTGTTTTCTGATGTAGGTAAAGGAGGAAGAAGGTGAGAAGCAGGAAGAAGAAACCAATCAAAAAGGAGAAGAGAGGAAGTAGGTGAAACGTTTCTCAGAAGTTAAATCTTAGCTTTCCATTGTGATCATTGTTCATGATGGGAGGAGAAGGAAATGACAGCCAAGGAAGAGGAAGAAGAAGACGACGTTGATCTCTTTATGTAAAAAATTCAATTCATAATGCCGTTGAAAATGTTACATTTGAGATAAATTGTTAAATTGTCTAGTTTGACTTGAACAATGTTATTGAATCTTGTGCATATCTCTAATATGATGATTTTTTTAGATTAACTTTATGTCGTAATTTTAAAATTCATCGCGAGCATTTTTTTTGGAGTGTATGTATGAATGATGGATCAAAATTATAGAGGCGATTATAGAGATGCTGTGTTAAAAAAATTATAAATTTGCGATAAATTTTGCAATAAAATTTTTTTTTGCAAAATTTATCATTTTGCGACAAAAAATTTTATCGAAAAAATTGTCGCAAACGAAAATACCAACGACGAAAACTCGTCGCTGATTTATGACGAATTTTATTTTTTTTGTATTAAAATTTTTGCGACGACCTATATGCGACGAAAAATTTTTTATTGAAAAATTTTTTTGCTACAATTTTTTTTATAAATTCGTTGTAAATCTATGATTTTTTTTTTTTTTTTAGTGTAGCTTGACTTGGCCTGACCCGATCAGTTTGGTTTGACTAATCTAGCTAAACATGTCCATACAACTCAATTGGCCTGATGATCCATCTGATTTGAATAACTCATTTGGCATGACCTATTTGAATGGCCTACTCAACCTGATCAACCAAACTAGTTTGACCTGCCTAGTTGATCCAATTAGTTTGGCTTGCCCAACCAGCCAAACTGTTTGACTTGATTGGCATGATAGACTTACCGATCCAAGTGTCTCATCTGATCTAAACAACCCATTGAACACACAACTAATCAGATCTTCTCCTCAAGCCAAACATGTCCAACCCAACTCGTTTGGCTCACTTGCATGCATGTGTTAGTAGAAGCCCTAGAGTCAATTGTGTGATGATTGACTAAGGACTTTTTGTATCATATTCTATTATTAATAAATGTATGATTTTTGATTATTATACTTACTTTATATTAGTGTCAAATAACTAAGTATAATAATGTCCCTGGATAGCTAGTTCTAATCTATATCATATCGATTGTTTGAATCGATAGTGAGATGATATAGAGAATACTATTCTTAATCAT
>JBBUKS010000095.1:5545586-5557063 GCA_038050645.1 Hedychium gardnerianum | reverse complement strand
AAATATTTTCCAAAACATGTATGATAATTGCATCTAAAAGTAGGGCGTAAATAAATTAAATATTTATGAATAAATTTAATATTTGGTTTGATAAAAATTTATTTATGTTTGTTCAATATATATAAGATTAATTAAATGAATAAACTTGAACAACTCATTAAATTAAATAAACAAATTTGAATATACATTTATTCAGTTTGTTAATGTTCATGAACAACTTTCGTGAATAATGTTCGTGGACAATATTCATGAATAATATTCGTGAACCATATTCATTAATAAATTTTTTATTAATATTACTAAATGAATAAAAAAAAATTAAAATAAATAAATAAATTTATATTATCAAATTCAATAACCAATCAAATAAACTTAAAATCTAAAAATTTCAAACAATAACAAAATAACTTGAATTGAGAGCTCGATAACATTTAAACGAATGAAGCTTAAACCAAACTCGAATCAAGCTTAAGTTCATAAAAAAAAAACTAAGTCAAACTTAAATAATTATTTCATATGTTTGATTCATTTTAAGCTGAGATTGACTTGACTATATTATTAAACAAATTTAAACACTATAAAATTTAGCTCAGTTTAATTTATTTATGGTCTTATTTGCATTCTATTCAAAATATCTCATAGTAATAAAAATATTTTTTATTTTATAAATTTATAATTTTTTTATATATATTTATAATATAAAATTTTGATCGTAATCTCAATAAATCACCTATCCAAAGGCTGTCCAGCTTTGTGCGACTGTTTTCCGTTGCACAAATCACCATTACATTTAGGACTCTGCTTATCGGACGTCCTAAGCTCTTCAGGCCAAGTTGCCAGTGGCACCATGCTGGTGGGAATCGATGCGCTGGCAAAACTGAGGATCTGAAAGCCGAAACTCGTCAGTTTCGAAAACCTAGGAAATACTGATGCGATTTTTGCTTGGTTGGCGGGAAGGCTAATATTTGGCTGCTTGTGTTGCGAAAACCTAGGAAAGAAGAGCAACACCCAAACTCTTAAAAGATAACACACATACAAAGGAATTTCTTTCCAAATGTTGCGCATTTAATAGTTTTGCAATATAAACAGATTATTATTTAATTAAGAACCAATGAAACTAGACATTTAAGATGGTGAAGTAACAGTTTCAATCTCCTGCCATATCATAAAATAGGACAGATGTGTGGTTCCCGGGACACAATGAGACATGGAATAGTGTTGGAAGGCATCATGTTAAACACCCCATTCACATCACCAACAACTGCACAAAAGTATCAAAGAGCAATCAGTCAAAATATACTAGTTACTGAACTAAATTGAATTCGAATTCAAAATATAGTGTACAAGGGATTCAATCAGACAACTTCCACAAACTCAATCACATGAAAAGGATCTACACATTGCAGGAAAAAGGAATCTCTGGATAAAGATGATGCTTATAACACAAGCTAGGGCACTCCCCTGACTTGTTTTGGGTTGGATCGGCCGTGAGGATGTTTGATACACGGTTGAGGGCTGATCGGAGATGGCTCTATTGTGACAGCGAACTGATGTTGATCCAAGCTTTGGAGAGGTGGAGTTAGGGTTCCGGAAAGGCAGGGAATCCCCTAAACCTTGGCAGATCCGGCGATGATGAACAGTTGCTTGATCCGCGGTGAACTTGCGTACAGAGAAGATGATTCTGTGGATACCTCAAATGGAGATCTCCGGTGAGTAGGGAGATCCCCTTTCTTCTCCGGGGATTCCTCCTGAGTTGGAATGTGCGGTGGTTGGGTGGAAGATGATCGGCGATCAGATGCTATGAGTGGAGGTGGCAAACTCGATCAGAGGAGAGATCGCATTATGGGAGGCGTCGGTGGATAGGATGTGGCCGGAGCTTGGATGGAGTGGATAAGGAAGAGAAATCCCCTTAACCCTGGTGGTAGATGGAGCTCCGATGACTTGCGGTGGAAGGTGGAAGAATAGCGTCTGAGCCTCTCCTCTCTTCGCGCCGCCTCTGTTAGCCTCCTCATTTCAAATCCATCAGATCTACATCAACGGCCCTAATCAATCCAGATCTGGTCAAGGGCTGAGATCATTCCAGTTCTAAATCAACGGCCCCAATCAATCTAGATCCGATCCAAGAGTTGAGATTTCCATCAGTGGTGATGATCTTCCCTCACATGGATTGGATGATCCAAATCTTGATGAACAACTCATATTTCTCTGAATAAGGTCGAATGATCCATATCACTCCAGTTAGACCTCCTCATTCGTAGGCTCAAATTGGATCGGTTTGATTCGAGTCTATGATCATTTGATCTCCTACAAAGTCATGTTCAAATCTTTAGGTATAATTTCACAAATATAAGATAAATCGCATCAAAGTCTAAGATAAATCTAAACTCGTACATTGTAGTATAAATATGAATTTAAATACACGAGCAGATCAAAAAACAAGTATAAGAGTTAAAATCTCATATTAAAATATCGGTTATCAAATCCCCACACTTATTCTTATATGTTTCAGGCAAGAAAACAAAATTAAAAAATAAAATAAAAAACTCATCTCCCATATAACATCCTATCAATAAGTGAAAATAGTAAAAAAAGAATATTTAAGACCACCAAGAGATCAAAATATTCATGAATCCAATTCATACACTAATCAATAAGGCATAGTGATTTCAATCCAGCTCCCAAGCCATACTTAATTAGTCATCATGTGGAAGATTTGTCGAATTCAAACAAGAGTCGAATCCCGATAAAAGTCATGGATATATGCTTCCATATGGTGGTCCACTTTGATTTTCTAATTTACTCTCTCCCAATGATGTGAGGTAATCATAGGATCGAATGATGAGTTCCATCCACTTGAATAATTAAGAATGATAAAACCTCACAAGGTAATATTTTGCTCTCACTCTCAAAAGCATACATAAAAATGGAGTTCCACTCAAAGCTACTCACAACACTTATCATAAACTTGTTTATTTTCTATTCTTCATCACTCTAAATATATAGAGTGCATGAATTAAAAGGATTTATTGAAAATTGAAATGGGATCAAAAGAAACTAAGGGAAGCAAATAAAATGATTGAGAGAAGAGAAATCAATGAGAGATTGAGAGTATTGGAGGAATAAACAAAAGAATATATCATGTTGATGAGGTAAACAAAAGAATGAGAAACTTCCGTAGCTAATATTGGACTTGTTTTTCCACCAACGTGTAGAATTCACAACTCATCTTCCACGGTGCCTGGTAGATCATGAGCACTTGAAAAGAAAAGAACATCATTTGTCAATGATAAAACAAGAGATTTACTCAGTCTTTTCTCTGATCAGATAGCTACCCAAAGAACTTGGCACACTATAGCTTCAACTTGATACACTTTCCTTGTGCCACTGTTTTTCCTCATGAACCGACACAACTTGGCAAGATGGTTGTTGCGACTTCCAAGTTCTTGCTTTCTAGGAAGCCTTTAAGATGGAATCAATCTTTGCAATTCATGAATTCAAAGACCAAATTCAGAATTCATGCCAAAAAACTCCAGAAATGTAGTTTCAGAATTTCAAAAATAGAACTCAGAAAATTAGTCCCGGAAATTCAAATTTAAAGAAGTTCAGGGTTTGAATCATGTAAGACTTGGAAGAGAAAGAAACACCAAATGATAATAATAGAGCAGGAGCTTCACTTAACTCCTCACTGATCAAAGATCTGCAAAGACAACTTTTCGCACAGCAGTTTTTCAGATTTTTTTTTCTTCTATTCTCTGTAACACAACTCTTTCCATCGCATGGGTAAAAAAATCAATTCAACTTACAACAATACCTCATTAAATTGGAACTCATGTAAGCCCTCTTTAAACTCATGCCAACCACTGATTTTTTCTCTTTTTTTCTTCACTGCAGTTCAACTGAGTAATTTCAGATTTATTGGCTAATTCTAAACAGCTATCTGAATTGCTTATATTAACCCTTGAACTTCATAGAACCTATCGAAGATGAAGATTTTGATCCCTCAATAGTTGGAGTGACTACTGCATTTAACCAAGAATTCCAAAAAAAAATAATTCAGCTGACCATTTCAGAATTCTGATCCAAACAAGCAGCTCTTTAAAATTCAGATTCTTAATCATCGGAGACTCAGAAGAAAAAGAATACCACTTGTTACTGAGTAAACAAAACCTTCAGTTGAGTTTTTCACTGATCAAGGAGCTGAGATTTAAGGAAGTTTAGGCTTGAGTTGTGAGGAGTTTTTCCATTTAACTTCTGTAGGTTTTTTTCCACAGCCCCTTAATTTTTTTCCTTCTCCTCTTGAGTTCACTGATCAGAATGTTCATTGTATGCACTCTTTAGTTTCATCTTTCTTCTTGAAATGGTTAAAGCTTACTTTGTCGTTCAGATGGAGGAATTTCTGACTAAAGACTAGCTGCTGTAAACCATGTTTGTAAAATCGCGATCCTGGATCGTAGGAACGCACGATCCTACAATCCGGAACACCGAATCGATCCTGGATTGTGGAGGATCATTTTTTACAGTGAAATCAGAGCAGAATCGATGGGATCGTAGTAGGATCAGTAGGATCGAAGCAAGATCGGAGTAGGATCGGTAGAAGCTTTGAGAGGTCATAACTTTTGATTCGGGATGAACCATGAGACCTATAATATATCAAATCGAAGTTTGTTCAGAGATCTATAGTTGATTAGTAGGTGAAACCCATAATCGCCCAGTTTCAGACCCAAAAAACATCGTTTAAAACATTTTCGTAGGCCCGGAAGATATTTAGTCTTTTTTTTATCTGTTGGACTATTTTATAATTTAGATTATTTTCGTTTTTTGCAGAGTCAGGGTTAGGGTTCTGAGACTATTTAAACATCTATTTAGTTATTTGAAGTTAGATTTTGATTAATAATATTTTGTCATTTCTTTTTCCCAAAACGATGAGTTTTTATGACTATTGTATGGTATTATGTGATATCAATAGATCTTTAGAAGATTATTTCTAGTGTTCATGTTCAAATCAAAGGTTTCAATAGCTTCCGCTATATCAGTTGTTTGTTAGCATTTAAAGTGAGTCATCTTGTGAACTAAAGGAACATTCTTGAGGTTGAATGCGATTATTATTATTGTGTTAGTAGAAATTTTATACTCTTTCATTTATGAAAATATAAATATTATTGAGTATTTTTGTGTTAGAATCATAGTTAAATTACTAGTTAATTTAAATTTATACATGTATTAATGTCATATGTGTGGTATCGAGTATCGACGATTGCATATATATGCAAAATTACTAATTTATTTATATGTAAATAACTCTTTTAGATATTTTTTTCTAATTATTAATCATGTACCATAAAATTTTAAGGATTTTTGGTAAGATCGTACGATTTCAATGACCCGATGACCGATCCGATCCTGACCCCAAATCAATCACGCGTAGGATCGTGATTATGTAAACTATGACTATAAATTTAGTTTAAGGATGCAACATCCAGTGAACTATTGTGTTTGTCATTGATCAGAAATTATATAAATGTAGGATCGAGTGCACGTGAGAGGGGGGGGTGAATCACGTGTTTTTTTAAAAAAAATAATTTTTAAAACATTCGTTCGAAAGTCAAGCGCAGTGGAAAAGCAAAAAAGAAACAAGACACAAGCGGTTTACGTGGTTCGCAGCCCAGCTGACTACTACTTCAAGGCCCACGCCCCTTTGGGACATTTCCGACGGGCAATCCAGTAATTCCCTTTCAAAAACCCTCGGATAGAGAAACCAAATACAAAGAATGAAGTTGGTGTAACAAAATTACACCAACTTATGCAAGTAACTGAATTAAAATGCTACCGACAATAAAAGAGTCTTGAGTTTTGATGTCGGAGACGTCCTTCTGCAGCACTTAGACATAGTAGCGGTAAGATGACGCAGCAGAATGATAAGGAATAGACGTAGAGAGTTGTACAGTGAGTCTTGAATGAGAGCTTCTTTTATACATACATGGGGGCGCCCCTATTGATCTGGGGAGCCTCCATTGAAGCTAATCCGATCTGCTTACTTCCGTGAGTTATATACTTGGGAGAGCCTCCATTCTAATGAGGGCGTCTCCATCAACCAGGGCGCCTCCATCCAGCTGAAACTTCATCCTTGAAGTTTTATCCTCATGGGGGCGCCTCCATCCACAAGGGCGCCTTCATTTCTTCACTAAGGCACCTCCATCCATCAGGGTCCTCCCAATGCCTAGAGTCAACCAGGGTGCCTTCATCATTGAGCATTATTCATCCGAGACTGATTATTGCTTAACTCCTGTAAAATATGTTAGTATAAAATATAGCTGCAAAATAGAGTTAGCACAAATAAATAGAATGAAATGCATAGTATGACTTAGACCACATCTAGGTCTAGTCTAATCTCAGCTTAGACTTCCAAGTTGGATTTAAGATGGATCAACGCCTAAGTCCCAATTGGGACTCGTCCTCATTGGATCTCTCTCCTCCAGTGCTTACCTTATTTATCGATTGCCGAGTAAACTCCTCGACGTCCGATCTCTAACCCACTAGGTCTTCCTGTCGGAATCCCACATTCGGACTTCAGCCAATTGTCTAGTCCTCCCTAACACGACTGGACTTCCTGCCAGCTATTTGGTCTTTTTTAATCTAACTGGACTTTTCTCCCATCGTCTGGTCCTCCCTGACCTAACTGGACTTCTGCATAGTGTCTGATCCTCTAGATCCGTCAAGTAACTTAGTTCGCACACTTAGCTCAAGAGGTTAGATAACAATAGTCTAACTTTAACCTGTCATCATATATCAAAACCCTATGTTAGACAATTAGTACAAACTGCACCTACACTCTCTAGGTCAATCAACTAAAGAGCTCGATTTTTTTTAAATTAAAATCTACGACGAATCCTAGATTTGTCACAGAATTTGTCCTAATTTAAAAAAAAAGAAAAAATTTCTCCGAAATTGGTTGATTGACCTAGAGAGATTGGAATCATATGAAAACCAGTTCCCATGTACTCATCTAGTTCTCTTGATTATGTCCATGATCTAAATATCAATTTTATCCAAAATATTGAGATTAGTGATTTTTTTAACAGAGATTAACTTTGGTTAATCCTAACAATCAAGACACTACAAAAAAATAATCATTTAGGGACAAAATTTTGTGATAAAAAATTTCGTTTCAAATTTGTAATAAATTTTGTGACAAAAATAAAAATTATTGCTAATTAACAATGAAATTAGCAACGAAAGAATTTCATTGCCAATTAGCAACAAATTAATTTTCATCATAAATTTCGTTGCAGTTTGGCGACGAAATTTAATATTCATCACAAAATTTGCAATGAATATGATTTCGTCTTAGATTTTGTGACAAATTCAGAATTTGTCGCAAATTTTATAATGAATATTTTATTTGTCGTAGATTTTGCATCAAATTCGTTATAGAATTTGCGACAAATCTATAAATTCGTTGCAGAATTGGTCCTAATTTTTTTTTAAAAAAAATCCTCCGAAATTGGTTGATTAACCTAGAAAGCTCGAAATCACATGAAACTAATTCCTATATACTCGTCTAGTTCACCTGATTATGTACATGACCTCAAATATCAATTTTACCAGAAATATTGAGATTAGTGATTTTTTTAACATGAATTAAATCTTTCAGATACAAAATCAGTACTGATCGCTTCCTATTTGATAAATTTGTTTTCAAGGTATGAACTTAATCAGGAGAACTAGACTAACACATAAGAACTAATTTCATGTCGTTCCAAGCTCTCTAGGTCAATCAACTAAAGAGCTCATTTTTTTATTTTTTTATTTAAATCTGTGACGAATGCTGGATTCATCGCAGATTGGTGACGAATCTAGGATTCGTCACAAATTAGAGACGAATTCAGGATTCATCGCCAATCTGCGACGAATTTATGGATGAAAAATTTTGTCGCCAAATTTACTCTAAATCAAAAACTTGACTCGATCCTCCCTAACCATAACTCTCTCTCAGCGGTTGGCGGCTGATGACGGCAATCTCCGACGGTGACCATCTCCACCTGGTAAGCTCCGATCCCTCTCTTCATACTCTCCTCTCCAATGGCAGGCGAACTTGGCCGGCTGCGAGTGGGTGCAAGCGACCATGGGCGTGCGCATTCGGCCACTGCTGGTCTTGCGTAGCGGTCGGCCAACCGTACCTGGTCGTGGCTAGATGCGAGGTTGCGCAGCTTGTCGTGGTTTGTTAAATACGACAAACAAAATAATTAAAATAATGTGTGCTAACCGAGGAAAATGATTAAAAAAATTTGGGAATTTTTTTAAAAAAATCGGGGGTTAAACCGAATTTATATACATTATTTAGAGTTGTTTCTATTTTATCGAGGAGTTGATTGTTTTAATTTGCCTAAGTTTAAAACTAAAACCTAAGTTTTAAAACAATCCTGATTAAACTTTTCTTCACTCGATTCTCTCACGACTTTCTTCCCCGACACCGCAGCCGCCTCCCCTCTCCTTCTCCGCTGCGACCACAGCCGCCGGCCAATGGCGGTTGTTCCCTCCTCCAGTCAAGAAGGAATGCGGTCGGTGCTGCCCACCTCAAGTCGGCCGCCACATTCCTTCTCTTCCTTGAGCAGCCACTGATCAAGCCTGATCCACTCCATCGCCGTCGGCCAAGCCTGATGAGCGCCGCCCCTGCTCGCTGCCACCGGCCAACAGCGGCCATTCCACCTTCGGTCGGGGAAGATCATCGCAAGTGCTTTCCTCCACTAATCGCAGCCCACAACCGATGATCCACCATCGCCCTCACTCTCTGCCCTAGACGAACCTCAGCCACCGACGTTGTGGCCGTTGTCACTCGCCGGCGATCGGATTTAGGGCCGGCTGCAATCGGAGAACCCTAGTTCCACCCTCTCTTCTTCGATTTTTGCCATAACCTCATCACCTCTGTGGAGATCCGATTGGCACAGATTCATCGCCGACACCATTCCCTTTTCTTCTATGACAATTCAGTGTTGGGAGCCAAGCTTTCTCCCAAATTCCAATCACTAGCAGTTCCCCCTCTCACATTTCTCCGACCATGGTGACCTCTGGCAGCCACCAGCAGGTAAGGTTTGGAATTTGTGATGGAATTAATTGGTTGATAGAGGTTAGAATTTGATTTCGATTTGTTTCCACAGAATTTGGTCATTGTTCCGACCATTGCGCTGTGATTGTTACTCCAGCCACTGCTACAGTGAGCTCCGGCCACTTTCAGCAGGATGTCGAGCCAGATCTGGGTAAGGATTTGTGTTTAACTTCAATTTCTTTGAATTGATTCTATTGATGGAAGGCCTCGACTGACCTTAGGTCGGATCGGTTCGATTTGGGTTCCATTTCTTCAGCCATAGTGTTTACTCCAATCAATCAGTGTTCAGCCACAGTCCGGCCACCATCGTCTAACTAGGGCTGTGTGATACTGATCGTCGGAGCTGCTTTTTCGGTGCTTGCATCATCAGTAAGTATTAAGGGATGATGAATTTGTAGTGAGTGTTAATGTAGTTGTCAAAGTAGTTGGATTTGGATGATCATTTGCGATTATCTTATTATTACAGATTTATCATCCACTGTAGCTCCGGCTAGGGCTATTTCGGCCACCTCTACAAGATTCGATAGTCAATAGTAAGATAAGGTAATTTTTGTTGATGTATCATGGTTGGTTGATCGACGATCATTTTTGGGATGTTAGAATTATGTAGATGTGTATGCATCTTGATCTTGGATTGTTAGGTTTAAGTAGCTGATACATGATTTGTCTAAATAAATTAAAGAATATGATTCTTGGTTGTATACGGTTTCATGGATGACCTAATTGGATGAAACAATACCATCCGAGTTAGATTTATAAGGTTGAAAGAACTCCTATTCCTAAGCCTTGTAACTTACTTTGAATGTGGTTGGGTTGAACCAATTAGGGTTTCCTGAATCGTTTTAGGAATGTGGTTAAAGGGAAAGAAATGGAATGAACCAATTAGAGTTTTCTAAATTGGTATGAGTGCTTGGTTTAGTTATATGTTTTACGATAGACATTGATATTTATTCGGGTTGCTATGACACAGGATACTGATTTAGAACTAGTACCTGGACTTGAATATTACTCGGCACGACCTAATTGGAGGCGGTTATTTCTTGCTTGAATTCTGTTATATCTATTGACCTTGGTGCATGATACATTTAGATTGATATTTTTAAATATGATAATAATAATAAAAATTATAAAATAATGGGCATTGACCGAGGAATAAGATTATAGAAATTTTGGGAAATTTTTTTGGGGGTTAAACCAAATTTATACGCATTATTTAGAGTTGTTTCTATTTTAATGAGGAGTTAATTTTTTTTTATTTACCTAAGTATCTAA
Source organism: Hedychium gardnerianum (assembly GCA_038050645.1). Taxonomy (NCBI): domain Eukaryota; kingdom Viridiplantae; phylum Streptophyta; class Magnoliopsida; order Zingiberales; family Zingiberaceae; genus Hedychium; species Hedychium gardnerianum. Next base: position 5,546,688 of record JBBUKS010000095.1, on the reverse strand, counting down.
AATTAAACCTAAGTTTTATTTTCTTATATCCACTCGATCTCTTCCCCTCCTCACTCGACAAATGTCGGCGATAACTTCTTCTTCCACCCGATTTTCTTCCCTTCACGTGAGTGGTCGTTATCTCATCTCATCTCATCGATCTCCCCTCCAGAGCCATCACCGCCGATCCTATTGCCTACCTCCGGCCGATGCCACAGGATCGAGCCCTAGCAGGCCACAATCGCTCTCTTCCTTTGATTGAATCGACCATCGTTTCCAGTCACCGGCTGAAGGGATTCAGCCAATTTCTAAGTTAGAGTGGGCTTTATCAAAGTTATAGAAGCTTCAATTTAGTTCCAGTCAGATTGAGTTAGGGTGGAGATGACGAGCTCGACGACAACACTGCTGGTCGGAGCAAAGGTCAGGCTTCTTTCTCTCATTCTTTGAAATTGGGTTTCCTCTATTTTCAGTTATGGTCAACTGATTCTTGGCTCCGATCATCAATAATGCTATCTGGTTTGGAACTCTGTTGATATGGTGAGGTAGTAATCGACCAATTTCCCCCCAGAGTAGCTCCGGCTGACACCACAGTTTCACTCTTCCACTCGGCTCCTTCATCAGTCAGTCACGTGAGCCATTAATGGAGAAGAAGGAACTTTAGGGTAAGGAATTTGCCCTAATTAAGTTTGTGCAAGTAAATTAGTTCTTCTGGAATGTGATGATGTTTGTTGATTAAGATGGATTAAATCTGTGATTAATGGTGTAGTTGAGTTACTAGTGATGTGAGTTTCGGTTGTTAGGATGATTGGAGTGGAGAAAGTACTATTCCGACCATTTTGGTACGATTCCGGCCATCCTAGGGCAGCCGACAATTATCACTACTGCCGGTAAGGGTGGGTGGATGGTGGTTTGGATCAATGTATTTCAATTGATGGAGAGGTGAAAGGGTCAAGTTATTTAAATGGAACTTAGCATGATAACTAAGAATTAATTACACAACTAATTAGGGATTCTGATTTAAACAAGTGAATTATAGATTTGTTTGGTGACGTAGAATGGTAACATATATATAGGTGTCTCCTTCATAGTTTTATGTTTATTGGTACATAACATGATTAAAGAT